>JAPDNY010000003.1:189472503-189910003 GCA_029375565.1 Gekko gecko
AATCTTTAAAGTTTAAGAAGTATAGGTACAATGGAATTACAACTTCCAGGTTACAAACCTGAAGGAAATAAGTAATAAGGCTGTTGCCCTGAGATAAGGAAGCAGAGGGGTTAGGAATGCTGACCAGTTGTGTACTCTTCAGATTTTACATTTTAGAAGATACTCATGATGAAGGAGAAAATGATAAGGAGAAAAACAACAAGATCAAATGTTTCTTGCATACATAATAAAAAGAGAGTGACCAGCACTGACTCAGTGATGACACTATAATTGGTCAGACAGCCTTCTTCCTCCCTCATCTTTTTATTAACTTGATTTAGGAATTGGGGTAATAGATAGTAATCGGTTTCCACATAACTAGTTGGAAAAAAATTTTTGTGTTGCTTCCAATATCTGTTTTCTACTTTTTATACCTTTTTATCCTTCACATGTACTTTGACTTATAAGGATCAGGCTTTTTTACTACTGTCTTGCATTATGTTACACTTCATTCATAATACTGAACACACTGAAGCAACTCAAATTAATTTCCTATATAGATATCTCTTCTCTGAAGAAGCATACAAATCACATATGGATCATCATATGTGATGGTGAGTGATTACACTTATTCTGCTGTACTTGTGTTCATACTGCATTGTGTGGCTGTGATTTTCATGGACTTCAGTATCAACATGGCCCAGAACAATTTTTGGACCATGGAACATCTATTAAAATGATAGGGTTAATTTCTGATGGACTGCAGGTTTATATTTTACATGGGAAGACAGAGAGCTTGAAGGATATTGTGCTTCCCACTTTTGATGAATTTCCGCTGACCCTTGCAGATTCAGTTGAGAGCTTGGGGTTATACTAGACCCAGTATTGTTGCTGGAGAAGCAGGTTACTGCAGCTGCAAAAAAGTCTTTCTTCCAACTCAACCTAGCCCATAAGATGACCCCTAACCTTGATATAGCTGATCTGGCCACCTGGATCCACACCACAGTAGCATTGAGACTAGACTACTCTAATGTACTTTGCACTGGTTTCCCCTCAAAATAATCTCAGAAATTCCAGTTGGTGCAGAATGCTGTGGCTCAGCTATTATCAAGAGCTAGACAGTGCATGCATATTACTCCCATTCTGCAGTCACTCCACACCACTAAGCTCAATTTAGGGTTGCCAGGTCCCCTCGTTGCTTTGGCAGGGGGATTTGGAGGGGTGTTCTGGGACATCCCTGATGTGATGACATCACCTGGAAGTGATGCCATCATGCTGGGAATGTTGCATGGACATGCTCTGGTTTGAGGGCAAAACTATCTGCTAAAACTGGCTTAAAACCATAGAGTTTTGCCCTCAAAATAGAGTGTTCCCATGCAGCATCCCCGGCATGATCACATGACTTCCAGGTGACATAATCACATTGGGGTAGTCATTCTGGGGATGTGGCTGTTTGGGGACGGGGTTTCCCGAAAACTGGGGGAACCCTCGCCCCAACCTGGGGACTGGCAAGCCTAGCTCTATTTAAGGTATTGACTATCATATCCAAAATCCCTCATGGCTTTTTACCCTCATATCTGCAATCCAGCTCCCCCCCGTCTTATGCCGTCACACATTTAAACAGGGAATCCTACAGGTGCCAATCTGAAAATGGGCCAAACCTTATGGAACAGTATGTCTGATGAGGTCATGAACTCTCCTGGGTTTCTGCAAACTATGCAAAAATGAATTAATCAAGGGGGCTTTTCTATGCTGGCAATAGTGTTGCTCTATACATTATTCACAAAATTACTTGGATAAATGGTTAGGGACTGTGGTCTATACTACTGTGTATAGCTTGCTGTAAGTAGGAACCTACTATGTAATTTTGCATAATTTAATGTGTCATGTTAATATTTATGCTTTGCTTCAGTGTTGTTTTTAGATTTCTGGTTGTTTATACAACCCTAATCCTATTTCATTGTTTATCAAATATCCCATCCTTTTGATTGTATTGACTCAATCTGTATAATCCACCTTGAGTCTCAGTGGACAATAAATAATATGAATAAAAATAAGGTGGACACTAAATAATATGAATAAAAATAAATGATACATGGAAACGGGCATAGGGCTGATCACTAACGGAGTCCAGCTTTTACTGGGGACTACGGAGATCTGTCACAGTTGAACTTTATTTTCAATGAAAACATAAAAGGCCTACATCAATCTGACTACCAATCTTGAAATGTCCTTTTCTTGAAATATATTAAACCACTATGTACGCTAATGAACTTGCTTTTAAAAAGTATTCACCACTTCAGGGGCATGCACTTTTCTCTATACCTTAATGCTAAATTTGAAACAAAAAAATAGTGTCAGTTGTACAGAGTTATGTAAAAGTAACCTCATTTTTCTGTTTCCTTAGTGTGGAGTACTGACCTTTCTCCAAATATGCCATTACATGATACCTTGTAATTTCCACGGTCTTAAACAGATCACTTGTTCTTTAGGATCAGTGTATCATATTTCTCCAGGTGTATACCAGCTTTCACTCCCTTAAATCTGAACTCATGAATTATTCAATATAAATAGTCAATCATCAAGGAATTTACAAGAATTCTAGTCAGCTTCAGTGATGTACCATTGGCCGGTACTACTTCCCCTTTTTAAAATGCCTTTGCTACCCTGTTCAGTACTGACATCTTGTAAATTTCTGCCCCTCCCCCTCCCTCCCTCTTTCTATATATATATTGGCAAGGAGGGCAGAATATAAATCATAAGAACATAAGAGAAGCCAATGTTGAATCAGGCCAATGGCCCATCTAGTCCAACACTCTGTCACACAGTGGCCAAAATATACCAGGTGCCATCAGGAGGTCCAGCAGTGGGGCCAAGATACTAGAAGCCCTCCCACTGCTGCCCCCTCCAACATCAAGAATAGAGTGCAGCACCTGCCCCAGACTGAGAGTTCCCACTGATGGACTTCTGCTCCATATGTTTATCTAATTCCCTCTTGAAACTGTCCATGCTTGTAGCTGCCACCACCTCCTGTGGCAGTGAATTCCATATGTTAATCACTCTTTGGGGGAAGAAGGACTTCCTTTTATCTGTTCTAACCCAACTGCTCAGCAATTTCATGGAGTGCCCACGAGTTCTTGTATTGTGAGAAAGGAAGAAAAATACTTCTTTCTTAACCTGCTCAATCCCATCCATAATCTTATAAACCTCGATCGTGTCACCCCTCAGCCATCGTTTCTCCAAGCTAAAGAGCCCCAAGCGTTTTAACCTTTCTTCATAGGGAAGGTGTTCCAACCCTTTTATCAGTCTAGTTGCCCTTCTCTGCACTTTTTCCAAAGCTATAACATCCTTTTTGAGATGTGGCGACCAGAACTGTACACAGTATTCCAAATGAGGTCGCACCAATGATTTATAGAGTGGCATTATGATACTGGCGGATTTGTTTTCAATTCCCTTCATAGCGTTGGCCTTCTATATTGCAGTTACACACTGTCTAGACATTTTCATTGAGTTATCTACTACGACTCCAAGATCTCTCTTTTAGTCAGTCTCTGCCAGTTCAGACCCCATCAACATGTATTTATATTTAGGATTTTTGGCTCCAATGTGCATCACTTTGCACTTAGCCACATTGAACCCCATTTGCCAGGTTGACACCCACTCACCCATCCTCGACAGATCCCTTTGGAGTGCCTCACACTCCTCCCTGGTTTTCACCACCCTGAACAACTTCGTGTCATCTGCAAATTTAGCCACTTCACTGCTTACTCCCAATTCCAAATAGTTAATAAACAAGTTAAAAAGCGTTGGACCAAGTACTGATCCCTGTGGTACCCCACTGCTTACTACCCTCCACTGAGAAAGTTTCCCACTTATACTCACTCTCTGTTTCCTATTTTTAAGCCAGTTTTTGATCAAATACACACACACACACACCCCTTACCTCCAGGAGTTTAATTGGTTGATCTCTATTGTGCTTCAGTTCTCATTATTAATGCTGATTCAGTGCAGAAACTTGGTATTCCCTCCCTCCCCCTGTCCTCTTTGGCTTTACTTTCAGCTCCCTCTCATATCTTGAATCCTTTCATTCATTCTCCAATTTCTTGCTTTTAAAGCAATGGAACTTCACGATTTTTAAGTTCTCAAGGATCTTTACATTTCTGTGATATTTTATTTTTTTCTTCTTCAGCTTTCTTCTTCAGCAAATTGGCCCTGTTTGCTTTGGCAGCAAGAAAGTTAAGATTAAGGTTAGGACTTAACGTAAGCTACTGATTGGGTATCTCACTGTGCATAAGATTTGTGTATTTATTCTGTTTTGTTATGGCCAATGGCTTATACAATAAACTAAACTTGATTGAGCTTGATTGAGCTTGAGCTTGGAAGGGCTAGATTTGTACTAAAGAAGTTTGCACATGATGCAACTGTAACATGTTTTCCATGAACTGATTCCATCTGTGCTGTATCCCAGTGAGCACATCCTACAGCAACTTTGTGTAGGCTAAAAATTCCTAAATATACAAATCACTACGCGTAATTGTATTATCAAATCCTGATTTAGTTAACTCCAGGGTGGTCAGTACCAAGAGCCTTGTTTTTATTTTGTTTAATGAACTCTGCTCTAGGTCAAAACAGAAAAGACCTAGGAACAGTAGTGCATGAAATATGACCATATGCAATGGCTTTTTACAGCACAAAATTCACAATGATACAATTTCTTACCTTTTCACAATGACACTTATTAGAATTTATGAGAATCATAACAGGTAATCTCTTCCTTGAGGCCATGTACATTTGTATTTGTTGGCAAGCTCTGTATTGTTTGAAATATGAATGTATATAGCTGAAACACCATTACACTAGGCAGCAAACTATAATTTTGTATCACCTTTCATATATGTATGCTTGTATTTATGTTTGTTTGCCCTTAAGATGCTATAAATGTATAAAATTCTATACAACTATTTAGACAGACTTTTCTTTCATATCCCTTTCTTTCTTACATTTATGTAAAATATATACGTTTTGACTCTCCACAAGTTACCCATCTGTTGTTTAATTTCAGAAAATATGAGTATAAAAATAACAGATTTTAAAAGCTCTTGTATAAGCTCGGGAGAGTCTTTGCTGCAATATCTAACTGAAAAGGTAATGAACTGTAAAATAAGTTGAAATGATTGGGGATTAAAACTCTCTGGTGTGTAGTGACAGTACAATCATATTCCACAGTAAAGGTTTCTTGTATTAACGGTAATAAATAAAACTTATTTTTGTCACCATGGTTAGTTTTCACCACCTTAATGACAGGTTTGACCTTCTTTCTCTTCAGATATTGGTAGTCTGTGACCAAATAGTTGGAGTGTCATTGAAAGCTTGGAAGCTATTTAGTAAGAATTAGAAACTGCTCATAAAATCACAAATTTTTGAACATTTGGGGAAAGTATTTTGTTAAATAAGGGAGTGCCTGTATTTGAATGTAATCCCGTTGTGAAGCATGCAAAAAAATACAAAAGGCACAAAAAAAAATGGGGAAGAGCCAAAGGGCAGGGGTAAGGCACATAATTTGCAAACAAAAGGTCATGTGTTGGCATCTCCAGATAAAAGGACTCAGATACCTGGGCTAGAAAAGATCTCTGCCTGAGGGCTTGGGAGACCTAGCCATAGTAGGCCATACAATAAAATCCAAAGAACACTTTCCAGGGTGTAAGCCCTATTGAGTAGATATGAGTACGATTCTGAGTAATCCTGCTTAGAATTGCACTTATAATATAGATACACCAATGGCCTGGTACAGTTTTGCACTTATAATATAGATACACCAGTGGCCTGGTACAGTTTAAGGTGGCCCCAACATATTCCTGAGTTTGTAAGTATGGCAAAATCATATTCTCCTATTGATGCCAAGAAAGCTGGATAAATAAGAATTATTATATAAGAAATGTGAGTCGTGGTTATTTATTTAATTCATTTATGTCCTGTCTTTCTCCCCAGTGGAGACCTAAAGCAGCTTACATCATTTCCCTCTCTTCCATTTTATCCTCACAACAACCCTGTGAGGTAGGTTAGGCTGAGAGAATATGATCGGCGAGCTTCCATGGCACAAGTGGGGATTCGAACCTGGTCTCCCAGCTACTTGTCCAGCACTGTTAATCTCTACACTACACTGGCTCTCAGAGTACACTAGAGTTGTACACAAGAGAGCAAAAGAATAACAACAGAATAAGATAAAAATGCAACATTTTGTGCTTACTAATTTTTGTAAAAAGCACAGTATCAATAATGTGTTGATTAAGATGTTGGTAGCCTTTTTGGGCTGTGACCTGTATTTCAGCATTTCTTTAGAAAATACAAAATGTGAATACTGTGAAAGTACTGAACTGCTGAACTGCTGAATAGTGACCAGTCATACTCTTTAGAACTGCATTCTCTTTGTCATCTTTCCTTCCTCTTTTCCTCTGACATTATACATCTGTCTAGGAGGTCAGGCAAGTAGATGTCTTGGTAGCTGAACTGCCGGGCTTTCCATTGTGTTCCTCCAACATGTGGTAACTAACATTTTCCCTCTTTCTGGAGACTAACATCACTTTTTCTACAACATGCTGAGTCTCCCTTGCTTCAGATAGCAAGGAATAAAGCTCATATAATAACCTTGCCAGTTCTGGGGCCGTGAAATACACTGTCTTTCCTAATAACAGTGCAAGTTATTCTAAGACTATTGACCTCAGTGTACCCAAAGGGTATAACTCTGCTTAGGGTGGCACTGGGAGTCTATGAATAAAAAAAGAGGAAGGAAACAATGGATGTCTACTCACTGCTATTTAATAACATTATCTGGTTTCAGGGGCCCTCCCCCCGGGATATTGATATCATGAATGACATGCACAAACATTTCCATTGACATTTTTAACATGTAAACTAATCTTTTACAATCCCTCAAAATGCCACAATTATTTTCTTTGCTTTCTAAATTAAAGGTAGCATTAATTGGAAATAATGAGAATGGTTTTACATTTTTGTGACCCTATGAGACTTCAGGACTAGAAACTCCTTCATTTTATAGTAACTTTTGATTAGGGTCTGGGAAGGTGGATAATGAAAAAGTGAAACATTGAAATTTGCCTAAATAACATGCTGTTACAAGCCTTATGATAGATCTGTGTTTGACTTAACAGCTTTTGGAACCTAATAAAAAGAACTTAATTGACAATTTCTTGAAATTGCTAAGAAAACCTAGTGATGTTGGTAGGGTATAATAAGGAGCTTCTCATCACTGTCTCCAAGATTGAGTCTATACAGAAAAAAAGGATTTATCTCTGTGGTAACTCTAAGTAATTGATATACAGACAAGGTTTGGTTCCAATTTGCCAGCAATAAAGTTGTAATAGGGTTTTCTCTGCAATTTTAGCCTTAATGTGCTCATTCCAAAGAGCGGTATTTTTCCAAGCGAACAAATAACATCAGTAAAGCTTACGATCAGTAATAGCCCCACACTGATGCTCACATTAAACTTGTTAAATCAATTCACTAGACACTTTCTAAAGTGGACTGTCTGTTTACTTTGACATGCACCTTGTGAGGATGAGGCCATCAGTTGCATTTATCTGAATGAGCTTTACATTTGATATTCATAATTATTCATGTTTGATATGTGGCTGCAAATATTCTTTATAATTTTGAAGCTTTATCCCCCCCCATTTTATCAGGGCCCAAGTATTTGCTAAAAGATAATGTATTGCACGTTTAGTGTCATTCAAATCATACACAAATGCTTTGCTGCATAATTATTGTAGCTTCCACCTAGCTGGTATATTTGGTATTGTTGTTTATCGTAGGTACATCCATGATATGCTGCCTTGTTCTTCTAGGATAAAAAATTAACATATAAATAATGTAGGATTACAGTATTTTGAAATAATTAGCAAAATGTGATTGGTACTAAATGAGGATTTACTAAAGATGCAATTTATCTGGAATTTCTGCATAAGATATTAGCTAGTACAAAATCTAATTCTTGATATCATTTTGGAGATAGCTGGCAACTCTGCTGTGGTCACCAGTACACTGGTATAGTATAATTGCAATCTGGTATTTTCAAGTGCACTTTTAGCAGCATATAAAGCAAAACAATAGGAATAACAGAGTTATCTCAATACCAGCAAGAGAAAACAATACCTTCTCTTGTGACCCTGGCAAACCACCACCACTGCTACTGGTTCTAGTGCTGCAGATATGACAAAACTCCCACAGCAGGAGTACAGAGGCAGAGTTTATACTGGCAGTTTGGCCCAATATAGGCATGTTTCAGAAACATTTCACAAACGGATTAAAGGGCCGGTTCACACAGGCACATCTGTCAGGCATTCCCCAGCCGTACTCAACCCGTCTTGTAACGTTTCCCTCCCCGAGTTTAAAAATACCAGGTGAAAGTGGTAGCAAACCCTGGAGAGCACGTTCATCCCGTGTTCATCCCGCTTCCCAGAAACTGATCTGGTAGGGATGCTCTTATGCGCGTGATTGCTTATGCGCATGAGTGCATATTATCAGATTACATTACAAAAAGCTGCTTACAGCTGCGCCTTCACCAGGGGTGGGCCAGCAGTGCGAACGCTCCCTTGCGCCTTCTCCCTGGTATGCTCCCGCATCAGTCAGTGCAGTGTGACTGGGAAAACCTGGAACAAACCTGTTTCGGGTCTTTTTGCTATGACTCCCTCGTGCTTCAAACTGCCAGTCTGACCTCAGCCAGAGATAATGCTAATCAGTGTAAGGCAACAGCAGGGACACCATGATGATTTCACAGAACTTGGTCCTGTCCTCTTTCTCCACATGATCCATAATCCATAAAGGGAATGTTTTGGTTCACTTTGGGTCTTCCTGAGCTGACCCAAAGTATATTTTATGCCCAGGTATACCTTTCCTTTTCCTTTTATACCCTTGATTCACAGATCTTGAGCAACAGAAGATACTTGCTTCTTATTTTTTTGTTGCAAGGGCTAAAAGGACTGAATCAGATTTTGCAGTTGCTATAGTAAACTTTGGATCCTTAATGCTGAGCAAAAGAGCCAGGGTTTCCAGAGTGTAGGGTGATGGTTGGTTGATTAAAGGCTTATATTGAACCTGTGTTCAAGCAGGGCATGGAAGGATATATCTATCCTAGTAAGGCCGCAAGGGCAGATTCTATAATATCCAATCTTGCAAATAAAAAATATCTACAGTAACATGGAACAGTAAGACAGTGCATATAGGGGGTAAAGATCTTGGGAAAGAAAGACCAAAAGATAGTTAAGCAGAGTATAGCTTTCCTAAAGAAGAATAAGGGCTGATTGGTCAATAACAGGATGGATCACTTCTAGACCCTTTTAAAAATATTGGGACAATAATAGAATGTTTCCATAAATTGGGTATTTGTCCACTGACGTTAATCCGAGTGAAAATTGGGGCCAGAACTGTGGCCCACCATTGTATATCAGCCTTAAATAGATCATTAGGGATTAGATCAAGCCTGGGGCTTTTCCTAGTTTTAAACTCTTGATACGGCAAATGACCTCCTTAATTGATACCTCAGACCAAGATGCTGTTACATCAAGAGGAATAATAAATAATGTACTAGAAGTACTGGCACTAACATTGGAGAATAGCTTCTTGAAATAGTTTTCCTATGTCAGAGGGGCGATGCAGCATGGTAGTTTAGAGATGGGTTAATAGCAGTATTGACGATTGACCAGAAGGCCTTATTATCATTGTTATTAATAGCGGAAAAGAGATATCCCCATTCCTTATTAAGGGCCATCCATCTTCTTGTTTTAATCAGTTCTCTGTACATTTTCTTCAGGTCCATCCGCTCTCAAAGGGCTGACATTATGCAGTTACTGTCAAACTCACAATGCTTCTGTTGAATCCGCCTTTTCATTCTTTTAAGGTTACTATTAAACCAACCATTTCTCTTAACTTCAAAGCATGTCCTGTTAAAGTTATTTTTCACGTGAAGAGGTATGAACAATTTTAATACCTAATCCAAATTATGGAAACAACTGAGCACTGAATCAGACTGCAAGATGTTAACGAGAGTGTTACAAGGTATGCAACCCATTATGGTTTGATCCTTGCCACTAAAGTTGAACCTCCAGTGTAATCAACACATTTATTTTGATTTTGAGAAAGAAGAAAGTTGTGTGCTGGAATAGGATAATGTTCTAAAGATAAATCTATAGAAAAGAAAACTAGGAGATTATCACTTCCCATGTAATCACCAAACTCAAAGCGGGAGTCACATAAATGAAATCACCAGTTCCATCAACCTCTGAGTAACCATTCAATGGAATAAAGTTTCTCTGAATCACAAATTTAGCCAGCTCCAAGCCACCTCTGTTTATTACATCATCCTTATTTTTCCTATTATGCCAAGCAGTGCTGAGAAATTCATCATTATAGGCCTAATAGTTTAGAGAAAAACATATAATCGTTACTACCAATCCTTGCATTAGTCACCCACTAGTACTAAGCCCCCCCCCGAAAATGGTCCCATCTCTGAATCATTATACTAGGAGAGAATGGAAGAATGTAAACAGAGGAAAGGATAATTGTCAACGTCATCCAACTTTAATTAAAAAAGTAATAATCAGATCATCTGCCACCAGGAAGTTAAAAGGTCCTGTATTCAAACTAGTTGAAATTAAACAAGCTAAGCCCCCTGATGGCCTGCTTTTTCCTTGGACCTATAACTGCTCTTTGATAGAGAGTAAGATAACCAGGAAAGATAGGTTCATCCATTAACCAGGTCTCCTGGAGAAGTAAAATATCAAAAGAAGCCATTAACGCTTTGGTATCTTTATAACAGAGTCCTGAGGCCCAGCCAGCTATATTCCAAGTCAGAATATGAAGTCCAAGAGTCCCAGTTAGTCAGTTTTTAGATACTAAAGTATCTAGTGCTGGCAACATGGAGGTATTCCCGGAATTAATTATAATTTTTGGCTCAAGAGAAATAGGGATTTTCTCTCTTGGTCGTCTTGGATCATGTGTCTTCTTACTAGGCAGAAAATGGGTGATTAGTTCTAGGCGTGGGGGCGGTTAAAGACTGATTCATATTCTTATCATGGGATCTGTAGTGATAGCTTTTTAAAGTAAATTGGCTGGTTTTGATCTTGGTTCATTTGCACTAGTGTGTGCTGTAATTTCTGGAATCAGGCAATTATATTGCCTTGTTCCTCAAAGGGTAAGGCTCAAAATGATTGAAGGAAGTTTTGCATCTACTAAGTCCAGTTGATTATCTTTCAGAGAGGATGGCAAAGGAGGAAAAAATTTGGCTTCATCCAGCTGCTTCAAGCTTTCACAGGTCATCCTATCTAGTAAGTCTGGCCCATAAACATGAGCTTTCTTAGTTGGTGAAAAATCAAAATATATCACTAGTAGAAGGCTGAATTCTCTTTGAGTGTATAGTTTTCCAGTCCTTAAAGGGGGCTAGATATGATGAGTGGCTTTTTGATTGGATTATACAAGGAGCTTGAAAGTTGGATTCCATGCCTTTTAAAATAAATGGCACTATTGAACATAGTTACTGGGTACTTAGGTGAGTAGAAGGTTAGAATCTCTCTCTCTCCCCAGATTGGCCCACCCAGGTATTACCTAAATGCAGATACCTATGGGTAACTCTCTGATTCAGCTATGCTGGAGGAAACCTCTAATTTTGCACCACATTCTTCCCATTCAGACTCAGCTCATAACTAAAGTTCTTACTTAAGCACTCTGATCATGACATAGTGATGTAGCTCCATGCCATACTTCTTGATATATGCAACCTTTGGAGTTTGTATGCACTTAATAATAATACAATATCATTGTAATTTGTTGCAGAGTTAGTTGACCTTTTATGTTCTATCATAGCTTGGGCTGAAGAGGAGCATAGCCACACAATTGACTCCAATGGGAAGATTTTACTCTACCTCTTTACAAGTGCTACACCGTACTGTTGTCAAGGTATTGACCCTTAAGTAAGCATAAGATCAAAATTAATTCCTGTTCTATCTCCAGCACACTCTCACTCTATCCAGGGTATATCCTTCCTCCAATATGCTACTGATATTGGTAGTACATACCACTGGTGCAATACCAACATAACTTCACTGTGATGGTATAAGTTCTCCTTCCACGGATACAGTAGAATTTATTAACAATCCTGCCCTTCACCAAGTGAATATTTGTCAGCAGTAGGATTGCATTGTTGAAGATCTGATGAGATTTCGTACAGTATGATGTTTATTGTTTTTCTTGCAGCTTTACTTCCTTGTCTGTATTGTTTAGAACCCCAGAGTGTTATTTTGAATCTGAGGAAGGTAAAGAAGGCAGAGATATTACATGCCCCCCCCATGCATACTACACTCGTATATCCTCTTCTGCCAGATTCAGATCAATTTGAGCAATTATGAAAAATGCTTTCCTGCACCAAAATCCATCATATCTTTATCACTGAAACTCACATGGATTGTTATAATTACTATTTTGTTCATTCAGGCTGAATCTGTGTAGGAAGTACGGATGAAAAAGCCAGCCTCCAAAGGAAATAATATACCTTCTTGTTCTTCTGCTGTACAACAGTTTTTAAGGCATATGTGATGAACTTGAAAATGATCAAGGAACAGGTTTGGAAAATGAGTATAGTCTTTTTCTGGACCAGCAAGGGCATTTGCAATATTCATATCATTATACTGTCAGTTGGATAACAGCAAGGCCAATGAAACATTCTCCACAGACTCTTTTATTTAATCATATACCAATCTCTATTCACATTGTATCTCTGGCTTCCAAACAACTCAATTCTGAGGTGCAGTTTTAGCAGTATTGACATGAGCAGTGATTTACACTGTTGCAGGCAAATGGCATCTTTCCCTTGGTCATCTGGTACCTTCCAGTTTTGTCCCACTTACCATTTCACAATGTTCAAAGCTCTTCCTATTAAAAATCCAGGACCCAGTGTTTTGCTGATTGCAGAGGATCTGGCCATTCGTCACCATTGGTTTTGCCAAACCTGAGGCAGCTGCAGATGGGTTAGTTAAGGATACACAGATCCATAATATGATTCTCAGCATTACAACAGAAGCTCATATAAACCCATCACTGATGTGTGAGTATAATTTTCTCCTTTTGCAAGGACTCAGTGCTGATACCAGGCTCAGCAACTTGATTATTTAAATGTTTTATTTGTTCTGAATTTATACTCAATTCAGCTGTAAGTTACTATACACAAGGACACTATACACAAGTAACTGAAGCAGCACTACTCACAGTCGTCCTGTATTGGACAAAATGCAACCATCTAGGTCCCTTTAAATGCTTTTTGGGAGAAGCGGGGGAGAGCCTGCAGGCAAATTCATAGCTTAGAGTGCAAACGCCTGGCCCTTGCTTCTTCTGAAAAGCATTTAAAGGTTCCTTCAAATGCTTTTCAGGAGAAGTGGGGGAGAGGCTACAGGCAAATTCATGGCTTGGAGTGCAAGCACCTGCCCCCCGCCTCTTCTGAAAAGCATTTAAAGGTTCCTTTAAATGCTTTTTGGGAGAAATGGGGGAGAGGCCACGGGCACCTGCACTCCAAGCCATGAATTTGCTTGGAGTGCAGGCATGGGTGATCGCTCTTGGTGGTGGGGCTTCTCCCCCCAGCCAGCTGGCTGGCAGCAGGAAGGAGCCCACAAAATTGGGGAAAACCCCACTGGGACCGTGGATCTGGCAACCCTAGAATACGGTGTATAGTTCTGGTTACCGCATCACAAAAGGGAAATCACAGAGCTGGAAAAAGTACAGAGGAGGGCAACCAAGATGATTAGGGGGTTGGAGCACCTTCCCTATGTGGAAAGGCTTTTACAATTTTAATTAATTTGGTAGTTTCAGGCCATATTAATAATTTTCACCCAATTTTAGGAGTATTATTCTTAAATCCAGACATGACTTTCTCATACAATAACAATACTCTAGATATTTAGAAAACGATATTGAATTGAAATGGTATTTTTTGAAGTGCACAGCACACCTCTACTTTAGTTGAAGTATACAGCACACCTCTACAAATTGCACAGACATATGCTGATAAGGTTGCACACACAGCAGTATACCTGACATATTACAGGCAGAATGATTGTTCTAATGCTAAAAAAAATTCCTTTACATCAACAGACACTCTAGTCCATATGCATATATTATGATTTCAGCAGACATTCTTGTGTTGTGCTTCACATGCATTCTTGTTAAACCAAATGAGTATTCAGTGTAACCTTGTACAGAGTTTGTGGACCATGGTTTATCATACAACTTTATGAAGAAAACTTGCTGTTGAAATCTAATGACATCATGTTGGTAGGTATCTGCCCCACCTACTTTTAACAATAATCAGACACAATTGCAGTGGAAAAACTTGGATGTGGTTGTTGGCCTTTGGCTACATACAATTACATATACATTACATATTACATATACACCCTTCCATTGTTTCATTCTACAAGTTTATACGTGGACTAGTGGTAGAATCTTAAACCTCCCCCATCATTTTGATATCTGCATGCAAGTTAATTAATGGGCAGCAAAATAAATTGGTTCCAAGCTTCTGTCTAATGCAGTACTATATTTTTTACTAAGCATCACTGCTGTCTCCTTCACTTTGCATAGCTTGACCTCTGCTGTATTACAGTATACTTATAATGAGTTGATAAGGGATATGGAAAATACTCTCATTAGTGTTTTACCGGTGTGTTTTCCCCCCTCTTTCAAATCATGTTAGGCATTTATGCTTTCTATGCCCTAGCTGTGTACTGAGGATTTTCTTAGAAATTTTGAAAAAGGAGGTCTTTCTGCACATACCCTAGTTGAACTCCCAAGTGTGGCCTGAAAACACATGAAGAACCTTGCTAAGCAGGTCTAGGCCTAGTAAATGTTAGGATAAAGGCTCACTGGAAACTGTCTTAATGTCCATGGGAAACAATGGTGTATAAATGTATAAATAAATGTCTGTCTGTGTGGGCTGATGCCATTGGTTCAGGCCTGCTACTGTAAGCTGAATTCTTTGGTCAGCAAACCTGATACTCTTTGAAGCTTCCCAAGAATGCTACTGTTGAAATTTAAAGAGGTTTCAGAGGTAGTAAATGAAACATGTTTTCCTAGTTAAACTTCAGTAATTTCATGAGTGTCTGAGTGGTTGGAGAGGATGAGGATGATGTGTCAGCCCTGACATTTAGAGTGCAATATTCATTAACTATCTTGTTAACA
The DNA here is from genome assembly GCA_029375565.1 of Gekko gecko. NCBI lineage: Eukaryota > Metazoa > Chordata > Lepidosauria > Squamata > Gekkonidae > Gekko > Gekko gecko. Next base: position 189,487,720 of record JAPDNY010000003.1, read on the forward strand.
GAAGTTTCAAGTGGAAAATGTAAAACTGAGATAAGGATTGGTGCTCAAGCCTTGATTGTTGCAAGAAGCCTTGGGAGATTTGCAATGGGTTTGTGTGCTTGGGGTGTGTGTGTCAAACATATTCCAGGTTTTCTTTTAGTGTAAACACATAGCTGTTTCACTCTGCATGTTTTTGCACAAGATTGTCCTTCCTTTCAGGGATACATTTGCCCCTTCATTGCCATTGTTTGATTCCCATATATAATACAGTTTTGGTCTAGACAGCTGCAATTTACGAGATTAGTATAACTACTTCCCATGACTGATCTATGTTGGTTGGTTGTTTCTGAGATGTTCTTTAGAAGCTGTGAGCATTTTCACACCTGAAATTCTTATGTAAAGTTGTTAATCCAACATGATTAAAAAAAAAAATGATAAACTCCAATAAAGGCAGGGCTTTATTTCTGGAAAAAGAGGTGCTGGAACTCTCAAGAGGGAAATAACATTTTCAATCTGTATACTGAAAACTCATGAAGTTTTAAACATTTTTAAAAGAATTTTGTCGAAGAGGTTCTAGAACTCTGTTCTGGCACATTTCCCCAGGGAAAAAAGCCCTGAATAAAGGTAATGGCCTAGATCCACAGGAAGGCCCACTACCAACCTTGTGATGCTGCTAAGGAAATATTGCTCTCTTCCCCTATGGGCAGTGCTGCTAAGATTTCTCACCTGGTTAAACTGGGCTGTCATCCCACTACTGTGCTTTTTGTTATTTTAAGCATACTGAAGTGGTAACATGGCTCATTTTATATCTGCTCCTTTCTTTCTTCTGCAAACAAGTTCTACAGGCAACAAACACTGCTCTGCCTGTGGGGGGGCAGTCCCCATAACAGACAAGGGGAATCTCACTAAATAGCCCTTCACCAGGGACTATGCAGGTCTTGGAATCAGCAGCCCTCAGCATGAAGGATAGCCATCTCATTGCTGTCATTATAGAAACAACTTATGGTAATATTGTGCCAAAACTGAAAACCAGCCAGAGCTAGATGAGCTCTTTTCTGTTTCCAGAATTTCTTTTTGTGCTGCATTTTTCTCCCCTTTCATTAAACTGAATTTATAGTCTACTTTTCAGGATTAGACTCAAAGTGGATTACAGAATCACAATAAACAATGGATTTCCTAACACTAATCAGGTGATGCAGTTTTTTCCACTAATTTGCATCTTTTCAATTCTCCATTATCAATGTACATCTATGAAAATGCATTAAAAAAACAAACTCAGCATTCTTGCATGTATGGTTCCTGGAAGATCATTTTGTGCAATGCAATGCTGATGTGTCCATGAACTCCTGCATCTTGGTAAAACATCAAAACTCCTGATATAACTGTCTGTACCATAACTTTAAGATAAAATGCTTTATTAATGTGACCATCAATATCATAAAGGGGGTGGGAAGTTAAATATGAATGAGGGAACTGAAATCTGAAGCAAACTGAACACACAGCATTCTGTACCAAATTTGGAAATAAAAATAGAGAATTTCTGATTCAGTCATTCCATTTCAGAAACCAGATATGGTAATTTATAGCTCCAGAACTAGGGAGATATTGAATGTGAAGAATTTTAGAAGTATCCCTAGTTGGAACTGCTTTGACTGAGGGTACAAATGAAGAATATATGTAGTTGAGATAGAAGGAAGGATGATTTGGCATGGCAGATAGAGGCAGAAAATGGTTTTCAGGGCTCTTTTTGTAGGAGGAACCCCTTTGCCTATTAAGCGACACACCCCTAATATAGCCAATCCTCCAAGAGCTTACAGAGCTCTTCTCACAGGGGCTACTGTAAGCTCTTGGAGGACTGGCTACATTAGGGGTGTGTCGCCTAATATGCAAAGGAGTTCCTGCTACAAAAAGAGCCCTGGTTACTTATTCAGATGCTAGCAATGATAGCAGGTTTTATTGTTACTAGTGGTTTGATGTTCAACTTGTAGATTTTTTTTCTGTGTGTATCAAAAGTAATACAATCGTTAAAGATCAATTCATTCTGTTCCAAAAATTACCTGCCAGCCATGCTAAATTGAAATGTCACTGTCTACTGCTTTGGAATGTGACTTAATATGCCCTAGAGGACTTAACTTAGAGTATGAAATATATTTCCCTTTGGCCCTTAGGAGACACTGAAGTGTTATTCTAGAACAGAAAAGAAATCAGAATGTTTTTCAACCTTCTATAAGTCTTCTACACACACAGACAGAAACACACTCTTATTTAAGCATTAGGATTTTTCCCTCTTTATATGGGCCACAAAAATAGGATGGGGTAACACATTGACATGGTAAAAAATTTAAGAACTTTTCTTCCTGAAATATTTTAAAAATTCTACCAGCAGCAATGACCAAGTAGCCATAACATTGCTACCCTAAATTATCATAATTGTGATTCAGATTTCTGCACATAAAGTATCAGTTGTTGCCCCTCCCCCCAAATTCTTGCTTTAGCTCTTACTGCAAGCCCTTTTTGGTTTCTACACAAAAGCCTTTCGCTAAAAGGCACTTTGGACCATGCTCTAGCTGCATCAAATTATGTGAAAGCTCTGGATGTCAAATCATATAATAGAATTTATATGCTGTATAAAGCTGCCAAATCAATAGAGAATCCAGATCAAAGAACTCACACAATCGATCCAGACACATCATATACAAGAAAGAAACTTTCCAAAAGGCAAACTGCCAGGGTGTGTGTTTGTGTGTGTAGGGGGGGTTGGAGGTGGATTTTGCTTCAACACCTGCCTTCTCTTCTTCTGCACTTGTCTTATTTCCTTATTTCAATAAATGGTAATAACTGCTGCATCAACCTTCTCCCCTTACACATTATTTACCTTGTCCAGTTTAACAGTGATGGGACTTAACTTGAAGATGCTTGGGGCTTACTTACATATGCAAGGATCACCGCTTGGTTTCTCAGCACTGGATTATTTAACAGTTAGTGACTCAGCTGAATCTGGCTCCCTTGAAAAATATTGAGTTGACATTTGGGTGATATTGGAAGTTCTGTGTGTTGTGATTAGTCTTTGGTGGATGATTCATTCATTCAAGTTATCATTTTGTCTTGCTCAATATGGATGTACAGTTGGAAATGCACTGATCAAGATCTGACCCAAACACTAGACATTCATAAATGAAGTGAGTGCTTTTAGTCCAAACTAAATTATTTCCAACTTCAGGAGTGGTCAGATATCTTCCAATTTGACCATTTGTTTTGGTGCCTTGATTTCTGATATAATTTAACAGTAGGCAGGAAGGGGCAAGAACAGCGAGGGAAGAGGGTGACCCAGTTTGAGCAAATATATGGATGACTGGGATACTGTTCAACTGGAAATTTCCCATGGAACATATAGCATGAGTGGTGTGACTGAATGCACACACACAGGCCAAGTTCAGACTGGCAGTTTGCCCGAGACAGGTGCGTTTCAGCAACGTTTCACAAACGGATTAAAGGGGGCGTTCACACATGCACATCTGTCCGGCATTCCCCAGCCATACTCAACCTGTCTTGTAACGCTTTGTTCCTGAGTTAAAAAGATACCTGTTAAAAGTGGTATCAAACCCTAGAAAGCGTGTCTATCCCGCATATATCCCACACCAACAGGAAGCCATGCCTTTGGGTCAACAGTGTGAACGCTCCCTCACGTCTCCTCCCCAGTATGCTCCCACATCAGTCAGTGCAGTGTGACCGGGAAAACCCGGAACAGTTTGTTCCGGGGCTTTTTTTGCTACGACTCGCTCTCAGTTCAAACTGCCAGTCTGAACTCAGCCACACCATTGATAGCATGTTACTGTTTGTAAATTGCTTGTTTTACTATCTGCAGATCACATAATTAAAATATTATAATTTGCAAGGTTCTTCAGAGTGATGCATCAAGCATTTCAGTGACTGTTTTGCCTAAAGCACATACATTGACTAAACTCAGAGAGAGAGAGAGAGAGAGAGAGAGAGAGAGAGAGAGAGAGAGAGAGAGAGAGAGAGAGAGAGAGAGAGAGATATGATTAAGATATTAGTCCGACGTTGGCTGAAGACACACACACTAAATAATCCATTTTCAATCCACTTTAAATGCACTTTCTAACTGGATTTTGCCAGTTCACACAGTAAAATCCAATTGGAAAGTGTACTGAAAGTGGATTGAAAGTGGATTATTTAGCAGGTGTGACTGCAGCCTCTGTGTGTCTGTCTGTCTTCTAGCATGCTGGCACAATCAGCAATTGTTCTCTGTCTGTAATGTTACAGCTAGCTGTGTCTTTTAAACATTTATTTATTTAATTTATAGTTTGCCTTCCTTAATGTGATTCAGGGCGGGTTACATAGTTATAAGTCAATCCAAGTAATGATGAAACATCTAACAAGCAACGTAATAGAACTAGGAGCACAGAAATCTGAAAACAAAGCATAACATATTAGACATATTATGTTACATAATGCAGGAAATGGTATTACATTAGTCTAATGCAATGCAGTGGGAGGAGGATGATGCACACAGCAGAGACAATACATACTGAACACAGTATAGGGCTCTCTGTCTTTTCCAGGGGTGCAAGCAAAGCCTCTTCCTCTTCCCTGTAATGCTAATTACCTCCTGCAGAACTTCCACTCACCACCCTGCCCATTGTACCCATCTACCTGCTTTGTATGGTTACCAGTCCCACTTGGGCAACCCCTCTGAATAAGAATGCCAATGATATGTAAAACAAAGATACTGCTTCTTAATCTCTCAGAATTTGGCACAGGTGATCCCAACGGGAAATTGAACAATCCCCAATAATTTGGTCAGTTAGCTCTAGAACCTCATATCTTGTTGATTCTGTTTTATATAGTTCTTAACATAACATTTCATGGAAAAAAAGCATTTCCAATGCAGTGATCTGTTCAACATCTTCTACAAGGAATAACGATGCAAACAATTAACATCTTTTCTGCCGTCTTTCTATCCAGTAATCCTTTCACACCCATTATTCCAACATCATTTTGGGCTGCTTCACTGATTTCATTCTCCATTTGAAGACTGCCCATTTCCATCTCAAGATCAATAAGACTACATGCTTGAGGGAGGGATGTGAGGAGAGAAAGTGTTATAGTAAAATATTCCCCCACACTTCATAAGTATGGCCCTGAATATGAATTATATATTGTTTCAATATAGTAGCGGTGCCTAAAGGATTGTGTAAAACAAATAAATAATACACGTTTATTTTGGCATTTAACTGGTTTACTTGCACCACAATTACCTATGAATTTAGCAAAAATACCAGCTGCAGCCTGTGTCTAAACTTCACAGCTAGAAACATTACTTTGCAAGGTCATCATTGCATGAGAATGATGTATCTTCAGGCTTCTTTCATGAGTCTTTTACGACTAGGTAAATACATTTCTTATGTACTACTAGGGGTAAATGATACTATTTTATTACTTGATAGCTGCTTAGAATTTAGCATTATTTTTAACATTGCTAAAGTATAGTGTATGGAAAATTTATTTCAAATAAAAAGCTATGTTCTTATAAGATGGAGCCATAATATTAATACTTAAAGTATACAGCAACATGCTGGGAAAATAGAATAGTTATTTAGATATATTATAAAATGTGGTGCACTACTTTGATGTGATTCACTACAATTTCAACAAACCAATATAACAGTTGCCTGTGGAGAGGGAATAGTGCAATTTAAATTAGTAACAGAGATTTTCACATGTATATATCTAAGTCAGGGATGCATAATAATGAATTAAACACTTTTGCCTTTTTGAGGAGTCAAATTGTTATTCAATAATATGTGAGAAACCATACTTAAAATAATTTATTTGTATATTAAGCCATACAGATTTTTAGGACACAAGGTTATCTCAATAATTTTATTTTTAATATTAGTATAGTGAATTAAGAATCAAGATTTTAAAAAAAGAAAAGAAAATCAGAATTAAATTGCGTGGAGGAGAGGATTCCTTCATGAGGGTGAAAACTGGGGGATGGAGAAGAAAAAGTAGAAAAGCCCAGAAAATTCTGGTGTCATTAAAGTGGCCTTGAATGAAAATTAAAGAAAGAATAACTAAAGGTTGATAGTCCTGGGAACAACAGTCTCTAGGCACTTGTTAATCAGACTTTGGAAAACCCAGTGGATATCCTCTAGAGTAAAGTGGCTAAATTTGTTTGCAGATATTACAAATAAGTGGTTCTCTATTCATTATGAAGTGGCAAAAATAAATCACAAGGATATCTGATAGTGTATGCCATTGCCTCTCTAAACACAAACAGAAAACTCATGTGTTTTTCTGAGCACTGTCTGCATTAAGGAAAAAAAACCAATAATAATAAAGTAACCGCTTCCTTAATGTGTCTTAAGTGTGTATAAAGGGGATCATCAGAAAGCATTAGTTATTCAAATGACCACAAATTAAACCAGTGCAGGTTTATTAGCAGTGTAGTGAGCCTACCAAGAGGATTAGAATCTCTAGTGGATATTGCTATATGTCCATGAAAGATTCTGATCTTTATATATTTACAGCTAGGGCACACCATTGTGCTTAAGTGTTGCAGTACAGGCAGTATATAAAGATAGAGATGTTGATCATGCACTTGATAGACTACCAGGGCTTTAATAGCAAAGAGCACAGGCTCAGAGCAACTTCTGACATATCTACAAAACAAAGCAAAAAACCAAAACAAAATAATTTTCTCTTTGTTTACTAGATCAATATTTACTGAGTCTAGCTATGGTGGCTGTGGGGTGAGAGAGAGAGAGTCAGATGGAGAACTCTGGGGCAACTGCCCGCTGGACTGAAGAATGTCCAATCCTCTGGCCTACCCTATAGATTCTTTAAACCCTACCTGCCCACAATCAAGTAAAATGGGGAGGGCAAAGGTTTTACTTAATGGATTATTAGCATGTAAACTGTGTGTTCCTTAACTGTCTCTTATTTGGGAACCTGCTAGACCAAGGCTGTGATTATTTGTGAGGTAAGAAGAAATAGCTTTTCCATAGATATTTGACTAGACAGGCAAAACACAGATGGAAGTGAATAATAAAGGTTTATTTAACAGAAAGTAATGTATTTAACAGAGTAAAGATCTTGTGTGGAAATATTTCAGTATATAAAGTGAACTGCTTCTCAACTTTACCCCCAAAGGTTACAAGATTTCCCTAGTGATAGTAATGGCTTTATAGCTGAGCCTCAGTTAATGTAAATAAACCCTGAGAGGAGATTTGATTCCTCTTTTTCCAAACAGGCTATGGCTGTGGTCACACACATTAAATAATCCACTTTCAATCCATGTTCAGTGCACTTTCTAACTAGATTTTTACTGTGTGAACTGGCAAAATCCAGTTGGAAACCGCATTGAAAGTGGATTATTTAGTGTGTGTGACATCTCAGCAGGTTCAAGGCTGCTCTTTAACCAAACAGAGCTCCTGTCCACAGAACCTATACATGTAACAGGATGCTTATTATCTCACTGAAACAAGCTTTCTTCCCTAAGCTGACCCCAAACCCAAACTAAAACCATAAATAAAAGACTGGCTGAGCTGACAGTCCTATCCAGAGACATAATTCCCTGTCTGAAGAAAAAAGTTTTTCTTCACCCTTAAGATGAGGCTGGCTCACACCCTCCTGTCCAGTGGAGTTCCACAGACTCTTACTGGCATGAGGCCAAAATAACAAGGATTGGTTTAGAGCCCTGGAGGAGTGCCGGAGTTTTGGGGACAAGTGCCACACTAGCCTCCTTGCAGTTTCTTGCAACCACTTTTCTGGAAGGCGCAGAAGGGGTGTGAAGACCATCTTCTACAAATATTTGATATGAACCCACAGTGATCCATCACTATGAGTGTGCAATGATTCCTCATGGGAGTCTGTTGGGCTCCTTCTCTGATAGCCTTCCAGCTGTTATTTATGATGTGCTATTTTGGAGAGGATTTGATTTATGAATTTAGCTGCAACTGATTTTTATTATGTTCATGTCATACTCACTTTTTATTTTCATTGTTCTTAACTTTTTCACATTTTGTTTGGTTGTGGTGACTTCTGCCAAATTTTCCTTCCACTGCAGACCATCACGTTGCTGCGATACTGTTCCTCAGGATCTGCTGACCCACAAGAGCAGAGTTTTGGGGAATTCAGTGGACTGCAGCAGAAGGGGAAGTGGGAGAACCCTGTTTGCAAAGTCCATGGATAATTGGATACACAGAATTGTACTGTGACTTTTAAAATGTTACAATATAACAATTATTTTAAAAGGTGGGCCCAACACACATATTATCATAGGCCTTTTACTTACAATAGGTCAACAGAAAAATAGCCATTAAATTGACTCAGGGGTTATTGCCACTGCACATATTTCTAGTTATTGGCCCAGGACAGACTGGCAATTTGCCCCGGTATCCAGTTGCGGCAAAAAAAACCCGGAGTAAATGATACCGGGTTTTCCCGTCCACACAGCGGGGGCCTCTGCCGGAAGATACTGGATGGAGGCGCGCGGGAGTGTTCAGACTGCTGCGCCGGAGGCGCGCTATATTCGCTGTTTCCCCATTATTTCGGCTGTGGGCGTATGTGCGCATAAGCGCATTTTGGCGATTTTTTTTTTTTTTGCCCTGCAACGCCGGCACCGCATTGGGCAGTGGAGCGGAGCGCAGCCAATCACACCGCTGCTGCCTCATGCCCAACGCGGGTTGCTCCCGGCTTTTCGGCTGCGCGTTCAGACTCCCCGGAAGCGGAGAAACGCGCGACGAACGCAGGCTTTCAAGCTTTGCGCCGGCTTTTATCAGGTGTTTTTTTAATCTGGCAGTGAAGCGCGAGAGCACCGGTAGGCTACGGGTGGGGGACGCCAGGCAGATGTGCCTGTGTGAACATTTACCCCGATATTGAGTCGTTGTCAGCCCGGGTCCCATCCCGCGGCAAATTGCCAGTCTGTCCTGGGCCATTGTTTTTGTGTTTATGACAGATAGTACTACTCTGAATTAGATATATAACTAGTAGTGGCCTCATATCAAACATGGGGGCCTGAGTTCTTATTAAATTAGAATTGAACCCCTGACAGTGGACCATCTTGGAGCTTTGGTAAAAGTTGAATATAAATATTTGAACAAATAAACTGCTCCTCTGCTTAACCCTTCAATTTCTTCTTGTTTGTGACCTGCCACCTCCTCCCTTTTCGGCATATTAAATGCTTAGCAAATGTTCTGACATATTTTCATTTTTTTTTTGGTAAAATCTTATGGACAGTTGTGTTTGTTATATTTTGATAATCTTTTAAGAAATTGGTTTTATATACACACACGCATATGAACGCTGGTAGAATACCATGGTTGAGGATGTTTTTCTTTTTAATTCATTTGATTTGTGTTCTTTGCTAGCTGACATGGAAGTAGTCTTCTATAAGATTGCTTTCATAATTTTGGTAATTTTTGTAGCACTCAGAATATATAGAATGAAGTTGTTCTAGTCTCCCCTTTTGCACAGTTTACTTGTTAGGTTGTAGTATCTCTAGATATAATCAGGGCTTATTATATTTTTGGGCAGGAACGCACAGGAACAGAGTTCCGGCTGGCTCCTGAGCTGGCCACGCCCAGCAGGAACTCATTAGCATAATAGGTCACACCCAACAGCAGAAACTCATTAGGATTGGCTACATTAGGGGTGTGTGGCCTAACATGTAAAGGAGTTCCTGCTCCAAAAAAAAGCCCTGGGTTTTGACAACAAACAAGGTAAACAGAATAAGAAGCAAAAGGTGGGTGTGGCTGGATGCCCACACTTCTGATAACATGGGTGTGTGGCCTAATATGCTAATGAGCTGTGCCATCATGAGTGTGGCCTAATATGCTAATGAGTTCCTGCTGTTGGGTGTGGCCTATTATGCTAATGAATTCCTGCAGGGCATTTTCTACAAAAAAGCCCTGGATATAATAATGGTGGTCTCTGGACGTAACAATGGTACCTGTCCACCCATGGACCTCAAATTTCTCCCCTCTCACTGCAGTCCATCTCTCCCATCCTTCTCTACATTCCCTGATCATCAGGTCCTATCATTTCATTCATGTAAACAGTAATGTTCAAGGGAAAATGCAAACCAACATCAAGAGTCTCCTGCCAAGCTTAAACATTTGTGAATTCCAGGCAATTCTTTTTTGTGTTATTTATTTTAACTATTTCCTTATATGTACTACCTTTTCTTAGCTTTTAAATTTATTATTAACACAATATTGTTTGAAACTGTGTTTTTATTTCCAGTGGAAGAATTATTGTAAAGTTCACTGTGTAAACTACAGTACTCATGCCAGTCTATTTTCCTGAATACATTAGTCTATTAAATACACACTTTGGGGGGGAAATCTGACTTTCTCGCCATTTCCAGCTCTTTGCATGTCATTGTTTGCTCAGTTATTAAATGGCTTGTTGACACCAATTTTTTTTAATAATTCCCTTCCAAGTCTTTGTGTTATGCCTTTGAGATGCTGGTATAGTAATTAAACTGTCTTTTAGCTGAAATGCTTGCAAAGCGTCCAGTTCTGTGCCTGGCAGCTGGTGATGCATTATAGAGACATTGAGCTAATCGATTAAAACCGCAGAGACATGGGAGTTGTCTGACAGCACTGTACTAGGATGAAATTAGTTGGAATTGCATGGTGAAATTAGGGGAAAGGCAGGTGATTGCAGTCCTTCTGGGAGAATCCTGGGTGAGAGGGACGCTGTGCACTGATCCCTGTGTAATTAGGACAGCCATGTTTTAACAGTATTTCTAAAGTATTAAAATGGACTAGATAAATCAGCAGGGCTGTTTCCAATGAACTTGGCGTCCATCCACTGTGACTGAAATAACATGAAATTTTTCGGCTGCTTGGAAATGTGAAATTGGACTAATTGTCTTTTAACTAGTCTGTTGGTATATTAGCCTGTAGCAGGAAGGATCAAGGATGCCACATGCTTTCAGGTGTTGCTGGAAATCAGCAAGTTTTTATACTGCATTTTAAATGGTTTGGTTAAGTTTAATAAATGAAGGAACTGCTTTTATATGTGAAATATTTATATATATATAAAAATTATTGATTTAGGTCTCTAATTCATAAAGGCTGTAATCTGCAAACCATTTTCGAGGCTATCCTACTGTTTACACTGTCTTGCAGTTTGCTTGAAAAATGGTTTTATATAAAGACTGAAACAGGATTTAGCCAAGACCAGAGCTAGAATCTAGTCCAGTTGGAATTTTGACTTTTACAAAAATTATTCCATTTCGGAGAACTTCAAAAGCCATTTTTGATGTCACATAACCTGTAGGAGGACAGGGGGCTTTGATAAGAAAAAAGTCAACAATCATGCTTAATTTTTTCTCAGGATTATTGTCTGATCTTATTTTTCTGAATGTGATGTACTAACAAAAAGATTAATCTTGAAACAGTGGAGTATCATATTTTTATAGAGCTGTATCACCCCCCCCATCTCCTGTTTTCAGTTTAGTGACTTACTTGACTAAAAGACATTCAGTGGTCAAAGACTATTTAGGTTTGTTTCTAGCATGGTATAGCAATTTTGCCATACCTATGGAAAAGAGGTCTTCTGGCCTAATTGGGCATTGCACATACTTAACATACATGATCACCAAAAAATTGGACAAATCAAGGGGGTCATCTGGTCCCTGTGATGAGTGAAATATTCATTATTTCACAGTGTCAGACTCCTGCAACAATCAGAACCAACGACTTGCTTCTTTAGAAGAGAAGTTTATTGATCAGTATTGGCAGAATTTGTCTACTTCAAGATCTGTGTTTAGACTAAAGGGAGAAGCGTGGGGTGAACAGTTATACAGGGTTTGAAAAGGGTCACTGGGTGGCAGGTAGCCAATCAAGTTAACAAGCGGGGCCCTCCAGAATAAAATGGCCCCTCGTTCCAAGAGAATGATGTTATATGATGTTAAAACTAGGAACCAAGGTCAGGCACATAGGCTATACAGATAAGGAGCATCACCCAGACAGCAGGAAAGAAAAAGTACATTCCAAGTCAACCCTTCCCCCCTCCACACCAGTCTTCATGGCAGCAAGCTGACATCCTGACCCCCAAAAGCCCCTCTCTCGGCTTCTCTGGGAATTTCTTGTGAAAGGAGTGAACAAGGCGAGGGGCATTGACATGACCAGCTTGAACCTACTCATTATGGGAGGGGTCAAAGTCTTTCCATTGAATCAAATAGAACAAAACTCCTCTAGGAATCTTAAGAGTCCAAAATCTGGGCCACTTCATGATGGGGTTCACCAGTCACAGTCAGAGGAGGAGCAGGTCGAGGCTTCCACACATTCAGACCTGGGTCCCATTTGAGAAGACTGAAATGAAAGATGGGATGAAGTCCCTTTAAATTTTTTGGCAAATCAAGCTCAACAGTCACATCATTGATTTTGCACGGTACTGTGAATGGTCCCACATACTTCCACCCCAGTTTCCTCCGGGGTTGGAGACTTTTCAGGTTTTTAGTGGAGAGGTACACAGAGCCTCCCACCTGGAGGTCCCACTCAGGTGCCCTCCCCTTGTCAGCATACAGTTTATATTTCTCTTTGGCCCAGTTTAATGTTTTATGGATTAGAGTCCACTGCCCCTCTAGCTCCTTCCACCAGACATCCACATCTCCCGGCTCCCCTCCGAAGGGCTCGTCGTTGGGAGGGGGCAGCCTCATAACTATATAGTGCTTTAAAGGGGGACAGTTTAGTAGAACTGTGGACAGAATTATTGTAGCTGTTTTCCTTGTATAGAACTAATTCAACCCAGTCATCTTGCTGGTAATCTGTGAAGCACTGCAGGAACTATTCCACAATTTGGTTAACCCGTTCTGTTTGCCCATCAGTTTCAGGGTGGTAAGTGCTACTGAGACCCTGTTGGACCCCCAGGACCGACAGGAATTCTTTCGAGAACTTGGCAACAAATTAGGCCCCCCGGTCGGATATTATCTTAGACGAGGTGGAATTCAACCATACTACATGGGTCATGAAGACCTTGGCAAGGGCTCTGGCAGACAGGATTTGTTTACATGGTTATGAAATGAGCCTGCTTAGTAAATAAGTCCACCACCACCCAAATCACAGTGTTCCCCTTGCTGGGTGGCAAATCAGTGATGAAGTCCATGGAAATGACCTCCCACAGGCGGCTTGGCATTTCAAGCAGCCAGAGTTTCCCCAGTGGCTTGCCTGGGCCCTTTTTGCACATTAGGCACATTTGGCATGAGTCGATGTACTGAGAGACATCCTGCCTCATGTGCAGCCATCAAAATTGCCTCTGGAGGAGGTGCAAAGTTTTTAGAAAACCATTATGTCCCACAAGCTTGGATTCATGCCCCAACTGCAAAATATACCCACGGAGGCTAAGCGGCACGAAGAGCCTGTCAGCTTTGTGCCAACACCCATTATCATGTAGTTTAAGAGAGGTGTCAGCTTTTATCTCCTCCTCATCTGCATCAGAGAAGGCGGTGTGGAAAAGCTGAACCCAGAATTCCAGTTCAGGTTTTGCTAGGGTTTTCGCCTGCGCCCGTGTTAGCACTGCCCCTCCCAGTTGGGAAGGTGTGAACATGGGGTCCACCACCTCCTCCCATTGACTGGCGTGTTGTGGGAGGCATGATAGGGCATCAGTGAGAGAGTTGGCCGTCCCCGGAAAGTGATGTAACATGAATCGAAATCTGGAGAACTCCACCCACTACAACTGTTTGGCGTTAAGATGGTGGGGAGCGTGCAATGCTTCGAGGTTTTTGTGATCAGTCCAGACCTCGAATGAAACTCTCACCCCCTCCAGCCAATGGCTCAGGTACTTAGAGTCAACCGGATTGCAGCTGCCTCTTTATCCCACACTGCCCAGTTTATTTCAGTAGAATTAAATTTCTTAGACAAGTAAGCTAGGGGGTGTAGCTTTCCATCTTCCCCTTGGTGACGTTGGACGCATTTACCTGTACTACAGATTTCTTATTCTCATTGGGGTGGTGGAGGATGGGGTCAGTGGTAAACAATTGCTTTATTAGTGAATGCCTCTTGGCATCTATCTGTTCATGCTAAATGTGCCCCAGGCTTTGCCCTGTCAGGACCCTTCCCCTTGGTCTTCAAAAGGACTGTGAGGTGTAGGGTACTTGGGTGAAGTTGGGGGTGAAGGGCCTGTAAAAGTTTGTGAACCTGAGGAACGATTGGAGTTGCCTCCAGGTTTTGGGGGGCTCCCACCCTAATACGTCCGCCACCTTGGCAGGGTCCGTCTCCAGCCCCTTTCATGAAATGCGGTAGCTCCAAAAGTCAACCTCCTCTTGGTGGAACTCACATTTCGATAGTTTAGCAAACAGTTTATGGTATTCAAACAGGTAATCGAACTGCCCAAGCAGGGTGTTGAAGGCAGTTTTGTGCTCATCCCTCACCCTTATGCGCACTTGAAAGTAAGCATCCCAGAAATCTAATTTTGTGAGGATCTTCCCTTTGGCCGCCTCAGCCAGTAGATCTTTGATCAGTGGGAGGGGGTAGGCACTGGAGGTGGACACTGCATTAAGCCCCCTGTAATCCATGCAGAGATGCAAACCCTCATCTTTCTTTTTCCGGAATAGCATGGGGGCTGCAAATGGGGAGGAAGCGGGGCAAAAACCATGGGCTTGGTTTTTATCTGTGAACTTCCGGAGTTCCACTTTCTCAGCTAAGCTTATGGAGTACAGCTTTCCTTTGGGCATTTTATGGCCCGGAAGTGTCTCGATTGCACAGTCTGTGTTCTGGTGGGGGGAAGCTCATCCACCTCCCTCTCCTCGAACACCCTCCCCAAGTCCTGGTACTCCCTTGAGAGGAAGCGGAGTTCCTCTTGGGCAAGGCATGCCGGCTCTCGAGCCCCTTTGGGTTCCTGTCCCCACCCGGAATCCCACTCATGACAGTTGCACCCCTTGGAAGTAAAGTATACTGTCCCCTGGCTCCATGAAATGTTCTGATCATGGTCCCTGAGCCAGGTGTTATCTAGCACTAAAGAAAACCAAGCCGTAGGGGTGATTACAAAAGTTTGTCTCTCAGTGAGTGCCCGCATCGTTTGGTATTTGCATGGCTCTTGCATGGGGAACCCATCCATCTGGGTGCAGATTAATGGTTCTGGGAGTCTCTGGGTGGCCAGTCCAAACCCGTAACAATAGATGGGCTGATAATGTCCTGTGCACAACCTGACTCTATTAGAGCCCGAACATGTATCTGAGTGCCCATCTCAGGGTTGGCCAGTGTCACAGTCACAAAAAACAGGGGAGGGGGGCTGCTCACCACTTTTGGTGCCGTCTTAGGGTAAACTTGCTTGCTCACGTGGTTCACAGCAAGTCCTGGCCTTTTCCTGCCTGCAGGGGGGCTTCTCCCTCACTGGAAGAGGATTCAGTGGCTGCAGTTCCAACCTGCAGGGTGCATCATTTAGGTCAAGTTCCCCCTCCCTTCTTGGACTCCCTTCCTGTGGCTTTCTTCTCCAAGCCTTTTGGCCCACCTGACAGGATTGTTGTAGGGCAGGAGGCGGTATAGTGGCCCGGTTCTCCACACCAGAGACAAAACCCCAGACACATATGTTGCTCCCACACCGGCTCCGTAGGCTTCGGGCGAGGGCTCTTCAGAGCTCCCCCTGATGGCTTGCCTACGCCCCGGACTCCCAATGCCTTCATCATTTGGAATCAACTCTCAGCTTCCTTTGCTTCCTGCACCCACATCATTAGGGTCGCTGGATTCACATTGTGAAACACCGTCTCTAGGATTTGGCTATTAAGCCCAATTCTATACTGCTCCACCAAGATGGTTTCAGACCATCCTTGGATCTTGGAGGCATACGTCTTGAACTCTTCAGAGTACTCTCTCATGGAGTGGCCCCCCTGCTTCAGCACTCGCAGGCGGTTCGGGCCTTTTCAATCCCCCTGGGGTCCTCGTACTGTCATCTCATCGCCCACATGAAGGCATTGACATCTCTCAGTTCAGGAGCTTGCACATTATGTAGGTTTTCTCCAATGTAGTCCACATGGTGTTCATCAGACAGGAATAGATGGCTCCAATCTCTCAGAAACTTCTTCACCTGCAAGGTGAAGAAGGCCACCTTCTCAGGGTTCCCATTGTACATGGCTTTCAGCAGCTCCTTTGGGTGCTCAAGCCCAGGCACTGGGGCATGTGCCGGCTCCAGCGGTGGCCCTGCAGGGGATCCTGCAGGAGGTGCGGCTGGTTGTTTAGCTGGAATGGTGGGTGGCCCGGCAGGACCTGGTTGGCTCCTCTCCCCGGGTAATTACAGCTCCATCTCGTACTGCACTGTGGTTGTAACTAGCTGGGGCAGCGCCTTCAGGGCCTCAAGCAACTCTTGGCATAGCTCATCTTGTTTAGCCAGCAACGCTTGTGGCATCTGGTCCAAACGGTCTTCTCTGGGCTCTCTCACTGCTGCAGCCCTTCGTGGCAGCACCAACTTGAGCCTCCTGGCCCTGGTCACCATCCTTAGGTGGGCTGGGGTACTTCACGTTTCACAGGTCTCCTCTGAGTTCCTTGACCAGGCATATGGGTCAGGATTATGCCAGAACTGGCCCAACAGGGGTGCCTCTGCCCCACTGGTGGCCCCAGTCACTGTGTGGTCATCACTGGGACCTCTTCCTCAGTGGTAACAGGCATGACCTCTTCTTCCTCGCCTGCTAGTGCTGGGTGCAAGTTCAGAGATCACAGTGAGTCTAAACACTCTGTCAGACTCCTGCAACAATCAGAACCAATGACTTGCTTCTTTAGAAGAGAAATTTATTGATCCGTATTGGCAGAATGTGTCTACTTCAGGATCTGTGTTTAGACTAAAGGGAAAAGCGCGAGGTGAACAGTTATACATGGTTTGAAAAGGGTCACTGGGCAGCAGGGAGCCAACCAAGGTAACAAGCGGGACCCTCCAGAATAAAACAGCCCCTCGTTCCAAGAGAATGATGTTATATGATTTTACAACTAGGAACCAAGGTCAGGCACATAGGCTATACAGATAAGGAGCATCACCCAGACAGCAGGAAAGAGAAAGTACATTCCAAGTCAACCCTTCCCCCCTCCACACCAGTTTTAATGGCAGCGAGCTGACACACAGTGACTCTGATCGATCAAGAAGTGCTTTCCCATTCTTCAGTTTTATTTTATATATAAATATAAAGCATGATTTATTTTAATGGAATTAAATGAATTGCAATACATTAAATGTGTTCATCCACAAAACTATACACAGAATTGAACAGAATAGGCAGATCATATTTTATTTCTTATGCAAATACTAGATGCATACATGATGAAAAGGGGTATTTTCCATTTCAGTGAAGGTCATCACTTTAAAATGACTTTAATTCTGAAAAAAATTATTTGCCCATTAACTAAGTATAATTTTGGAAAGTATTCCTAGCATGCTTCATACATATTAGAGAAATGTTCTATATTCTTTATATATCCATATTTTTGTCAGTTTTGGTTCTTCTATTTTTATTCTTGATTCTGCAGATTCTGTTGTATTTTCTATGTGTGTTGTATAGTTTATTTACCATTTATAATATAATGTACATAATATATGTATAATTCCTAACCTGACCCCCAGCATGCATATAAATTGGGAGATGTTTCTACAAATGTGTGGAAACCAAACAAAATCTTGGAACACTGTGTCACAAGATCTCAGTAACATATTGAGACAGAAGGACCTCATTAGGATTGATGGCTATCATCTCAAGATACAAGTCCTCACCTACTCACAGGATTCGTGGGCTGATTAACACCATCAACTCTCCAGTCCTGCATCTCTGGCTCACTTAATCCAGTGAGTTCATTTACATGTCTTATGCACTCATTAACAATAGTTTCATCAGACTTGCCTGCTCCATCAGCCTCTCTAGTTCTGGCTGCATGTCTATCCAGGTATCTGAAGAAGTGAGCAGTGACTCATGAATGCTCATACCTTCTGACTTTCAGTTTCGGCAAAGCGAATGGCGGTCGCCTCTCAGGACGCTCCCGGAGGCGATCAGCCCATGCACAGTCGGGCGGGTCTTCGCACAAGCGAAGGACCCTAGTGAGCCTTAGTTAAAGGCTCTGAACCAGGGGGCGCTTAGGGAGCAGCCTCTTTACCAGCCTGATGGCCGGGAAATTGAGGCTTTCCCACTGCCCCAATGGCCCTGCTGTGTTGTGCCCGTATGGGACCTAGCAACGCCACCGACTTCCAGGAGTGAAGCAGCGGAAGATGAATTAAAAAAGGAAGAATTGGCAGCAAACTGTGAGTTGGAGATCTGCTTGAAAGCAGTATAAATGCGCTCCCCCCCCATAATCGTATAAGCACATGGGAGAAGGGAGGAATCCCCCCCCCGAAATCAGGACTTGTAAAGAAGGAAAGAAGGGGGGCGAAGTGAAAAAGCGGATTGGCAAAGATACCTTTGGGGATTTTATTGAAGCTGAGGAAATTAACTTGTCTCCTGAGTGGTGCGGCATGGACTTTGTAAAAATAAACAATAAAAATGTCGGGGCAGAAAAAGGTCCCAGACAAGCCAGCAAAGATGGGAGGGACTTCCAGTTCTGGTAACCTCCCCCTGGAGCCAGCTGTCAATCAACAGAAAAGTGAGTCACTGCGCCCTCTGCTGGACCAAATGCAGAAAATCAGCGAAACCCTTTGTAACATGGAAAGTGTGCTCAGTAGTCAGCAGAAGCAGTTAACAGATACAGCTAAGAAGATGGAGGAGATCGCACAGAAATGTTTGATCTCGACGGAAGACACCAAGAAAATTAAGAAAAAGGTCAACAAAATAGAAAAACACCAAGATATGCAAGAAAAAAGAATTTTAATGCTTCAGATGGAAAAATCAAACTTAACTCTCCATTTTCAGGGCATAAAGGAAGAAGAGAAAGAAGATCTCAGAAGCATTTTGGCAAATGCCTTGGCACCACTAACTGGCAGAGAAGCGCAAAACTGAAACGAGGAGATGGATGTGGCCTACAGAGCCTACTCCAACTTTACAAAGAAAAATAATTTGCCAGCAGAAGTGGTTGTCAAGTTTACCAAGCAGCGTACTAGAGATCAAATTTTAAGAGCGACTTCAGCAACGCCCTTGAAGATTGGTGAGCAGAATATCAGGATTTTAAAGGATGTTCCATATGAAATTCGTATGAAAAGAAAAGCATACAAAGGATTGACCTTGTTTCTACAAAGGCATCAAATCAGCTACAAATGGTGGATTCCCGAGGGATTGGTGTTTAAATTTAATGATAAGAGAGAGAAGATTGACTCCGTTTTCAAAGCTCAAGAATTCTTGAAGAGACACGCCAGTTCAGAGGAAGATGCAGAACTCGCTAAATGGACAGTGTTAAGTAGCGAAGAAGATAGTGGCCTGGAAGAGGGAGGTGCAAGATCGGAAGATGAAAAAGCAAAGGAGGGTCCATCGTACAATCTGAGAGACTTAAAAAGAAGACACTCCAAGATATAACACGTGTTCGTGAGGCGACAGAATGGAGCAGTTTAATAACTGACCCCAAAGGATTTTACTAATCTATCTAACAGGTTTATTGTGGACTTTTGGTAAAATGAAAAGAAGATCCTTCAGCCATGGTAGAAGCCAAAAACTTTATTTGTACTAACAAAAAGACTAACACTTTAACAGAGAATTCACTCACCTCTTTTCTTTATCCCTCTGTATACCCTTCCCCTTTTCTATATAAAAAAGCAATAAAATCCTCTCCTTTTTAGGAGAGTTTTATATATAAAAAAATGCTCATACCTTCTTACTCTTTTCTACAGGAAGACCACAAGTGCTTAAATAATGCAACTATACCAATGTACCTAGACCAAAAGTATAACTGGTTCATGTGGTACCTTTTTAGTCTTCATGAACAGCCACTAAATGTCAAAGACTCCATATTCCAGCTAGTGTACTCCAAACCTCACATTTACTTCCTAAAGGGTGAATTATTTGGGATGAAAACCATGTTTCCCATTTTAAGGAGGTTGAAAAATATGTTAAACATTCAGTGTTCAACAGAGAAGCGAGAACAGTACTTTTCTTCAGCTGACAAAGAAGACAGGAACCTTGTTGGCATATGGCACAGATTTTATTCTTCTGAAGCTCTTTGCTTTAGGATTGTCAACTATCTGGCTTGTTATTAGAATTACTTCCATATTAGATCTTCTGCCAGATAAAAAAGTATATCCTTCTTTTCTGTCACAATGAAGCACTACATTTAACAAAGCAACAGGCAGGCTGATGAATGTGATTCTTGTTAAGGTCTGTTATGATGGGGGAGGCATGTGTAGGTGAGCTTTGCCACACTGACACCTTCAGATATGTCCTTTGGCAGGAAAGCCCTGTTCAGCAGCAATATGGATGACATGCTGGAACACATCTAGAAACTCAAAGTCAGTGCTTGTTCCATAGGTCCTATCCCCAGTAATTTTAGATCACAGAGCCATTGCAGTGGTTTAGAATTATCACTCCTTCTCCTCTGCTGAGCGGACTTCAAGCCACAAGTTTTACATGTTCACCTTTTCTATGCTTGTCTATAGGAGCCAGTTGATTTCACTGTGCTTCAAATTTGTAGGCACCTTGAAACTTAACTTTTTCTCTCAGTATTTCCTACCAGTTTCCTCACTTTCAACCACATTTAGTGGCTTGGGATCAGAGCATAAGTACCTGGGCAGTCTCCATAATCAGACTGGGATGTGAAAAAGAGTTTGTTTGAGTCTTTTGTTTGAGTCTGTTTGAAAAAGACATCATTTGAGTCTTCAGGTGTACTCCTTTCAAACATAGTTGTCAGAGGTGGCATCTATTCCAGGAAGATATGATGGAGACTGCTTCACAATCAAAGGAATAGCAGCAATTTTACTCCCACTATTTTATCATAATGAATATTGATACGGTGTTACCTACAGTTCTATATGTGAGGGTTGTCATTTTTTGAATCTCCTCCAAGAAATTCTATATGGTCACTTTTGTATCCATCCTTCACTTCTTAACTAAAGGGTATTAGTTTGCTTCTGTCATTCTGCGGGAGGAATACATATTTCCCTATATCACATTGGTCATAACATTGCAAATTTCTCAATTTTGTGGTCCAAAAGTCCTTCCCTTTGGATTCGTCAGTGCTTCCAGAGTTTTCACAAAGTTTATGGAGATAATAGCCACATATCTGCCCTGATAGGGTATTTTGATTTTCTGCTATAACAACAACAAATAGCTTCTTGTGAGGAACACCCATTGTTTACTTTTTGTCACATTTATGTCTGCTTATGTACTCAGATTTGCATGAAAGTGGACTCACATTTCCCCTGTACCCCACAAGGCATGACCAGTTTAGTGGTGACAGCCTTTTTATCTCATCATCACTCTCAGAATGGTCTTCCAAGTCTATTTAGTGGGTATCATGACAGCAACCACTTTCTTGGTCCCATCCACTAGACTCACAATGATAACCCAGCAACATTGTTCCATATCCAAGTTCCAGTCCCTTCAGGATCCACAGTCCAAAATAAACCTACTACTGATGCCATCCTCCAAATTCTTGTCTGGTATACATACTCCCATCACCTGTGTCTCCATCATACACAGTTAATCATCTCTACCATGTGAGATACCTCCAGGTAGGGGTTCTATGCCCACTGCACCAGACACATCAACAGGCAATTTTGATAGTCTTGACAGGAGTAACAATCCCACATCAATGTTCTGGAATGCCTAGCAGTTTTCAAATCCCTAAATGCTTTTTTCCTATCTTGTGTAGCTAAGTTTTTCAGGTGGTCATGGATAATATTGCCAGTAAGTAGTAGTAGTAGTAGTAGTATATTGCCAGTAGTAGTAGTAGTAGTAGTAGTAGTAGTAGAAGAAGAAGAAGAGGAGGAGGAGGAGGAGGAAGAGGAGGATATTGGATTTATACCCCGCCCTTCACTACCCAAAGATGTCTCAGAGCAGCTTACAAACTCCTTTCCCTTCCCCTCCCCACAACAGATACCCTGTGAGGTAGGTGGGGCTGAGGGAGCTCTTGACAGAAACTGCTCTTTTTCAAGGACAGCTCTTGCCAGAACTGTGGCTTGCCCAGGGTCATCCAGCAGGTGCAAGTGGAGGAGCGGGGAATCAAACCCGGTTCTCCCAGATTAGAGTCTGCGCACTTAACCACCACACCAAACTGGCTCTACATAAGTAGTACATAAGTAGGAGGGAACTGGCTCAAAATCACTTACAGCAGCATATAATACCAGTCAGAATTGATGATGCAAGAGCAGACAACTTGTTAGCAGACTTTTTCAGCTGGAAAGGAGTGGTGGGTCACAAATGGTCAATGACCTGGTCTTTCCTCAATCCAGTTCTATTTCAATTTATAAAGCAACTATTTGGACCAATGGCAACTTCTGACTTCTGCCTCTTCACCTTGAAGGTAACATTTCTGTTACTCATATTGTCAGCAAGATTGGCCAGCAAGCTCTATTCTTTCTGTCTGGACCCACCCTATCTCCAATTCCATAGAGATCCTTTGTCTATTTAAGGCAGAAATATTTCTACCTGCAGGTTCCATTTCAACCAAAAATATGTACTTCTCATATCCTTCATTGACTGTTGAGAGGATGCTGCACACCACAGGGCCCTTGTCTTCTATGTAAGCATAACTGGTCCACTGAGGAAGTATCCCAGTTGATTTGTGTATTATGGAGAAGCCTATAAGTATCTTATTAGTACTTCATTCCAAATCACAGTATTAATCAGTCTTTTATGAGCTTGCAAACAAATAATTTGATTATCGTGATGTCTACTTCTACAGCTTCCAGCAGGAGTATGCCTGTCCCTGAGCTGCGCAGAGGATCTACCTAGTCACAACTTTCTACTTTTGTAATGCATTATGCCATTGATATGAGAGCCTGAGCAGAAAGAGCCTTCAGCAGAACAATGCTCAATTTTCTCTTCGTATGATCTCACATGTTCCTACCTCTCGGTTAAACTTGCTGATCTCTGCCTTATATTGTGCGTGCACAGAGACCATGAAAAAGAACAGGTTGATTTCTTAAAGTAGTCATCAGTGCAATCATATAACCCTCCCTTCTTCCTTGTAACAGGTGCATTTTAGCCTGCTATGTCATGCTAGGGATGAACTCCAGAAAGTTGAGGTTCTGTCCATCTAGGCATGTGTCCTGCTCGGGGAGGGGGAAGCTGGCACGTCATGCTTTACACAGCCACAAAGATGTTCACTGTACTTGAAGGATATCAGTTGCAGGTAAAGGTTGCACTCACATCGGTGGCCATATCCCATCCTCCTTTTGACTGTAAGCTATGATGACTTACTTCTTCATTTTTGTTTTTTGTGTTAAGAATATATTGTTTCAAGGTATAATGCTTCATAGTTTTGTACCATCAGACCAGTCATTGTTGATGAAGTACTGCAAAAATGAATTCTCTTTCTGTCTAGGAAGAAACAATTTCTAGGAAGATTTATTTTTACTTTTCTCCCTGCACTATTTAATCACACATAAAAACCATGGAAAGAAAAATAGTCACATGACTTGGACAGGAACCCTCGCAACTTGGCAAAAACCAGAAAACTGACTTCCAAAAATATCAGATGATCATAATGACTAAAAAGGAATTTCTTTTTTCATATACATGATCTGGAAGTGACAGACATTTGGATACTCCCCAGTATTTATTCAGTGATTATTTAATCATAATTTTAACTGACTATATCCAAATGGTCCATCTTTAGACAAAAACTGGTTCCAGGGACTGATTTGTCCTGTTATGCTTTGAGTAGAAAAGTGTTAAATGCTGTGCTGAGCAAACACATAGCAGCTCAAGTCAACTAGTCAAGAAGAGGCAAGTGGGAAAAGTGTGGTGCTGGGGGGGGCAACAGTTGTGAGGGCTTCTAGTGTCCTGGCCCCACTGGTGGACCTCTTGATGGCACCTGGTATTTTTGGCCACTGTGTGACAGAGTGTGGACTGGATGGGTCATTGGCCCAATCCAACATTGGCTTCTCTTATGTTATGTTCTTTCAGTGTCGTGCTATTAAAAAAGAAATTCACCCTGAAGCTGCGGTCACACACACACTAAATAATCCACTTTAAATCCACTTTCAGTGCACTTTCCAACTGGATTTTTATTGTGTAAACTGGCAAAATCCAGTTGGAAAGTTCACTGAAAGTAGATTTAAAGTGGATTATTTAGTGTGTGTGTGACCATAGCCTGAGTTAGGTTTGCCAGCTTCAGGTTGGGAAATACCTGGAGATATTGGGGCTGGAGCCAGAGAAGGGTAGGATTTGGTGAAGGGAGGGGCTTCAATTGAGTGTTATGCCATAGAGTCCACCTTCCAAGGCAGCCGTTTTCTCCAGGTGAACTAATCTCTGTGTTGCCTGGAGATCAGTTGTAATAGTGGAAGATCTCCAGCCACCACCTGGAGGTTGGCAATCCTGCCCTGAGTAGCCTAATTGTAACATTTCAAAGAAAATATTTTTTATAAGACTGTTTCTTCAACAATGTAAAGCATTGTCATAGAGTATCTTTGAAATGTAGAACTAATTTTAATGTTCTTGGAAGCTTGATAAACTCCAGATGAGAATGTAAGGAGAAAGAATCTCCAGAGCTGGAATATTTAGAAGGAACTTCTAATTGCTTATGACTTTTACTCTAGCATGATTATTCCAACTGAATGTCAGAGACACAAAGGCTGTGTTCAGACTGGCAATTTGCTCAATTGCGGCAAAAAAGCCCTGGAACAAAGTGTTCCAGGGTTTCCCGTTCACACAGCCTGGGCTGCTGCCGGAGCATACTGGGAGGAGGTGCGCCGGAGTGTTCAGACTGCTGCCCCGGAGGCACGCTGTATGCGGCATTTCCCCATTAATTCGGCTGTGGGTGTATGGGTGCATGAGCGCTCATGCGCATAAGCGCATTTTGCCGATTGGGGGAGGACCCCACAGCACCAGCACCACATTGGGCAGTAGAGTGGATCACGGCCAATCATACCACTGCTGCCTTCTGCCCAACGCGGGTTGCTCCCGGCTTATCGGCAGAGCGTTCATACTTCCAGAAAGCGGACAAACGCAGGACACAGGCACTCTTCAGGGATTTGCTACCGCTTTTATGAGGTATCAAACACGGGAAGAAAGCAGAACAGCCCGGGTTGCCTATGGGTGGGGAACGCCAGGCAGATGTGCCTGTGTGAATGCCCCCCTTAATACGGTTTTAAAGCATCGTTGAAACAGGGCTCTGCCGGGGCAAATTGCCAGTCTGAACTCAGCCAAAGATAGTTATAGACTTCATAGTCTGCTGTGTTGAAGGTGAAGTCAAATACCCAGTTTTTAAATTAGTAATAGAGTTGCAACATTTTCACCAAAAAGAAACAGCCTCAGCATGCTAGTATTGTGTACTCCAAAGGAGATTTTTGGGTTGTGACCAGTAACTGTATTATGTTCATAGCATTGTTCCCTCTAAGCTGAGTTAGTGTGAGCTTGCTCATATTTTTTTAGCCTCCGGCTCACACATTTTTTGTCTTAACTCAGGAAGGACGGCTCTAGAGCAAATTAATTTATGCAGCAGCCAAATCGCTCGCTCACAACTGTAATGCCAGTTGTTCACAAAGTAGCATTTTTGCTCACAAGATTCCACAGCTTAGAGGGAGCATTGGTTCATAGCTACTCTATATATGTAGTCAGGTCTCTTAACTAAGCTAGTTTATCTGTTCTGTTTCTGGCTCTAAGTTTCCAGGGCAGCATGTACATATAAAAAAGAGCCAACATATTATAGTAATTGAATGCCAATTTAGTGAAGTTTGAGTCCAGTGATACCTTTAAGGCCAGTAAAGATTAATCGGATATAAGCTTTCATGTGCATGCACACTTCTTCAGATACATTGAAACAGACTTCACCAACCATTACATATGGGTAGAGAGAGGGTAGGTTGGGGGTTAGTTGTCAGTGATCACTTATCACCCAGTTACTTGTGCATCTTGACTCCAATTAGCCCTTCCTGGCAACTAACCCCCCATCCCCGTTGAAAGGTGGGATAATATATTAAATTTAAAATATATATACTTTATATGTCCTTCTTTGGTCTTCAAAAGTTATGTCAGTAGTATTAGCCCCTTAGCGCCTCTGTATTTTTCCCCAGGACTCCTGCTTTATCTAAGATACCTTTTAATTGCTTTCAAAATTTAATTGTAACCTATTCTAAGACCTTTAAAAATAATATCATTAAGTCACCTCCCAATGTCAGTGTTCCTTTATTGCTGGGAAATCCACTGTGAGTATGGTTATAAAGAAAGGTGGGCTAAAAGTATACTAAAATAATTAAGTAGTTTAATTAATTTACTGAACAAACATTTGTCGGTTACAGGTTGGAATTGGAATTATGCTAATAAGCATCAGATGAAGGACTAAAAAAAAGGACCAGGTTGATATAGTGGTTAGAGTCACAGAGTGTTGGACTAAGAAAATGGAGAGCTGACATTAAAATCCACACTGGGTGCATGCCCAACCAACATCACAGAGTTGTTACAATGATAAAATGGTGGGACAGGTATACTGCCCTGAACTCCTTCAGAAAAAGGGCAGAATAAAATCAATAAAACTTCCTTATACCTAGTGAGACCTTTCATCCCTGTATAGATTCTAGAACTATTAGTGAAGATGTAAACTGGTTAAAACATCCCATTTTCCTATAGCACTTTTTACTGCTGTTACTATTTTTCTTGTTACTTGTCATTATCGGTATGTTACTGTTAGTACTTAGAGATATGTGTGCTGTAGGTTTAAATCCCCCCCCCCGAAATATTTAACTTGCTATGCAGGTACTAGCTGTCAATCAAGGCTAATCAAACTGGCACAGTGAACACGATACATCATAAAATTTCACAGTAATGTCAACCTGTAATTCTGTCAATCTGGTTAAGAGAAATTGACTGAAAACAATATTGTCATTTTGTAATAACAGAGAAACAGAGTTATGGGTTAATGTTATCATGGGCTCTTCCAGCTGCACAGTGCTCTGGTTTGATACCATATTTGTTCTTTACTGACAGTTGCTCTTATTGCCACTTTTTAATTTTATGTTCATGAAATTTATAAAATAAACAGGTTTTTTCTCATAAATTAAGCTAATTTATTCTCAGAATGTCTTTAGAATATCTTCATTACTGAACTTTTATCAATGCTTATGTATCTATGCAGTTGAATACTAATGTTCAGTACTTATATCTTCCTTCCTTTGTCTTTTTTTTTTTTTTGCTTTAAAACATATTTTTCAGTCTCACTCTGTGTGGCTTCAATTTAACTTGGCAAGCTCAAGGGTAGACTTCAACCATCTAGGGTATGCCATTGTGAAAAATATTAGTAGAATGTGAGGCTGTTCATGTTGATGGAACTCCATGGTCAGATGGAGCACGGGGGGAAGGCTGTTATTTTCTTGCCCTTCTTGTGGTGTTCCTGGATTTCTGGTTTGAAATAGATGCAGGATTAGGTGGACCTTTGGTTGATCCCATAGGATGCTTGTGTTCTTACTATTGTTTTCAGTTCCTGACTGTCCTGCCTTCCCAGAGGGGTAGCCTATTCAAGTAAAGTCTCTAACAGTAAGGAGAGAGTAGCTGGTTCTGCTGTGTAAACCTGAGACAACCTGAGTGGTTGACATGATTGTACACAGACACTTTCTCCCCTCTTGCAGAGGCCATTCATCTCCTTGGTTTACTGAAAAGGTAGGGACTATGAAATGAGTTGATAGAGCACAAATAGAGTAAAACTTGTAATCAGTAGGTTCAGACAGAGGCTAGAGCACAACTCTTTAATAATAGTGATATGAAAGCATGCTGATTTCTCTACTGTCACTGTGTTTGTGCAAAGCTGCCCTGCTGTTGCAGGTTGCTTCTTTCTCCTGATGATGCCAGTTCAGAGAACTCAGAAGTCTGCTATGATGTTTCACAGATAAAATCACAAATGTATGCCAGACAACATTAGTTTCTTATGCCAATATCAGAATGTTAACAGAGTCTCATCTGGCTGTAGTTGCTAAGGTGAATTTCAGTTGTTCAGTGTGAGGTCATCAGGGCTGGCCTGAGGCTTTTTGTGCACTAGGCGAGGCTAGCATGTGATGCCCCCCAGGCGAGGCTGCCTTGTGGCGCCCCCCCCCACAAACAGCCTTGAATGAAACGGCACTACTCCCACGTAAGAGGCCACACAGGCCTGACACCCGAGCCTATAAAAGTTTGCTCGGAAGGCAATCCCACCTTCCCCCCCACACTCTTCTCCGTTTGGCTGCCTACCTCTTTCCACCAGCCAAGCTGTTTGCTGGGTCCTGGAGCCCTCAGTCGCCACCACCATCTCTCTTTTCGTTTTTCCCTTCCTCCTCCTCCTCCTCCTCCTCACATGCGCCCCTTTCCCTCCCATGAGGGCGGCAAGGCAGGAGTCTCCAGTGGTGGCCAGCCGCTCTGCCTGGGGGCCAAGGGGGACGGGAGAAAAGAAGAAAAGGCCCACAGAGCCTGGGCCTGCCGCTGCCAGCTGGCTGCCTCCAGGGCCCACCCAACAAGCCCCAGCTCCCCAACCTCAGGCACACTGCTCCTGAACAGGGAAGCTCTACCGAGCCACAATCCGGAGAGCAAAGCCCTCCAGGACGTTCCTGATCCTTCACGATAAAACACCGTTGGCAAAGGGGCAGTGGCAGCGGGGGGGTGCGTTTGCTGCACCGGGCAAGCACTGGCCTGCAGAGGGAGGTGGGAGGGGCAGTAAAGACGGCAGAGAGCCCAATGGTGAGGGAGTTCTGTGCAAGAGATGGGCTCTCATGAAGGACTCCCCCTGGGCTTCAGCCCACCCAAAGCATGCACCGCAATGCCCAGGGGCAGCAGGAGGCTGGGAGATTCTTGAGGGCCCGGGGGGGTCACTTCCAGGGGGTCACAGGGGGAATTCAGAGCACAGAATTCAGCCTGCAGCAGCTGTTGGAGAGGGGAGTTTGCCCGCGCACTGTTGGGGCCCCAGCTGGCAGTCTGAGCCAGCAAGCTCCTGCGGGACCGGCTGCTGGGAGGCCAGGGGGAATTGCAACGCTGCGCGCGGGGCGCCTCACCACTCGGTCTCTTATCCAGCCTGCAGGAGCCGCGTGTTGAATCGCTGTGCCACCGTCTCGTGGCCATGGCTCCTGCCTGCCTGGGGGCCCTGGGACAGCCCTCCCCCCCTGCAAAAAGTGGGGGGAAGGAATCCCTCCTGGAAGCCACCCCCCTGGCGCTTGGGGATGGAAGAACAGCCCTGTACTCTCACCACTGCTGGTGGTGCCCCTTATGCTGAGCCTGGCTGGGTGGCGTCACAGGAGGCCAGCCGCCTCTGGGATATGGCCGAGTGTGTCCCCTTCCTTCCTGCCTGCCAGCTGCACCTTCGGGCAGGCCTGGGCAACATGAAACGAGGCACTGGGGAAGAGATGTGGTTGGCCTGAGCAGGCAGGGCAGAGGAGCACCCCCCGCCCACCTTCTCCCCTCTTTCCCTCTGGGGTGGGGCACTGCCTCAGCGCTTCCCCCTCCTTCCTGCGGTGGCCAAGCCCGAAGATGGTGCTGCGCAGGGCTTTTGGCGGAGCAGGGGTTTTTTTGGTGGGGGTGAGGGTGGCAGTTTGCCATCCCTATCCAGGGTCCGCACTCTAGGCAAAAGCCTAGTTTGCCTAGCAGGTGAGCCGGCCCTGGAGGTCATAGACAAGTCTGTGTGAATGGATTACCAGAAATTCATCAGAAATCAGTCCAGCTTGATCACCGTGTCTAATGGCCAACACTGTGAGACAGAAAGGGAGAGCATGAGTCTGTTGTTTTTTCTGGAACTCTCAGAAGCATTTGATAGCATCAGTCATGGTACCTTTCTGGACATTTGGATGAGATGGACTACAAAGGTATTGCAGCTTGTGAATATAATTCCTGTCTGGTTAACCAGTTCCAGAAATGGTTCTAGTTCCAGAAATACCTATAGGCGAATGTTCAGGTCTTTTTTGTGGCACTTGGTGCCTTTGCATAGTTTTGGCTGTATGTCTGGTGCCTGACTTGTAAGCTTTACATGACAGCTGAAAATATATCCTAATCATTTTTTTAAAGTGTGCATGTGGTGTATTTCCTTCCCTCTGACTAGTTTTATCTATGTGTCCTGGCATTTTGTGATAAAAGATATTTTGATTGAAGTTTTATATTGCTATTTTTTGGATTGAGACTTTTATCCTTTTTATTTACTTCCGTCATGGATGCTGTGTTCCATCCACCAAAACTTTGGATCTCCCTCCATGGAGAGAGTCATGTGTTTCCTTCTATTGTTGTCATTCGCCAGCAGATGAAGACTATTTTCCCCCGTCTGGCAAAACCCCAATAACAGTTACTGGCCTTCTTTCATGGTGTTGTTTATGTGATTTTAGTTGAATTATGTTATAATTTTAAATGAATTTTAATTGCTCAAATGTTTAATTTTTTATGCCTTGTAGACCCTGATTGGATGGAAAGGCAGCATAAAAATGTATTATATAAACAAACAATATCAGATGCCACTTAGCTGCTGCTAAGAAGTGTGGGCTGAAATCATTTAACAACAGTGGGCCCACCCTGCATGAATCTTTTTCTTGAAGACTGGGAGCTCCAAATAAATTAAGCTCTTTTCTACCTATTTAGGCTTGGTGTAACACCTAGTGCTTATTATATTTAGTGCTTCTCACTGTGCTTTCCTTACTTCTGTATGTTCATTAGCTTTTGAACAACATATCAGTCTCAACTTGTTGCCCAGATTCCCACAAAAGAGTCCTGTGCTAGCAATTGGTAAATGTTGATATTTCCACTGTTATGTGAAACTTTACCCACTGCCTGTTTGGCTATATGTACCAGTTCTGAACGGACTCTCAATCTAGTACTTAAAAAGAAAAGATAGACTGGGACTGAAGAGTGTTGAAATATCTTATTGCTTGGAAGGATAATAAAGGTTACTCAGGAATGAAGATATTGTCAATTTACAAGGATTAGAACATCCCTGTGTTCAATAAAATGTGGAAACAGAGAATACAACCATTTACAACAATGTAATTTTTTTTTGTTAAACTGTACTTACATGTAGTAAATGTTGGTTCTAAAGGCTGCTTCACATGTTACAAGAAGCAGGCAACAGATATATTATAATTCCATTTCCCCTTAAAGTGTTCAAAATAGAAATTCTAGATAAATGTGTGCTGTATGTATCTGGAATGCCAGTACATTCCCTGTTCAGTGTGTTGCAAGAAACGATGGAACACAGAAGTAGTGATGCTGCAAATCTCACTACAAATGTGTTCGACAGTCAAACTTACCCTGCTGGAAGGTGTCAGTCAGCCATGAGCTGATCACCCCGCCTATTTAGCTCATGTCAAACAACTGAGAATGCCTGTTGAACAGGTTTAGATTAGGGTTTGCTTGTTGTTTTCAAAACTGTGCACACACAAAGATGCTGATGATTAGAACCATTGGGCAGCCATCAGTGTCACTAGGATATAGTTCGACGAACACCAAAGGGTAGGATTTATATGATTTGTGACTGATTTAACTGTCTATTTAAATAGTTGCCTGCTGAGCAGAGCCATTATGCAGCAGGGATACAGGAGTAGTAGAACTCAATCAAGCTGTGTGAGAACATGCATGAGCAAAAAGCCAATCACATTGTATTGCATAGTTAGAAGTAACGTGGTGAACAGCCACAATGGGTTGGTGAACAATTGAACCGATCATCAAAAAATCAGTTCCCTGTTCAAGACTGATGAGCAGGATCTGAGCCAAAGTGGTGGGTGTTTGAGTATCCCTATGCAGAAGTATAGGTGCATTTCTCATAGTGTGTAAGGCTGCCCTAAGGAACATTTTCAGAAAATACTGGATACTTTGATTTTCCTCCTGGTTATTTCACTTTGAAATATGGTTTGTTGTATAATGAATCACCAAGGTTATTTGGTCTTTTGTCAAGTGATGGCTCATTCGTTTGTAAACCTAGGAAAGTTTAGAGGTAAGTTTACGTAAGATGGATGTTTAACAATTAGGACTCTTAAATTGCAGGTCCAGGAGCTGAAGGCAAAAAAGAAATGATAAATGAATCTGAGAGATCTATGAATGAAACATGGCCAAAACTAGAAGCAGAGAGTAATACAGATACAAAGGAACAGAAAAGTAAGTAGAGAATACAATATTCGAGAGACAGTAGGGAGTAACAATTGGATGTCAATATAAAAGAGCATAAAGGGAAGCTGAATATCAATACCAATGCTAGATTCAGGTGGATAGCTGTGTTGGTCTGAAGCAGCAGAACAAAGTTTGAATCCAGTGGCACCTTTAAGACCAACCTTTAAGACCAACATAAATGCTAGGGTAGTGTATTTTAGATCATAAGTGAGATTGAATTGTGTGAAAGAGCAATAACAAGAGAAGCAGAGGAAATAAAGATTCTGATGATGAGTGATTTCACCTTCACATAACATCTCTAGTTAGTTCTTTAAAAAGTGCCATAGATAATTGGTAGGAGAGAGTGAAGGGCAAAAACAACTGGTTAACATTTATGGAAAGCAATTATGATTACACAAGATACATGAAGTAATATGAATGGTCACAGCAAAGAAGCATTTTTCAGATGAGCGTTAGATTTGGAAATGTAAATACCTGATTTATTAAATAGTGAACAAAACTTTTATAGCACAATGACTAAAGAGTATAAGCTGTGAACCAGAAAAAGAGTTTTAATAGCTACTATTAACCATCTAGGATAAAAGGCATTTCATTCTGCTTCTGTGGCATCTGGGGTTCAGTTGATGCTCTGAAATTTCTCTTGTGTTTGTAGTTTTTTACTTTTCTGAATTAATCCATTGGGAGTTTTTCCCCAGAGATTACCATCCTGGTTGCTGTATTATTTATTTATTTTTATTTATTTACAAACTTTATACCCTGCCTTTCTGCCCTTACAAGGGCTTCCAAGGCAGCTAACAACTGGAAACATACATGACAACATACATTATAAAACCATTAAAATAACCTGTCTCCCAAACATACCTCATTAAAACAACTTTTAAAAGAATTTAAAAACAGAGAATGCATATAAAACAATTAGAATAGATGCAAAACATAAAACATTGGGTAGGAAAGAGGGATCACTGAGGAAATGCCAAATGAAGAAAACAACAGTCTTCATCCATTGGCAGATGATGGCAATAGAAAGGGACAGACAAGTCTCCCTAGGAAGAGAGTTCTTGAATTTTATAGTCCTGGATCTACCATATACCCCTACAAAAAATGTACAGAGAATTTTATTGTTTGAGTCTGTTTCAGGGCACAACTGCTTTAAATTTTTCTTTGGTAGACATTCCAATTTTGGGATGTTTTTGCTGTAGTTGCCATTTTCCGAGATGGCAGATAAGGTTATTGTGATATTTAAAATTCATGTAGGATGCTTGTCTTGGTGTCAAATTATATATTTTTGAGGTTGATAAAACCAAATGCACTATTGTATTAGTTGTAGAGCTAGCCATTTCTTCTGTGGGACCATTTTGCATAATGGCAAATCTTGGGGATGGGGATAAATCCAGAGTAATTGATCTTCGAGGTGGCCAATCCCTGTCATTGTCCAAAATTGTTTTATGCTTGTAATATGTGTCCCTTGCTCAGTTTTCTGAATTGCCACTTTGTAATTAGCAAATCAGTTCTTTCTCAGACTCTTCTGGTTTTCAGCATCTATTTTCTATTGAAAATGCACTGTGTAAACTCTACTGATTTTAGAATGCTAAATTACAAGAGCTGTTCCCTTTCATATCCTCCTTGATTTTTTTATTTGCTGACAGAAAGTTCATTTATTTGAAATGTGGTATTGGAGGAGAGTTTTATGAATAATACGGACCATCAAAAATACAAATAAGTGGATTCTAGATCCAGTCAAACTTGAACTCTCCCTATGAGCTAATATGACTAAACTAAGGCTATTGTACTTTGGTCACATTATGAGAAGACAGGAGTCTCTGGAAAAGACAATAATGCTTGGAAGAGTTGAAGGAAAAGAAGAAGTCCCAACATGAGATGGATTGACTCAAAAAAGGAATGCACAGCCCCAGTTTGCAAGACCTGAGCAAAGCAGTTAATGACAGGGTGTTTTGGACCCTGTTAATTCATAGGATCTCCATAAATCAGAAGCAACTTGATGGCACTGAACATACACAGTCTCCTCAACTTCCTCTTGTTTTGGGGTGTTCCAGAGCTCACATATTGGACTCTTTACTCTTCATGCTTCCCCCCCTTTGTTAATCTAATTATTTATTTGGCCTGCAGTATCACTTACACTGATAATTATCCACCTCTGATTTCTTTTCCTTTCTTCTCATCTTTATTTACTTCATTTACATCAGTGGGAGTCTCAGGAGGCATGGAGGGCCATCAATGCAATGGCATTACGTCACTTTTGGGGGCAACCTGGAAGTGACATCACACTACTCTAGAAATTGCCAGAAAGTCCGTGATAAAACAATAAATGTTTCTGATATGACATCAGCCTTAAAATCATAGATTTTCTGGTGATTCCTAGATAAGTGGTTTTCTTTGGAAGTGACATAATGCTTTTGCAACAACAGTGATTTTTAAATGTTTTTCTCTCTCTGCTGACAGACTGGCAGTTTAGGTTGCCAGCATGACATCTCATCCCATAGTGGGAAACCTTGAAACCCTATTAATACCCCACCTTTCTTCCCAGCGGGGACCCAAAGAGACTTACATGGTCTCATGTCCTCCATTTTATTTTCACAGCATCCCCTCTATGAAGAAGGTTATGGCAAGATTTTGTGACTAGCCCAAGGTCATCCAGCAAGCTTCAATGACAAAGTAGGGATTGCTGATCCTAGTCCAACATTCCGATCATGACACCACAAGGGCTCACCATTTTGACTAATATATTCAAACCTCTTTCCATTCTTTTTGCTTGGATATTGTATTACTACTTAAACCTATATGGCTGAAGATACAGCAGATTCTCTATTCCCCTCAACTCTAGTGATTTTCACCTTCCTCTCTGTGCCATCCTATTCAGGTCTACTCAGAATCCTACTCAGATATATTCAGTGGGACTTATCCTGATGGAAACTTTCTGATGATTGCACTCTTTGAGAGCACTCCTCAGCAGGTTTACTCAGAAGTAAATCCCATTTTATTCAGTGGGCCTTACTCTTTGGAAAGTGTTCTTAGGATTGCAACTCAGTCACCTGAGATCTTGGATGTCAGCTTAGATACCAGGGCTCTTTTTGTAGCAGGAACTCCTTTGCATATTAGGAGACACACCCTAATGTAGCCAATCCTCCAAGAGCTTACAGTAGCCCCTGTAAGAAGAGCTCTGTGAGCTCTTGGGAGGATTGGCTACATTAGGGGTGTGTTGCCTAATATGCAAAGGAGTTCCTGCTACAAAGGAACCCTGCTCCTTTCTCTTACTCAGCTATAGCTGTGATCTTTCAATTATTTCTCTGTACTGTTTCTGAAATTTGTGCTTTCTTACCTAATGGTTCTATACTTATTCAACTTTCTTGATGTCCCTTGTACTTTGCTGTAATATTCTCCGGTGGCTCCTCGTGGGGCATTCCTCACGACTGGGATAAGCTCCTCCCTCATCTTCAGGGTCAGCTCCAAGCTTTGATCCAGGCGGGGAGGAGCTTATCCCCTTGGAGGCACACCAGCTCTCTTGCCAACCTTGCTCTAGCAGGACGTGCTCCAGAGGCGCTGCATAGCGCCGGCTGAAGAAGAAACGAAAGTAAAGGAACGAGTGAAGAAGAAGACGCAGGAGCTCAATGGGGCTAATTGCAGGCGGTGCTCGGCATTTACAAGCCCTCCTAGGACATTTTCTCTGCCGGCCTGACCCGTCCTTGGGTGGAGGGCCTGCTCCTAGTCTCAGAGCAGAGAAACTCGGAATACGCCAGCGGAGCAGTGAGTCTTCAACTTTCCTGCTCCAAGGCTTGGAACAGACGGCTGCGGCAGGGACATGGAGCAACAGCGTTGTCTCCCAATGTCCCACCTGAACCTCGGTAAGAACGTCTGCGGACAGTCTCTACTCTCCCCAGGTTGACTGGAGGAGGCTGAGCCCTGTTAAGGGTCCGCGGAAGGCTTCCTCAGCCTGGGAACGAATTGGGGGGGGCAGCTTGGCTTTAACCCCCTGTTCTCTCCATCATCCCTCTATCCCCATGTCCCATGCTTGGAGGTATTGAGGGGAGGAGAGAGAGAGAGGGAGGGAGGGAGGGAGAGAGAGAGAGAGAGAGAGAGAAGCTTCCCGTCTTTCCCCTTTCTCGAACTGTAGTCCCTGCGTGGGAAAATTGAGCGGAAAAAAGGGCCTTTCTCTGACCCGAGTAGACCAATTTAGCCTGATCTCACCAGATCTCAGAGGCTGAGCTGGGTTGGCCCTGGTTGGTTTTTGGATGGGAGACCACCAAGGAGGCCCAGGGTTGCTGTGCAGAGGTGCAGGCAATGGAGAGGAGGTAGTTGTACCCACAGTACAATCCAGACTCTCAAACCACCTCTGAATGTTTGTCTTAAATGGATAAAGGGACCTGGGGAATATACTCCACAGTCTTATTGCTGGTGGGATGATTATGGGTCTCCTGTGGACCTGATGGTAGATTCATTTCCCATTCCCATACAGGTCTTGGATATGTCTGTGAAGGCACCTCAAGACAGGGGCTGTTCCTCTGAGGACAATTCTGAGAATTCTCTCAAGTCCTCATGGATACCCCAGGGGAACCCAGGGAATCCATTACTTCTGAAATGTTAAATTGGTTCAGAGGAGAAATGAGAAGAGAGTTTCAGGAGCTAATTAAAGAGAACCTCCAAGGCTTCACTACACATGAATCTTCTGTGGAAAGAGGCAGACCCCTCAAAAGAACTCTAGACAGGGTAGCTAGTGTTTCTAGATCCCCTATAAGATCTAAACATACCAAACACATGTCAGCCTCCCATGAACGGAGCCCTCTGTTGGAATGTGGAGATTCAGAACCAGACTCTTCCTCCTCTTCATCAGGAAAGGAGGAAGGGGAACTTTCTGCGGAAGAAGAGGAAGTAGTTGTATCCACAGTACAATCCAGACCCTTCCCACAGGAATTATACCCCCGTCTCTTACCCAAAGTATTGAGAACCCTAGATCTCTCATCTAGACCTAAGGAGGAGACTGATCAGGAAACAGAGTTTCAAAAAGGG
Source organism: Gekko gecko (assembly GCA_029375565.1). Classification (NCBI taxonomy): domain Eukaryota; kingdom Metazoa; phylum Chordata; class Lepidosauria; order Squamata; family Gekkonidae; genus Gekko; species Gekko gecko. The sequence goes on from JAPDNY010000003.1 coordinate 189,524,846, forward strand.
GCTGGAAAGTTGATGCCTAAGGTTTCACTTTCACAACCCGGACTGCCCCTCCCACCTCTTTTTATAACATTATGAAGGCGGAATGGGAACAACTGGCTAAACCCAAGGCCAATAATCATCTGTTTTCCAAATTCTATTCTCTAATGCCAGATGCCACAAAAAAGTTGAAGCTTCCCGTGGTGGATGATCCTGTAACCAGCCTATATTCCAATTCGGTGCTTCCAATGGACGCCGATGGGATGCCTAAGGATCACACTGATAGGAGAGTTGAACAGGCTCTGCGCAAAGATTTTGAAGCCTCATCTGCTGCTATCAAGGCTTCTACGGCAGGCTCTCTGTTCGCCAGAGCAGCTTACAATTGGGCAGAAAAGTTGGCTTCAGCTGACAGTGAGGTTCCCAAAGAGTTTAAAGACGAATTAAAGAAAATTTCTCTGGCTATTGCCTTTACAGTAGATGACACTCTAGATGCCCTTCAGCTGTCAGCTAGAGCATTGGCATGCAGTGTGACAGCGAGATGAAACAACTGGCTTCATCACTGGGACGTGGACTTGTCTGCACAGGCGAAAGTGGCAGCAGTTCCTTTCAGAGGGGGCAATCTGTTCGGAGATGGTCTGGATAGGTACTTAATAGAGGATAAGGACAAAAAGAAGGTCCTCCCCTCTAAGAAAAGAGATAGCAAACCACGAAAGCGTTTTCAGCCCTTTCGGGATTAGAAAAGAGGTCAGAAACAGTCTTTCTCAAGATCTTTCAAAGGAAAATGACAACCTAGACATCAAGGTGGAAAGTCCTTCTCCTCTTCCAAAGGTGAACAGTCTTCCACCAAAGGTCCCAAGAAAGGAAATTCAGCATGACTATCTTGCCCTAGAACGTCACAAGATAGGAGGCAGACTTCAGGTTTTTTCTGAGCTGTGGCACAGGACAATCTCAGATCAATGGGCTTTAGAGACGGTGTCCAATGGGTACAAACTGGAATTTCTCTCCATTCCCCATCACTGTTTTCTCAGGATGCCAAAGTACAGGAGTCGGATCAAGCATCTCCAGATCAAGGAGGCGATTCTTCACCTTCTGGACATAGGGGCGATAGAGAAGGTGCCTTTGCCCCAACAGGGACAAGGCGTTTACTCCATATTCTTCGTAGTTCTGAAGAAAAATGGATCCACAAGAGCCATTTTGGATCTGAAATGGCTCAACAGTCACATCTGGAACAGAAAATTCAGGATGGAAACATTGAAGTCCATACTCCTATCGGTCCAGGAAGGGGATTTTTTGACATCATTGGACTTGTCAGAAGCTTATCTTCATATCCCCATTCATGTAACGCACTGGAAGTTTCTCCGGTTCAATTATGCAAACCTCCATTTCCAGTACAAAGCTCTTCCTTTCGGCCTCAAATCTTCACCCAGGGTCTTCACAAAGATCCTAGTGACTCTTGTAGCACATCTAAGAGTGAAGGGAGTGAGTCTTTTTCCTTAGTTGGACGATATCTTGCTCAAGGCTCCTTCAGCGATGGAATGCTCACAGGCCCTAATGCTAACAATACAGACCTTGGAGGATCACGGGTTTGTAGTGAATTGGGAAAAGAGTAATCTACAACCGACTCAGAGGCTGCAGCACCTGGGAGTGGAAATAGACACGACACAGGACCGAGTGTTCCTTTCTCAAGAACGGGAAATGAAGATCAGATCATGGTTAGATCAGGTCCTGAGAAACCCCAAGATGGAACTAATGACATTAGTAAAGCTATTAGGGATGCTTGTCTCATGCCAGGAAGTAGTACAATGGGCACGATTCTATGCCAGACCAGAGATTCTTACTTCCTTATCAAGGAGATATAATGAGGAAAAGATTCAAAATGATTCAACTTCCTATGTCAGTTCAGAATCAATTAATCTGGTGGCAAGCCCCAATGCGGTTCAAAATTGGGATTCCCCTCAGAGATCCCACTTGGTTAGTAATGACGACCGATGCCAGCCTGATGGTCTGGGAGATGCATTCAGGAGACAGGATGGTACAGGGAACTTGGTCTGTCAAGGAAATGTCAGAAACCATCAATTTGTTAGAATTGAGGGTGATACGCCTGGGCCTCTTGAATCTTGCAGATCTCCTGTCAGAACATCATGAGTCCTTGTCCAAACGGACAACACTACGGCAAAAGCCTACGTGAACCGACAAGGGGGAACCAAGATACGATCTCTCCATGCAGAAGCATCCCTGTTAATAGCTTGGGCGGAGAATCACTTGCTCTCTATAAAAGTCACACACGTGGCAGGAAAGGACAACGAATTAGCAGACTGGCTAAGTCGAAAACGATTGGATCAGTCAGAGTGGATGCTGAACAAGGAGGTGTTCAAACAGATTTGCAACAAATTCGGAAGAGTAATTCTGGACCTGTTTGCCACAGAGGTGAACCGTCAGGTTCCAGAGTTCATCTCTCGACAAAGAAATGCCCTAGCGATAGGGACAGATGCAGTGAGCTGTATATGGCCCCAGGGTCTTCTATACGCTTTCCCACCAGTTCCAATCATGCACAAGGTCTTACAACAGATTCGTGTACAGAGAGCGGAGGTAGTACTAGTGGCGCCATTTTGGCCACATCAAACGTGGTTTCAGGACTTACAATCCCTGTCAATTGCAAAACCGTGGCATGTCCCTACACGGGAGGACCTACTGACGCAGGGTATGACGAGGCACCCCCAACCGGACTTGCTCCACCACGCAGCTTGGAGATTGAGCGGAAACTGTTAGTGGGGGCGGGTTATCAAGACATAGTGGTCGAGACCATGCTAGCGGCTAGGAAGGCCTCCACTAATAAGTCATATGATCACACCTGGAGGTTATTCCAATCATGGAGTCCCACTAAGGCCTCAGTACAAGTAGTGCTAGCTTTCTTACAGGCCGGGCTTGATAAGGGCCTCAGCACAAGTACCCTTAGAAGGCAAGTGTCAGCCATTTCACCGATCCAGGGTGCCAGACATGGAAGGTCCCTTCTTAAACACCCTCATATTAAGCGATTCTTAAAAGGGGCATCATACCTTAACCCTCCACAGGTGCACAGGTTCCTGACCTGGAATCTCAACATGGTTCTTAAGGCTCTTTCTAAGCACCCATTTGAGCCCATGGCCTCCTGCCCCCTCAAGGAGTTAACCTTCAAGACCCTTTTTCTAGTGGGTATTACCTCTGCTAGGAGAGTGTCTGAAATCAGAACATTATCTGTAAATAAGGAGCTCTGTATTTTTCACAGGGACAAGGTGGTCCTTCGCATGGATCCAGCCTTTGTTCCCAAGGTAAATTCGGTCTTCTGTAGGGCAGAGGAGGTCGCTTTGCCATCTTTCTGTACTAACCCAAAACATGAAAAAGAACGGGAATGGCATTGTCTAGATATTAGAAGGGCCCTTAGCTTCTACATTGAAAGAACGAAGGTGTGGAGGAAGTCTGAGTCACTTTTTGTGTCATTTCGAAAGTCTGCCATGGGAATGCAAGTTTCCACTTCCACGCTCAGTAGATGGATTAAGGGTTGCATCATCCTGGCTTACAAGGCAAAGGAAATTCCAGAAGGGATTGTAGCCCATTGCCTGAGGGGGAACAGCTACGTCTGTAGCTTATAGGTCTTTCCCCTCTCTGGAGACCATTTGTAGGGCGGCTACTTGGAAGTCGGTCCATTCTTTTACTAAACACTACAGAGTGGACAAACTGGCATCAGCTGAGGCAGCCTTTGGTCGTAGAGTGCTCCAGCAGACTCTGTAAAATGGGGAGGCAGTTCCCTCCCTGTAACGTAGCTCTTGTAAGTCCCAGTCATGAGGAATGTCCCACGAGGAGCCACTGGAGAATGGAAGGTTTCTTTCACTTACCGTGAATCTTCCTTTCTCGGTGGTTCTGAAGTGGGACATTCCTGCCCACCCGCTTTGGGTGCGCCTCCCCTTTTTACAGAGTTGGGGAGCGGTGACTGTTTCACTGGACTAATTGAGTTTGAGTTCAGACAGTTGGGTTTGTTTTCCTGGTCCTCCTGCTTTGGGGGGCAGGTGGTCCCTCTAATTTTTCAGGGGGAGATGTTGTTTTTTCTTCTAGTTCCTTTCCGGCGGGGTGTTATTTACCAGGCTTGATGAGGACTGGTGTGCCTCCAAGGGGATAAGCCCCTCCCTGCCTGGATCAACGCTTGGAGCCGACCCTGAAGATGAGGGAGGAGCTTACCCCAGTCGTGAGGAATATCCCACTTCGGAACCACCGAGAAAGGAAGATTCATGGTAAGTGAAAGAAACCTTCCATTCTGTTTACTTCTCTGCTAAAACCAGTTATTTTGTCCTCAGCAGTACTGGTAAATGATCTTTTATTCCTTTTAGTGAAATCACCTTATATCTCTATGAATTGGATGCAACAGTCTGCAGATCCTCTCTGTTTTCTCTTCTCAACCCCAGTCCCTTCCCATCCCAAGAAAGCTGATACCTGGGGCTGCAGGACCTGTGTGTAGCAATAGCCTCATGGATTGTTGGGCAGCAGTGGGCACCGGGAAGAGTACAAAATCATCCTCACTTCCCTTAGCACATCTTCACTGATGTAACAATCAGGATGTATGATTTCACCATTTCCTCCCCTCCCCACTACAGCCGACTGACCTGCATGACTATTAGTTCACCCTCAGCATCTTCAACTGATGAATCGCAGTAGCTAACTTTACATGCTTACCTTCATCATCTTCTGCTGTTGTATAAGAAGTTTAAATTTCTTCTGACCTTTACAGTATTCTTAATTCTTCCCCTTCTTATTTATTTACTTATTTATTTATACATACATATATACATACCTCGCCTTTTCCCCCAATGTGAACGCAAAGTGGCTTACGTCATTCTCTTCTCCATTTTATCTTCATAACAAACCTGTGTGGTAGGTTAGGCAGAGAGAGTGTGGCTGACTGAAGGTTACCTGATATCTAAGTTTATTGTTGAATTTTCTTTTTTAAGAAAATTTCTATATTGTCTCTCCAGAGAACCTGCTTGAGGTAGCTTACAAAGTAAAACGTAATGGAGACATAAAACCCCGTAAAGGTTATTAACAATTAATAAACTGTTATAAACCAGTGACTCTAAACTTGCCTCTACTAAGAATACACTAGGTAGCCTGTCAGATTCATTGATCCATATGCAATATGGGGATGATAATATTGACTTACAGGTGTAATAAATATCTTTTATACTGTATATGAAGTTATTAAGAAAAAATAAAGTTTTATATAAATGACATTGAGTCGTATTAAAAGGACAGAATATTTGATGCTATAACTAAGCATAGTAATATTTAGAGAAGTACTCTTACAGGGGCAAAGTAAATTTAACATAACTGGAATCTGGAAGTGTACAACTAATTTTAAAGCCCTTGAAGAAATGACAGACCAAGTTTCTAGACATGATATTCTAGAGGGGAGGAAAATGGGACGGCACTAAGAAGGAAACTGAAGCTGCTTTAACCAAAATGTTCAGAGATCCAAGAGAGAGGTAAACCTTTTTGAGAAGAAGTATAGTGACTTTGCTATCAAAAAGATTTTAACCAAGACAAAAATATAGCTCTAGAGCTGGCATGGCTGTCTTAGCAAGCAAAGCTCACTCAAGCAGACGTTGTGATAGCCTAACATGAAGAACAGCCAAGAAACAATTTTGTCAAAGCAGAAGTGGAAGTATCCAAAAGAAGAAGAAGAAGAAGAGTTTGGATTTATACCCCGCCCTTCACTGCCCAAAGGTGTCTCAGAGCGGCTTACAAACTCCTTTCCCTTCCCCTCCCCACAACAAACACCCTGTGAGGTAGGTGGGGCTGAGAGAACTTCTGACAGAAACTGTCCTTGAGAGAACAGCTGTGCCAGAGCTTGTGACTGACCCAAGGTCACATCAGCAGGTGCAAGTGGAGGAGTGGGGAATCAAACCCAGTTCTCCCAGATAAGAGTCCGTGCACTTAACCACTACACCAAACTGGCTCTCTAGCATCTTTAAAGGAATGAAGTCACTAAGCAAAACCACTGCCTTAAAACATGTGTAAAAGTATAAACCAATTGAAATCTGACCTGCTGTTGGGAAAAGGGAAAAACCAGTAAAAGGATACCAGCTGTAGAATGCTGATGCTGTGATGGGCTTTCTTTAGAAAGCAACAACACCAAATCATTCTATTTCTGAAACAATTTTGTCCTAGGCTAGATAGCTCAGGCTAGCTCAATCTTGTCAGATCTCAGAAGCTAAGCAGGTTCAGTCTTGGTCAGTATTTGGATGGGAGATGAAGGAATACGAGGTTCACGACACAGAGGCAGGCAGTGGCAAGCCACCTCTGAGCATCTCTTGTCTTGAAAACCCACCAGGGATTACCATAAATCAGCTGTGACTTGATGGCAAATAAATAAATAAAATTATAAGTAATTGAGCTCTTGCCTTTCAAACTGGAGCCTCCACAATCTAATAAATTCAGATGACCAGATTAGCAACCTAGTCCTATTAAAATATAATAAGATAGAGGAGGCAGGAAAAGATTCACTTCACTGATGGAACTTTGCCTTCAGTTCTTAGGAGCCTGTCAGTATTTTGCATCTTTTTCCCCCCTTTGTGCTTGCTGCCCATTCTGAGTTTTGGTACCTAGACTGAAATGTAATTAAATGTAAATTAAACATCATGCAAATATTTATCTGTGCCATTTACAAACATCCTTTATTTATAATAATTTAACTGATAATCATGGTTGATATACGTCTTGCATTCAGTTGGTTGTATTTATATAATATATACTCCTGCTATCACAGAGACCTTGGTTTGAATGGGAACCTCATGATGCCAGCAGCATCACAGGCAGCCAAGCTTGGCAATGTTTAACTTTTTCACACCTGTTTCCTTGGATAGTTATTTGGAAAGCATAGATCCAAGGGTCACACAGCAGTAAGCGTGAAAGTGTTCTATGGATTATATATCAAAGTCTGGATGACAGCTCATTGCAAGTTGGCATTTTTCTTCATTTCATTAGACCTTGTGCATTCTTTAGCCTACTACATTTATTCATTATATTTTTGGTTTTTAGTATTGTATGAATAGATAACAGAATTGTCTTCTGTTATAATATTGTTTATGTGGAAGCCCAGTGTTTGTAGTTAATTAGCGCTCACCTTTTTTGGTTTCAAGCCCTTCTCTAGAAAAATGTTAAGTTACTATTTAGCCTCAAGAGTATTCATCTGTAGTAGGTAAATATATCATAATGCCCATATGCTAGAAATAACGGTAACAGTTTTGCCATGCATTTGTATGGTAATCCGTCCTGTACCACTGCTTCCTATAACCTGCTTCATTTTAGCACTCATCATCCTGGATGTAATTTGAATTAGAAAACAACAATAACAAAATTTCTGCCCAGATATATTCAACAGTTGTTTCTGGCTAGTGCTGGCTAGCATGGGGACCAGTCCACAGTCCCCTACTCCAGTGGGTCACAACCTGGGTCATCCTCCTAGGAGTAGTTCCTTCCATCATGTTCCACTGCTGCCATGTAGTAGGATAGAGAGCAATGGTCTATGATGTGGACTGGTGAGTACTTACTGATGTACATTTTTTAAAAAAGTAATTATAATTAAAAAACTTTGTTCTAAGTGCTCAAAGAACATCACATATATTATCTCAGTGATGTTCATGTCACACATATAATAGCCATATGAAATAGTGCAGTCCTAAACAGTTATTGAGCGGTAGTTTGCACTTCTAGCTCCAACCTTTAATAATCATGTTATACATGTTCTGAATGCATCCTCTTCCTACTGAGTGCAAAAGGGAGAAAAGTTGGTTTTTATGTTCTACTTTTGTGGGTTCAAGAAGGGATAGAGGGTGAGGTGTTGGAAGGAATAAACACATGCACAACCATTCATTTTGGTGAAAACATGGCCACAGCTTAATTTTATTAATACAGGCAGAAGGAGCAATGGTACAGCACAGGGACAGATCCAAGAATCAGGTGACCATGCTGCCGCTAAATGAACCACAACAACAGCCCACTTTCTGGGGACCAACTGTGGAGTGACAAGATACTAGGACACAGGTGGGCGCTGGCCTCTACATGGCCCTCTTGCCACCTGGTGGTGGAGCCAATCAGCAGCCCCCACCTGGGCATGTGGCTGAGTGGCTCCACACCCCAAGGCTCCTTATGGGAGCCCCTAAAATGGGGGAGATGAGCATACAGGCATGGCCTCCCTCCCAATACCCAAACTGCCAAGTTGTGACAGTAAAGAGCAAAATAAAGAGAAATAAACATAATGTGTGACCAAGGGCAGGAAGGTGGGTAAGCTGGCATGCTGAGGAACACCAAGGCCGAAGTATCATGCAGGGCCCATTTAAATAGCCTGCTGGCCCATCCTTGCCCATGCCGTGACTCACAGGCTGACATGGTTAGAGGCTGGAGAATGGGCTCAGACCCCATCTCACTAAGAGGCCTCATCCCAGACTCACTACACTTATCAAACTATGTGGCTGGGCCTATGTCCTTCCAGGCCGCCCCCACCTCCTGCACAGCAAATGCCAGCAGAAGGTGAGTCTTGGCCATGCTTCTCTATCCGAAGGAGTCTTAAAGAGGCCTTCCCTTCCTCTCCCCATAACAGTCAACTTGTGAGAGAGTTCTAAGAGAACTGTGACTGTCCCAAGGTCACCTAGCAGGCTTCATCTGGAGGAGTGGGAAATCAAACCCAGTTATCCAGATTAGAGTCTGCCACTTTTAACCACTACACCATGCTGGCTGTCATGACTCAGAGAGAGCTGCCACCAAGTGGCAATCTGGCACACAAGTTGCCTTCATCCACAGCACTTAAATGTTTTATTTGCAGAAATACCCCCCCCCCCTTAAAATGGCACCAGGTGTTGTCCTCTTATGGAAATTTTTAAGGCAAAAAAAACAACCCTACAGAGTGGATTTGTCAGAAGAAAGAGGCATATTTTTGTTGATTAGACTGGGAGAAGAAGGTTTTAGGGAAGTATTGATTTAAAAAGTCAACAAATATTACACATTTCAGTGGAGATTCAATTTCTTTTTTTAAAATATCATTTACCATGAATTTCTGTTGTATTCATTCAATTACTTGGTGTTGTAGGACTACTTGGCAATAGTTACTGAGAGAATAAATGCTGGATCTCAGCGACTGTATTGATCCTATTTTTTTGTAATTATAGGTGACGTGTAGGTCACAACCTGAGTTCTGAATTGTTCTGATATGGCATGTGTGTTTGTGAGAGAGAGACAGAGTCTGCAGGGGGCAAACACACATGCAAGTGCAGCTTTCCCCCAGATCTACTGGGGTTAGATTGCAGGGTGACTATAGCAGCTGTATATTGTCTATGAAGAACACAGCAGGGAACAAGACAGAGATCCTGGTGAATTTAATAAAACTCTTTTCTCTCTCTCAAGACTCTGTTAATACATTTGTATCAGCAGATTGTAATCTTGGCATGAAAAGTATATGCTGCAAAATGAATCACAATTGCAATTTCATCCAGTACTAAAATTGTTGTACAAGTGTAGAACAAACAATATTAAATGAATCACAGTAAAATGCCAATGATTTCCACACTAGACTTACAGGCATATTTGATAACCATGGTTTAGATTAGTTTGACACACTGTAGCATGTGCATAAAAGTTAAAACAGTTGCAGTAATGTCACATTGTTCAAAGACAGAAATAACAGCTCTTTCTAGTGTTGTCGCTTGTATTCCTGGAGTGCACTGAATTTACAGCTCACAGCAAGTGACAAAATTGCAAGAGCATTCTCTATGTTAAGTTTCTTTCTTTCTTTCTTTCTTTCTTTCTTTCTTTCTTTCTTTCTTTCTTTCTTTCTTTCTTTCTTTCTTTCTTTCTTTCTCTCTTTCTCTCTTTCTCTCTCTTTCTCTCTTTCTCTCTCTCTCTCTCTCTCTCTCTCTCTCTTTCTTCTTCTTCTTCTTCTTCTTCTTCTTCTTCTTCTTCTTCTTCTTCTTCTTCTTCTTCAGTGAGCAACAATATTGGAGTGCCATTGTTGGATTATCATATTGTGTGTGTGTGTTTCTGTTTTATTGAATAGCTTAAATATTTTATATACACTTATATTTTAAACACTGTTTTAATGTCTTGATATTTTAATGTTGAAATATTTTAATGTTCACCATTTTGGGAACCCTATTTGCATGGGAAGGTGGCATAGACATATTTTAAATAAAATAATAAACAGACATCTCTTTTGTTTTGTCTGCCATACAGGAACATTATGTTTATTTTATTTGGAGCTATTCAAGATTAGCAAACCAGAATTCTGATACATAAATTAAGTTTTTCGTACAAATGTTATATGCTTAATTTTTTAAGTATCCTGAAATCTTTTAATATAACTTTTAATATTTTCTTCCATAGCTTACATAGTTTGCTTTACTACATAAGACTACAGACAGTGGTCAGGATCCAATAAGAGCTTTTGAAATTCCCTTTACTTTCAAGAAGTTTGCCATGTAGCATTGTCACTTCCTGTTTGAGGAACACCAGGTTAAGGCTTATGGGTCATGTAGACTTTGGCATATACTTGTTTGGTTCCAGGTAATTTACTCTGAAGTAATTACAATTCATATCAATGAGACTTATTTCCAAGCAAGGGTGTTTAGGGTTGCAGATTTTTCTTTCTTTTAAACTGCCCTGCTGCACTGTCATTGAAGTAGAGCTCAAAATCAGTATTTAACATTTAATGGAACGGATAAACTAATTCTGCAGTTTAACTCAACATTTGCAGTAAGATGGCTTGTACCCTAATGGCTTGTAATTAATTTTTTTCTGAAAATCATATTTATGATAGTCTGCAGATTCGAGCCTTTATCTAATACATAATGTTCATTTTGAGCCTTTAATTGCATTTAAATTAAAACTGGCTTAGCAGAAAAGATGAATTGTGGGAATGCATCAAACCACCCAGCATGTCCTAAGGATGTGAGCCTCAAAATGCAATTTGGTAGAGATGTGCAGAATCATTTGGAGTTCATTAATTTTTATTGCACAGGTAGTTTTACTAAAGTAGGTTATTTTCTTTGAAATTTATATTTATGTTTATGTCAATAGCTGAATATTGTATTAGCCTTTACATCTATTAGAGTTTATTAACCTGGTCTAATGAGTATTGTACATGCTTTGGTGAAAGAAAGTGTATCCTAAAACATTAGTTCAGATTAGGAAATTGCATTCCCTATTGAAAAAGTTACTAATACCTATCTTTGCGTGTGGAGTTCAACTCAGTGCCTGATCATGTTTTAGAATATCAGGCTTTAAAGAAACAATGGAATACTGTTGTTTTTCACTTATACTTTGTAAACCTCTCAGATGGGAGTTGTTTCTTTCTCATATGCTGTGTTTCTATGGCTCCAACCAGGCCATTGGAATAAAATAGCTATTGATATACAGCCCCATTCGATAGTTTTATATCTCTGTCTAGCTCCCTGGCAAGTGATCTTGATGGGAGGTGTTTCTGAGATATGCAATTTAATTATAATGCTAGTTTTAAATAGTAAAGAAAAGTGTCCTTTTGTATTGAGTACTACAAATTGACCATATTGTGGACATTCAACTGAGTATGTAACATTAACATTGGTCAGAGTACTGAGAGATGACTGATAAATGCTTCAGTTGTCTACCTAGTCTGATTAAATAGTGTACTTTTATTAAACAAAAATGTGATAAAAGCTGCCATCCTATTCCTAATTTGGGGAACAATCTATGTGCAGCCTTAGCTCTAATAGGAAACAAGTCTGTTGTTGTTCACTCTGGGGTATGTTTTTCCACTTTCCCCTGGTATTATTATGCAGGGATTAGGGGGTGGGGGTGGGGAGAGATTCTTCAGACTACTAGTAGTTCCTAGTCTGTGGTCAGAGATGATTGAAGCCCATATTCATTTAATACTCCCTAATCAGAACTTGACAGAGGTATTGCTTATTTTCTCATTTTATCACCGAAGCATGCCTGTGTAGTTTAGTCCCTAATTACTCTCAAACTGAGACGTTCCAAGTATTCCCATGGTGGTAATATTTTTCTGCCTGGATGAGTCATTACGTTATTTGGCAGACTGAAACACCAGCCTTTCATTGTTGGAACACTACCCCTCATGTAATACCACATCTTTTCCTCTCAGCTGTCTGTTCCACAACTTTCATCCTGCTGTGACACTTCAAGCTGTACTGTATGAAAGCACATTTGCCTTCCTTCTCTCTGGCTGGGCCAAAGACAGTAGACAGGGATTGTATGAATAGAGCTCCTTAATAATATAATGGAGCAATGGCTCTCTCTTGGTGGGAGATGGGGCTTATTATTTGCTGGTTACGTTAAAAACCAAGAGGGTCCTTTTCAAGGAATATTGTCAGAGAGGGTATAAACACAACCCACACACTCATAGTGTTTTGGTAACTTTGTACATCAGGTGTTCCCCTCATGTTAAAAAAATCCTCTTGCTGTTTTCATTTCATTTTCAATATCCTGCAGATGGCAGAAAGATGAAAGCAATGAATTGTACAACTCAATACTATAAAGAAAAAAAATGTTTCTCTTTCAGATAGCAGAGACATTTCACAGTTGGAGTTTAACTCTGTTTGATATCATACAGAAAGTTAATAAAATCTCAAAGACAGCCATGCTTGCTTGTCAACATTATTATCATGCCTTTTGGTTGTTTGATTTTAATGTGTGTTTTTGTTATTTCTCCTGTTGAATCTTGTTTGAGTTTAATTTCTGTCAGTTATATGCAGGCACTTGATTTACAGCACAGATACAATTTGTCAAGTAATCAGGGCATTTGATTATTCTGTGTATCCAACACAATAGTGTGAATTTATAATTTCATTAAAAAGAAATATAAGGTTTCTAGCCCTCATGACTGGAGATAGCATCCTAAAATGAGATCTTAGTATCTGCTGCAAACTCATGAAACAGGGAGGGCTCTGAAAAAGGCCTTCTCTTCCTAGACAGGACCTAGTTGATTTTAGGTTCTTCACTCCTCCTCTTCCCCAGTTGCTAGGCACTATGAACAAAGCACCCTGTTTATATTAGTTGCTCATTGCTTCAGTTAAAGTTGTTGGTTATGACCTAAAATTCTTCCTGACCTGGGATCCTCATATTTGCAGAATATGTGGCAGCCCCCACACTGTGAAACACCATGCCCTTAGGAATGCATTGATTCTCTATCTTGTAGAAAAAGAGGCATAGCTGAGCTGTTTAGAAGAGCTTTTGAGGTAGTGTAATTATTTCAGGAAACTGGTTTTTACCAGCCATCTGGTTGGTGCAGGTTACTGTTGGTGCTGTTGATTCAGCATTTTACCTTTGTTGTATGCCACTTTTGCTTCCAAATAGAGAAACATGTGGGGTACATTATTTTAAATGAATAAATACGTATTGAATACTTACATGCTGTCTTTCAATACTTAATGTATGATGGCACCTTCATTTATGTTCTGTATCATTCCACCATTATATTACTGTAATTAGGCATAGGTTGGCCTGATGCCATAATAAATAAATACTACTAATACTACTACTGTAATTAGGCCAGAATTTTAAGTCCAAGGATGCATGTCCCTTTTTCAAAATAAGCCATTAATACTTGTCGTCCATCATTCTCCTTCTGCAACTGTTATGCCTTAACCTGCAGCATGTGGCTTGGATCACTTGTTTGAGTCATATGAAGGTATGTCAGTCATTAGCATCACGAGGCAAACATGAGTCCCTTCAAACACTCTGAAAGATCTTAAGAGGCAGTTACATGTATAGGTGGATAGCAGGCCACTTGGCAACAAAGTTCGGAGCTGAGGAGCACTCATCTACCTGACAGCAGATTAGACTATGCATTCACCAGTCAGGAGCAGGGACAACCATCTTTCAATTTAGAAGTCATTGAGTTTCAGTTGACCAAGTATGGAAGAGCAAGAGGGAACATATAATCACTGCTCATAAATGGCACCAATTACAGATAAGCAATCTAGTCACAGATAAATGCTTTGAAATCAACTGGAAAAGTTAAGAATTTGCTGAACTATCTCCCTCCAAAATCAGCAAGATGTCAAACAGTTCTTAACTTCAGCTGGATTGTGATTTTTTCTGTTTTTCTTTGGGTGGTGCCATGCTTAGCCATGTATAGCAGGAAAGACAAGGCCACCCTGTTTGGGAACAACTTGCCACCTGCTGTAGTTGGATCTGAGGGCAGAGGTACACTTTATGAATTAAAGGCAACACTTCCAAACTCTGTTTTATTTCATAGCATAATGTGAGTTGTTAAGACGGAGTCATTTGTTTGAAATAATTTTGCAGAAGGATGGATCTTGACTCTTTTACTACCTACTGATCCTTTCCCACAGATTATCTCTTTCTTTCAGTGTATCACCCATTTTATTCCACTAGTGGGAAGGAAAAAAATCAGGGGAAGAGGCTGTAGAAGAAAATACAGTTTTAGGAATCTGGGCTTCTAACATAACATGTAGTTCCACATTAAACAGAAAGGCAGGAGATATAAGAATCCCATAAAGGGCAATCCGTACACACAAATACACACAAGCGGGGGACCTGCAAGAAGATGCGGGGAGCATCTAATCACCTTCATTTTCCTGGAAGCCTCTCCCTGTTTCCTTCTTCCTTCTCTACTTCTCACCCATCAGCCAGCCTTCCTTTATCTGCCTCCCCTTCTTCAGCTTCCCATCCTTCTCTCCCCTGGCAGCTTTTACCTGTGAAAACTACAACCCCGTTGTGGGGTGGTTGTTGTCAAGGCTGGCTTAGTTGCACTAGGCTGGCTACTGGATTAGACCCAGTTTCATAGTAGGGAACTCTCAAGGACTTGTTGGGGGCAGTTCATTTTCCCCATATCTATTCCCTCACATTCTTTCTTCTTTCCCTCTCCTGGAAGCTCCCATTCCTTGCTTCTGTCCCTCCTTCACACCTAACAACCAACCTATCTTTTGTGTAGCCCCCCCCCCTCTTCAACTATATTTATTATTTATGTACTTTATTTATATCCTGCCTTTCTCCACAGTGGGGATGTAAAGAACGGTACATAATTTTCTTCTCCTCCATTTTATCCTCACAAAAACCCTGTCAGGTAAGATAGGCTGAAAATGTGTTATTTCCCCCAAGATCACACATTGAGTTTCCATGGCAGAGTGGGTATTGGAACCTGGTCTTCCTGATTCTAGTTTGAATCTCTAGCCACTACACAACACTGGCTTTTGTGAGGAGGGGGCTGCTGTTGAACAGACCTGGGCCTGGGTGAAGTATCAAGTTGCCTGGTGGTCGCTTTTGGTCTTGGTCTTCCTAAAAAACCATAAGAGCTCTGGGAAAGGTTCTGCCCCTCCCCACCTCACTTTACCTTTTGCTAACAAAAATACTTGAAGGCAGAAATACTGTTGTGGTTGCCTAGCAACAGTACTGAGGGGAAGCAAGATTAACACAAATTGTCCAACCTTCTCTGCTGGTAGTGGTGTCCTGTCAGTAAAAAATAATGTTTGAACCTAAGCCATAAGGATATCCAGTCACAGCAACAATTATGGTAAACAACTTTTGTTATCTTGATGAGATTTGATTTAACATGAATGACCTTTAGCCTTTCTGTTGCACTTTACAGGTGCAAAATGTGCTGTGCAATATCATTTTCCTCCCCTCCATTTTATCCTCACAACAACCCTGTCAGGTCGCACACCACATTTTGAACCTGTAAAATGCAATAGATTTTCCCTCACCACAGTGTCTTGTCCAAGGCTCCCCAGTGAACCTAACTGCTAAGAAAAGAACTTGAAGCTCCTGTGGTACTTGGTCACTGTGGTTAGCTCTTTTGTTATGTGCAATATATATAAACCGAACAACAGTGCAACATACTTAAATCGAACACACCGGCTGTGTTGTAGTAAGATAACATACAGGCTGAATTTAGTATAAGAACAGATCTTGCATTTAATAGTGATGTTTCTGAAAGTGTGCTCGCTCACCAACAACTTTAAGAAAATTTTCTAGGTAAATAAATTAGAATAATACATGTATTGTGTTTTTTTTTTTTAAAACCTTTAGATAAAACATCTTCCTATGTTAGAAACAAAATGCTGGCTTTTCTAGATAAACAGTTTGTTAGCCTGTTGGATTTCTTGGTTTATTTAAACACATTAGGAAAGAGGCTGTTAACTGATATAACAAAAATCAAAGATCGCTGAATGATTGACTGTTACTAGCAACAAAGATTAGCTAATAAAATAACTGAAATAAAGTAAATAAGCCTCTATGTGTCTCTGTGTGTGAGAGTGATAGAGAGAGAAGGCTGGTCCCTCCACGTCACGGTTGAACTGCACTGGAGGTGGAATGTGGGATGCTGGCAGTCTGCTCACTCAACTGTATTTGACTAGGGCCGTCAACCCCTCAGCTTTCACAAGCACTGAACATGTCAAAAATCTCTCAGAGAAAGTATAAATTTTAACCAGCCTATTTCTAGTTCATATTTAATGCTGTTTTTAAAAGCTTTAAAGCATAACGATATTCAAAGTGTTTCTCATCGTGCCTCTTGTGAGCCAATATAAATCAAGTAGGCAGTTTATTGTTTTTGTGTGTATGTATGTGTCAAAAAAGGGAGAGAGGGAATATGTAATCAAGTAACTAAGATGTATGGCAGATCTGCTTCAACTATATTCCTGTATTTAATATTAATAACTAAGCATGTTTACTTCAGTAAACTGTAATCTTAAACATGTTCATATCTGAATTTTGCATCTCTTCTCTTTTGAGAAATGTCTGCATTTTTTAAGTTTCAGATAACTAAAGTGGTGGTTTTGTTTGAAAATATGCAGAGTTTTTGCTGAATATAGAAAATTAATGCATACATTGTTAGCGCCCTATTAACAGTTTTGGTAGTGCCACAGCTGTGTATGTACTTTGAAAGTATTGTGAAAGTTGTTTTACTATCTGAGCTGTTATTGCAACAACCCCCTGCTGTGTGGTAAGAAGGTAAGAGTGGTTTGATATTGTTTGCTGCATTAAACTAGACTTTCTCCAAGAAGCTCAGAAGAATTTATATTTGGTCCATTTTTTGTTTCCAGCAGTTGAAGCCTGATATCTCCGCAAGTCCTCTAACAGAACACAGTTGTCATATTCCCTGTTGTCTGTCCCCATCATTTGCTATAAAGAAGCAAACTTCTTGTGTTAAGTCCTTTCCTCCATGGATTTTATTCTAAGGTTGTGGTCAAACGCGTGAGATAACGTGGGGGGGAAGTGAGGCTATTTGCTCTGTAGGAATTTGACCCACAGTTACACGACCACACAGTCCTTGGAAGCTGTGGGGACAGCCCGCCACTGCGTGATCAGATGCAACCACGGATGAATCTTTTTTTTTTTGGGCTGTGTTTTTCCGGTGCACTTCAACGAGGGATCAAAGATTTGCATCTCCGCACTGATGCGCATACTGAGATGGGGGGGAAAGATGGCATGGAGTCGGGATGGCCTGATCAGACCATCCTGATGCCATGGGAGCTTGCTGGAGTGATCACACAGGGGAAAGTCTGTCCGTGGTCTGTAGCAACCCATTTGCTACCGGACTTTCCCTAGTGTCTTTACTCTGCTTCTGCAGTGGAGCAAAACGGGTTGCCAACGGGTGCCAGACACTTCCCAGACGTTTGCATTTGATCACGCCCTTTAAATCTGCCCAGCATTCACGCCTCTGGTGGAGCTAATTGTGTGTGTGATTGCAGCCTAAGTTTCTTAATTCTTCTGTCATTATGATCATGCACACATCTTGCAGCAGCAATCATCATATTGTATCTTTTGTAGAAGAAGTGAACATTGAGTCCATGCTTGATACATTTCAGAGCACCGCAGAGTATTATATGACATTTTTCTCAGTCATTAGCCATCTTTTTTTTTTTAATGGGGAGGGGCCATGCCTCAGTGGTAGAACATCTGCTTGGCATGCAGAAGGTCCCAGGTTCAGTCCCTGGCATCTCCAGTTACAAGGATCAGTGATGTGAAAGACCTCCATCTGAGACTCTGAAGTGCTGCTGCCAGTCTGAATAGATACTGACATTGATGGACTAGTGGTCTGATTCTGTATAAGGCAGCTTCATGTGTTCATATGAAATCCCTGCTCTTCTCTTTATCTCTTCATTGTGGGGAAGACATTTTAGTTCCCAAATCACATTAGTTTCTCTTTCCTGTGCCTTTTAAATCTCCCTGTTGAAGTGAGATAGCCAGAATCTTATGACAACACATAGGTTTATTTATGGTCATTATACTTTAATAGCTGCTGTTTTGTTTTCTTCCTCCATCCTAATAATTCATGATGGCTTTTCCCCGTTACAACAGCACACTATGTTGATCTGTAAAGCGAGCTCTATCCTGTGACTCCTGAGATCTTTCTCCAGGATAGTTACATCAATCAATACCTATGAGTTCAGGAGTTTTTCCCCATTCTGGTATGCATGATTTCTCACTTTTTTACACTTTTTAAAATCTACCTTTCAGTTATCCATTCACAAATATGGAGAATCACTACGAAATTGTTCAGAGACTGCTGGGGATTGTACCATTCTTAACTGTTATCATTGGCAAACTGTCCTAATTCGGGTGATTTTGAGTTTTAATTAATACCAGTGCTCCAGAGGATCCCCTGTTCACTCCCCGTTCATTGCAAATACTGCCTTATTTATTCCAGCCATCTGCTTTAATCAATTACTGATTCATAAGAGAACTTGTCTTCTTATCACATGACTACTATATTTTCATGGGGACAGTTGATGAGGAAGTTTTTCAAAAACATTTTGAAACTCACCTGACTCTTGGTCACTATCTTTTAGAAGTCATGCTTATTCTGCATGCTGAAATAATGCTTACCACTACTTTACCTAGGACAGAAGGAGACAGAATAAACCAATAGATATGAAATTTGTCAAATAACCAAACAATAAACTATAAAAAATGTGAAATGTATTATACTATTCCCAGGACTAGTACTTAGCTTTCAGGCTTGCCACCAGTGTGTTTCCTAATTTTACTGTATTATTTTTTTTGTTCTAATGTAAAACAGTAATTAAGTACACATTGCTGTAGCACGTTTTTATTAGTACAATTCCTTTAATATTTACAACTCTGTCTCCCCACCCCCAATCTTGTGAAATATCAAAAATTTACTCTCTATATATCTATATCTGACATATGCCAATAGTAATGCATCTTTTGTACTGTGATAAAACACTGCAGTTCAGTCAGAATATAGTCCTCAAACCACCTACTCTAAAATAGTGTCATTTACATAAATTAAGCTATTCCCAAGCAAGTGGTTTTAAAAATTGCTGCTTAGTCTTAAATTTGAATCTCTGTACTTTTATGAAGTCCTTGAATTACTTTTTTAAAAGTTTGGCTATTTAAAATAATTAACTGTGTGTGAGCTTACGTGCATGTGCATATGTGATAATTATTAATGAGACCTGAAAAACTGCACATATTGAGGAACAGATTCTGTAGTAGTAGTAGCTGGCAGAAATGTTAAGTGCTTTTCACAGTCAACATTCAAACAGATTATCAGATGGCATATTTCACCCTGTTGTTACTTTAAATGAAGTGACCATGAAATCAACAAATCTGCTGTCAGGTGCCTGTCAGTAAGATAGTTCTTCCTGTCACACAATGCCTCACATAACAGGTAATGTGTTTTTAAGAATCAGTCCTTTGTCACCTCATCAAGTCCTTGTTAAAAGATGAAATAAGACGGATGGTGTTGTCTCCCATGGAGCTGACGAAAATTCAGGAGAAAGCAATATATGCTACAGGAATAAATACCAAGAGAAAGAAACTCAGGTGCCTGTCAGGGAACAATTGTCTCTTACTGTGCTGTATTGCTTTTCTCCTGTGTCTTAGAAATAACAAGTCACTTTTCTTGCTCATTTTATTTCAAGAATTAAATTAATTGGGTCAAGTTTAAGTTCTGTGATAAGACAGGATGAATTAAGCCTAAATCCTCAAACAAATGAGAACAAAGAGTGCATTATTGCCTCAGTACCTGAACTTTCACTCAGGGTGCTTGAGACATGCTTCAATTCTTAATGAAAATGACACCCATAATTAATTAGAAGATATTACTAACTATTTTGTTCAGGATTCTTAGGGTTAGTGCTTTATCTCAAGACCATGAACAAAGCTAAAATGTCAGCTCTGAACAGAGTATGTATCTACCTCAAGTATTCTTTAGCTACCTTGAGAATTTTTGTTCTGAAGGGGATATATGTCTTCTAAAGAAATTTACACAGATGCCAATACTTAGTATGAAATGAGATTTGGGCCATGGTAGTATATTTTTGATCATAGAATTAATATTCATACATTTTATGAACATGCTCACATGAATAGCTACTTCAGTAAAACATAATCCATGGCCTTATTGGCATTATATTACTAGATCTTTCACACTAGAGATGGAATGGAATTTCACAAAAAAAAAAAAATTGAATATGAAATGTACCTGAAGAATAGAATACTTCTTTGATATGTCAAGAAATTGATGTCATGGTATAAATCTCTTGCTCAGCTGTACAAGCTTTGCTGTTGTTGTAGCAGCACAGTTACAGTGGTCATCTACTTGATATTTGCCCAGGCAAAAAAATTGTGCACAAACCCCAGTAGAATTGCATCTTAAATCACTGAGTATACTTGTTGTGATTGTAATTTGCAGTGGAGTAGGGATGATTTCAAGGGCTGCAGTGGCTCAGAGGTTAAGACACTGAGCTGCAGACTGGAAGGTCTGTCGTTCGGCATTTCAAGACCCTAGTACCATGTAACCGAGTGAGCTACCATCTCTGGCCCCAGCTCCTGCCAACCTAGCAGTTCGAAAGCAAGAAATTGCAAGTAGATAAATAGGTACCACTTAGGTGGGAAGGTAACAGCATTCCATGCATCTCACCATTTAGTCATGCCAGCCACATGACCACAGAAACGTCTTCAGACAACGCTGGCTCTTTGGCTTGGAAACAGAGATGAGCACTGCCCACTAGAGTCGGATTGGACTAACTTTCAGGCAAGGGAAACCTTTACCCTTAGGGATGATTTCACATTTTTTGGCATTGCTGTTTTGACCTCCCCCAAAAATTCTGTTTCAGTTTTGCTTCTTTCTTTTGTTAATCAAGTTCTGATACTTTTCCATACATTTTCTGCTTTCATGAACCTAATTTTCAGTGTTATCCATAAAGCAACATTGTATTTATTTATTTATTTATTTATTATGAGATTTATACCCCACCCTCCCCATGAGGCAGGCTCAGGGCGGCTTCCAGTCGACATAATATACATAAATAAAACATAGTTAAAATGCAACAATTAAGCAATACATTACAAATACAAAATGTAAAATACAAATTACAAAATACAGAATACAAAATACTGGCGGCGGTTAAAACCATTAAACCAATGTTTCAACAATATCTGGAGAAGCTAGTGTTCCTTGCTTGTCAACGCCGATGGCCACTGCTCGATAATGAACATTAGATGTTCCCGGTCTATGGCCGCTCATCGGCATTCAGGCAGCTGCTCGGGCTGGGCACTCCAACGGCGGCGGCCCCTAATTGAATGCCTGGTGAAAGAGCTCCATCTTACAGGCCCTGCGGAACTGAGAGAGGTCCCACAGGGCCCTGATCTCCTCCAGGAGCTCGTTCCACCAGGTAGGGGCCACCACCGAAAATGCCCCAGCTTTAGTGGCAGCTAGCCTGGCCTCCCTTGGGCCAGGGAGGGTCAAACAATTTTGCAACCCAGACCGTAGTGCTCTCTGGGGTGTATTGTACATTGTACATAATACATGTATTATGTGTATAAATGTTGTATGTTGCATGTATAAATATTGTGTGAATATATACAGGATCTGTACAACAAATATATGTTGTACAAATGAAGCTATACAATGAAAAGTAAAAAGCGGAGATCCAAAACTATTGAAAACTGTGAAGGTGAATATAGAAAGAAACAAAACAGGAAGTGTTTGTTTCTCGCTAACTTGTTTTGGGACAAGATATGTACTCTGTAGCAGCTTACCAGGGACTAGCCATCAGAAGATTAGCATGGAAGCCTAGGTGGAAGCAATTAGGAACAGGGTGGAGGCAGAGGGGCCATGAAATAAAAGGGAGAGATGCTAGAGTTTAAAGGAGGAAGAGGATGGGGCTGGAGTGCCTCTGCAAAGAGTCAGGACCATGCATGAGAGCAATGGGACAGCTGACAGAGGTCCAAGAGGCAAAGTGAAACAGGAATGTAGCAGTGAAAGCCAGGAGTCTGAGGAGTCACACTGGCAGCATGGAGGTGCCACTCTTTGGACCGGAACAAATAATAGCAGGAAGGGGCAATTAGACAGTACCTCTTGTGGTGGCCTCCTTGCACCTGTGTCCCATGGTCGAGCATCCAGACAGTAGATGCATAGCAAAAACAGAGCAAGGTGTCCAGCAGACTTTTTTCTTTAATCCATTTGCACATGTGTATATGCGCTTATGCACAACCAGATTAAAAATACCATTGCTGAAACGGCTGTCATGTTCACACTTCCCTTCTGGATTCCATTCCCCCCAACACCGTTCAAACATCTGGAAATGCGGATTGGGAATGCAAGCATGTGTTAATACTGGACTTTCCCTGGTATCTAATTATTCTGGCTCCACAGCAGGGCATCCCTGGGTACTGATGATTGCTGCATTGAAGGTAGATGTTCTCGTCTGGTTGTGTTCTTTTAATCCACACAGATATCACTACTATTTCACTACAAAATGAGACAGAGATGGTGAAGAAAATTATACTGCTCAGAGAGAAGAAAGGACTGGCCTTGAGAGAGGAGCTGGCAGAGGGCCTACAAGGACTGTGGCATTTGTAAACAGAGAGGCAACTTGGGTGAGAGACTTGAGCAAACAAGCAAGCCAAATAGTTTACACTAGAGTAGCAGTGGAGGCTTCTTTGATCCGGGGAGACACTTTGTGATGCTAATACAGTGTCCTGAACTGCAGTACCTGGTAGTTTTTGTCCTTTGTGGCTCTCTGAAAAACTAGGGTGGGGTCTGTGTGAACTGTTACATACTCTGATTTCTGAATTGTACTATGAAGAACATGGTTTTTAAAAGGAGTCACTTTTTCCATGGTGTAGTCAAGAGATTTTTATTATGACACAGACTAAATTATTGAAGTAGTCCTAAAGTCTAAAAACAGGGTTTCCCAACATGATGCCCATGCATGGGTACCATGACACCCACCACTACTTCCCCTGGTGCCCACTGAGCATTTCAGAAAATATGTGTGGACATTGTAAGACATGTTACTGGCTGCTCTCATTCAAATGAAAGAGTTTTCCACATTTGCAGCAGTAGCTACTGGAGGATCAGGAGGACCAAAAAGCAACTGGGGTTTCTTTAATCAGTTGCGGTTTCTTTCTTCAGGTTTTCCCAACTGTTGCCATGAGCTTCTCTTGCAAAGCAAGCTGTTGCAGGGGAGGAGCTAAGTATTCTAGAGTAAAAGCCCATCTGCTCCTTCTCTAGTCCTGCTGTGCTCCCAGTGGCTGGACCATGCTATCACCAAAAGGATAGATAATATTAACCTTGACAGACCATTGGCTGGTGTCTGAATAAGGCAACTTAATGTGTGCAGTGTGGTTGCCATGCAAAGCAAGGAGGGAGGTATTGCATTTGGCTTTACCTCCTTCATTAACCCTTTTGGTTATGACTTCTCCTGCTATGGCAGCAATTTTGGGGTGGCACTCACCATCCCCTCTCAAAATACCAAAGGTGTCTGCAGGTTCAGAAAGGCTGGAGACCCCTGGTCTAAAACATGAATTCCAGTCTCACTGCCCTATTTTTTGTTCTAGATAGGAAAAATTCTTATGCAGAAACAATGGTCTGGATCCTGCCTTGTAGCAATGAAAAAGTAGGTACTCTGAGGTGAAGAGAGGTCAGCTCCCTCAGAAACTACATAGCAGAGGTCTACAATGAGAAGAGGAAATCAGCAACCACCCCTTCTTAGGAAAACATAAGGGCACTTAAGGATCCAAACCAATGTGTCATTCTGTTTGGCTGTTTGTTTAAAGACATTTTTAGCTTTAAAAAAGCACAGAAAAGGAATATAGAGAGGTAATCAAATTCTTATATACCAAGAGCTAATCTCTGAAGCATAAACTGGTTTATAGAATCATAGTGCCATCTAAATGGGTTATGGGTTGTTGTTTTTTTAAGGAAAATAGTTGGAATCATGCCTAGATAGATACTACAGGCATTATCATTATCAGTTTATTCAACCACTTGGAGTAACAGAATGTATAAAGTATGGATGCATTTTAGACCCCTACACATTTTAGAGAACAATTAAGAGGTTCCTTTGATGAGAATGTGATGGACAAGGAGAACATAAGAACATAAGAGAAGCCAATGTTGAATCAGGCCAATGGCCCATCTAGTTCAACACTCTGTCACACAGCGGCCAAAATATACCAGGTGCCATCAGAAGGTCCAGCAGTGGGGCCAGGACACTAGAAGCCCTCCCACTGCTGCCCCCTCCAGCACCAAGAATAGAGTGCATCACCTGCCCCAGACTGAGAGTTCCCATCAATACTCTGTGGCTAATAGCCACTGATGGACTTCTGTTCTATATGTTTTCTTGGATCATGCTGATCAAGAAAATAGTAAATTTTGATGACTGGGTAAGCAGGAAAAGGCTTTCTCCTAAGAATGAGAAGCATCACATTTAATCAATGGACAAGTTATATAAAGTGCAGAGCAGGATGCAGTTTGGAGACTTTTTTTCTTTCAACAGAAACTGCTGAAGCCTTAGATACAAGAATTCCCCTGCTTTGATTAACAGCAGTCTGTCATATTTTTTTTAGCAACAGCCTTACCCATTTTCAGCCTTTGTCACTTTTGACCTTTTCCTTTTATACTTTTCTATGCTCCTTCTCTGCTTACTCCTAAGGTTACTGAACTCCTGAACAGGTTGCTGTGAATTGTGTGCAACAGATTAATTTACCCTGCAATCCTATGCAAGTTATAGTCTAAATTGACTAATTTTAGTGGACTTAGACTGGAGTAACTGCATAGAATTGCACTGTTTAGGGCTTAGTTTAGCTTTCTAGCCTGAGCTACATGAGACACTGGGCCACAAATTGTGTTGGGTTCTCTTGAGTGGATTCACATTAATTGCAGCCACACGTCAGCTTGATTTGTGATGGGAGGGATGGCCTTAGCCATCTCCTCTGTGCCACTTTCCAGAACCCAAACAACCCCGGGGTGTTATTTGCCTCATTGGGGATCTGCATGAGCACTGAATTCTGAATGTTGCATCCCCCTAACAGAGCAAAACGTGCCCCCCCAATGTACTGGATCCTTCTCCCTCCTTTTTGAACTTCCTGTGTAGTTGCACATTTTAGAGCAATAATATCAGTATATCACTTTAAGTTATTGCATTTTATTTTTCTGTTTTAAGAAGGAAAGATATTAGCACAGTTTCCCTGTCCTTATACTTCAGTTTGTAAGTAAGTAGAGAGCCAGTGTGGTATAGTGGTTAAGAGTGGCAATCTCTGATCTGGAGAACCAGGTTTGCTTCCCCACTCCTCCACATGAAGCCTGCTGGGTGACCTTGGGCCAGTCACAGTTCTCTCAGAACTCTCTTAGCCCCACCTACCTCACAAGATGACTGTTGGAGGGAGAGGAGGGGAAGGCAATTGTAAGCCACTTAGGGACTCCTTAGTGTAGAAAAAAGCTGGGTATAAAAACCAACGCTTCTTCTTAGAAAGCTGTGTGATTGTGCAGTCTTATTTTGTAAAGACAAGCTATTCACAAAACAAAAAGCACAATCAAAAACAGTAACACCATAGTGACACTTGGCATTCTAGGCAGCACATGCTCACAAATTTCAAACACTGTTTGGAGTTGGCAGTACTGATTGTTTGCCCACTTCCTAATTTTATCCAAATCTATTGAAATTGAAGGCAATGGGAGCTGAGGAACCCAACCTTTTTCCTGATACTTCATGTTGAGAGCTGCACATTTCCACTTGTCATGGAGTGAAGGAACAGATAGATTTCATTCTTACTGGTTGAGAAGGAAATTACATGACATGCATCTAAGGTAGCCCCAAAAAGGCAAAATCAGGTTAGGATTGTTTGTTATCATGTGGATTGTGTAAATCACTGGCAGGGAAAGGATTAACTAACTCACCATCCTTTCAGCAAAACTGATGCCTCTTGGCATTTATTTCAATTAAAGATAACCATTGTCAAGAATTCCTTACTCATTGACATGCAACATGTTCCACAAAAGCACTCTTAACTCTCCTGTGGCAAAGATTAAAAAAAAAATTCTGGAAGTGACTTTAAACGCAATGGACTTTGCTGCACTGTGCCTTTAAGAAAAGGCAGGAATTTGGAATTAACAGAGTTTGTGCCTAGACTGTTTGGGCAACAGCAGTGCTGAATCCTCAAGGAGGCTTCTTGCCTGAGGAGTAATTGAGGCCTTTTAAGGAAGGAAGAGATAATTTAGGTATAGAAGCTGCAGATCAGCCAGGGAGAGTCTACTGAACAGTAGCAGGGACTGCTTGCTTTTGATGTTCCTGTGTACTTCAAGGCTTGAGGAGACTGGGCATTGCCTCTCCCCCTCTAGGTAAATAGGTGGGATTGCTGAGTGGGGATGGGAACGACTGGCTCATGAACTAAAATTTCTGATGAATTTTGGCCAGTTTGTGGTTTGCAAAATGAAGTTCATGGAGGTTCATGTCAGTTCATGAATGGATACATTCCAGACAGACTGTCTCCACTCAATCTAAATGTTTACCAAACTTCAAAGCAACAGGGGGCCACAACTTGGAGGGCATGTAGAGGAGCATCCAGGGAAGGCTCCTTGCCACTTGTCTCTAGCTTGCACAGGATCTGTTCCATACACTCCTGAACCTCCTGAACCTGCAGCTGTCAAAATGACTGCCTGCCATTTTGACAGGTATATGTTCAGGAGTGTATAGAATGGATCCTGTGCAAGTTAGAGACACCAAACTTGCATGGGTTCTCTGGCTGATTCTGGATAAAAGTTCATGATGGTTTGTGGTTTGTGTAATGGGCATGCTATGAACCCCGAACCAAACTGCATTTCCCCAGTTCATGCCCATCCCTATTGCTTATGAGGAACCAAGGGAAAGCATGGCAGTAGAAAGGAGAAATGAGAGGTGATGGGAGCAACACCCTGTTCCCCCTCCTTGTAAATATGACTACTTGTCTGTTGCATCCACCCTTGTTGGAAAGCCCCTTCCCTCACTCATACAGAAGGGCAGTGGGGGAAGGCAGAGGGTTTTTCTCTCCTTGTTTCTTGAAGAATGGGGCTATAGTATTAGCTTTCAAAGTTCCTGCTCTTTCCTGATTATGAAGTTTTTATGCCTCATTTAAATATATCTTTAAATGCATGTGTCTGAGCTTGCATGTATAAATTGGTTTAGAGAACTGAGTAGGGATGTGTGTTCAGATATTTCTGGTCTGAATAAAGATCTGAAAAATAACTTATCAGTATTTTCTGAATATATTCAAGTGTCCAAATGGTAACTGGAATTTCCCAGGATACCAGTAAATGGTGTTGGGCGAAATGCTCTCTAGGGGTAGAGCACCTCGCAACAGGTATAATTAATTTTGGGATCTTTTGGTCTATGTCTACGAGGAATGGGCTGCTGCAGGACCTTCCCAGTGAAGAGGCGAACGACAAGACTCAGAATAATGTTTCAGTTTACTTAAATACACAATACCAATAACAATTACACTCAACAATATCAAATCACACACACATACATTCAAGAGCTAGGAGATATAGATAGACATAGCACAGTTGCATGAGCAGGTAAACGTTGGTTCGTTGAGGGCGATATTTACCTCCAAGGCGCGGCTCCTAAATCTTCCAGCGAATGGGGTTAGGGTGGGTAGGAAGGATGGAAGAAGGGACACGTGGTCTAGACCAGCTAACAACACACGTGTATAATTCCAGCTGCAGACTGGAACGAAGTGAGGCAAGGGTTCGGGTACAGGATGGGGGCGTAAGAGGATAAAGCAGACAGACAGAGGTCGTGGTTTCAGCAGCGGCAGCAGGGGAGCAACAGGGCAAGGGGCGAGAGACGACAGACGACCTGAGCTAACCCAGAGATCGTGTTTTTATAGCGTCTTGGGTGTTGGGCGGAGAAGGCCAGATGGTGTACACCCACTGACCCTCCCAGCCGGCTGTGTCAGTGACAATTTCAAATCTTATTGGCTACACTGTCCGTTGGATACCTGGGGGCTGGACAGAGGAAGCTTGGCTCGGGTGGGGAAGGCACTTAATCTCATCATGCAAACGACAGGCAAAGAGAAAGTCCTTTGTCTGCTGTATGGCCCTTAATCCATGTATGTGACATGCGGCAGGTATGCAATGGAGTCCCTCAGAGTAAAAAGACAGCTTTTCCCCTTCTCTATGGGCTTCTCCCTTGGCATCCATTTTACAGTCTAGTAAGTACATAGACCATGTGGCAACAGCAAGCAGTCCATAGCAAAGCCCCATAATGGCGTCGGGGCTAACATATCCCCCCCTTGCAGACGTGGCAGCGTCAGATGACATCGTCTGCACATACACACTTCGATGGAAACGTAGGGTTCTGTTGGCATCAACATCTGGTCAGCGTCTGGGCCTCTGGTGTCAGCGTCCGGTCCTCTGGCAGCAGCAGCAGGCATGCAGGCATGCAATGTCGTCTGGTGCCTCCCTTTGCCACCTAGGTATCAGATCTACTCTGGTGTTGTGTGTGTGCATGCTAGTAAGAGTAGCTAATCTACGCCTAATCGGTGTTGGCTGGAAGTGGCTTTTGCCGTCAGAGGTAAATATGGCAAGACACAGTATATTTAAAACATCAACCTTAAATTAAACCTTAATAAAGAAAACATCCTAAGAAAACATATTTCAAACGAAAACTACACACGCCTATTAACTTCACACTGTTAACTTATAAAACTAACAAGCACACATTACTTTAAAAACGAAAAGGAAAACAGTTCATAAGAGTTCATGCGCTATGTTGTCCTCCACGCATTTGCAGAAACAGAGGGCTAGGTGGATAAATGTCCTTTTCAGTGCTCCCGGGGTAAGCTTTGGGGCAACTTCTGCCAGGATGGCAACCAGCAGAACACAGGCAAGGCCGATAAATAGTCCATATGGAAGGTGCTGGCCCCATAGGTTCCGTGGCTGTCTTCCCGGTCGCAGACTGTCAGGCATAGTAGGCGTGTGAGTGGGTGTGTTGCCTTTGGCTCTGGGGTTAAAAGCAGGACTTGGCCGGTTCAATTTCGGCGTCCTCCGAGGGCTCCGTACAGTCCCGAGCTTTAAAGGTTAAGCACATGATTAGTCGAGAAACCCTCCCCTGTTCCCAGGGTAGAAGGGAGGTTTGAGCGGCTTGATAGCGAAAGCCGATTTTTAAACGAACGAGGGTGGGGGGAAGAAGTCGCAATACTACCCCCCCTAGAGCGCAAGAAATCCTCGGTTTTGCGCTTGCGGCGGTAGCCGTGAACGAGATGGCTATAGTGGCTAGTGGCCCCTCTGATGTCTGAGAGGTGCAGTAAATCTTCCCCCATGTGGGGAAAGGCAGCGGTGGCCCCACAAGTCCGATTCTCGAACCCAGCATATTGGGGTTGAGGAACGGGCCCACGGTTGGTAACCACCTTTTAATTGGGAGCCATATGAGTGGTCGTGAGACCTGGCTCCGGAGGGACGACCGTGGATCGTTCCTCTTTTAACTCGGGGAGCCCCCATGGAGCTTTGGCGGGGTTCCCCTCTATGGTGGTAAAAGAACAGAGTAAAAATAAAAACAAAAGGAAAAACAAAACGTTGCGGGATACCCCTCCCCTTTCCGCTTTGGGCTAGTCCAAAAATGGACTCTTCCAGGGTCCCTCCACATATGGAGTGGCTTGTTCCCGGGCTGAATAATTCATGGTTGGGGGTCCCGTGTGCAAATCAGTATCGCAAAGCCTGATGGGTACTTGGCTTTTGTGACACACATAAAATTACTAAAAATCAAAAATAATTTGGTGGGGCGAATCGGAGAGTCAGATGGGAGTTGGCTAGGCTGGACAACCAATGGGTAGTGGTAGCTTGGTTGCCATGTTCTCTCCTAGAGAACCGGGAAGCCGCTCAAAAACATCGGGCTTCCAAAAGTCAGGCTTGTTTGGGTAATGTGGTGCCGTGGCGCACCAGGCCGGGAGTCCTCGGGCATTCTCATCTGCCAGTACGGCGAAGGGAGAAATGGCATGTCCGAGTGGTACCGGGCAGTTCTTCGAGCCCCAGAACTTGCCCATCTCTCAACTCTAAAAACAACCTGTGCAGAAAGGATCTTATGCATGACTCTCGGTTCGGTTCCCTGGCTACCTTGGGCTTTTCAGCCCTCCCTTTTCTGGTTTACAAAAAATAGCAAAAGAAAACTGGAAACATTGGCTAGCGGGCTCTCTCTCTCTTTCACCTTTTGCAGGCGGGAGAAGAGCGCAGAAATAAAATTATAACATAAAACGCAAGGAGAAAGAGGGAGGGGTAGACAATACACAGGAACAAAAGACTCTTTTATTAGAGGTGAGGTGGATTGGGTTGCTGTTGGAGCGCAATGGCTAGTGGGTACAGCTGCGAAGTAATCTTATGGATTTATTTGACTTGGGACCGGCCCCACAGTCCCACTGCTATTATCGCAAGTATGCATAGCAGTTGAATGGCCACTATTATTACTATGGGGTGGAGCATAATATTTAATATTCCATTTGAAGTTTCAGACCAACCAAAAAGAGATTCCCACCAAGAGAAATGGGATGATTTCTGAATGTCAATGGCCAAGTTTGCAATCTCTGCTCCATTGTGCGCTACTAATAAAGTGGCATTCTCTCCTGCGGCTTCTAATTCTTTTAAGTTGCGGCACAGCTCCGGGTGCCTTAATAATTCCTGGATGACTTCCAGACCGATCCCTAGTGGTATAGGCGTGACAGTGTCGTATAGCTCCGGGGAGAACTGCATCTCCTGTTTGACCCAAACAGGGGGTTCAAATTGGAAATCACAGCCCTCCACCGCAAATACTTGGCAAAAGCACCTATTGATCTTAGGAAGCATCGGCTGTATGTGTTGCGCATTGATGTAGATGAAAGAGCAGTGGGTGCGAATGCACACGCAGGCTTTGCCAATGTACACCACTGCCGATGAGGTTTCCTCTGCAGCCTCAAACTGACAGATGTCGTCAGTTCCCTTAAGGGGAGCCACACAGGGGTGGTGTTCCTCCAGTGCCTCATCCTCGCAGATGAATCCCAGGGTTTCCTTGTGTCTGCAGCCTTCGACGTTGACAGTCTGCCAGCCGTCAGAAGTGACTCTAGTCCACCTCCGGCTGTTTCTGGCATACAACACTGTGTGTCTATCGACCTGCAGACCAAGAGGGGACCACTGGATGTATGTGGAAGCTTTCCTTGGCACTTGCTGTGACTATGATCAGGGTCAGCGTGTGTATATTCGGTGCGTATGTAGCATTCGCGAGGGTCCACCGGTCTGCTAGCCTGGCTTCCTCCTCAGTCACCTTCCTGTGTAGGAGTCCCCGGATTTCGAATGGGATCTCCCCTGCCATAGCTTGCGTTACTATGCTAGTGGCGGTGATTACATTCATAGCCTGCATTTGGGTGCATGCCAGTGCATATGAGATGTTTCTTTGGAGAGACTGGATGCCTTTGATCAGGGTATAGAAATCATGCTCCATAATGTGCTCCCATTCGATTAAGAGTGGGTTAGTGCGATGTGGTAGATCTGCCACTGCATGAAAGGATTGAGACATGGGTATGGCCAGATTGTAGAGGTCTGACCCTATCCGTGAAACCTTATTAGCTATGACTTCCAGATTAGCCGAATTTAAGACTGCAGTTCCAGTTCCTATGGGTGCCAACCAATCAGCGACGCTTCTCTTACGCCTTGCTGATATGTCTGGGGTGTGCCACAGGGTAAGCCAGTTCTCCCAGCCTTGTTTGAACAGCTGGAGGTATTGGGCACATAACTTCTGTGTCCAGGCGGTTTTATCCGAATTTGGGTCAACTTCTAGAGCTTTCATGTTTATAATGATTTTCCTAACATGCATTTGTGGCCGTATAAGTACCTGCTCTGATTGTTGGTACTTAACGGTGTGTGATCCTACCACAGGGTCTCGTAGGTTAGCGAGACTCTCTAGGTTCTGTATGAGTGGGTCGAAAGTGATGCTGGTGTTCCAGTGCTCTAGGGTGAGTGTGTAATTTCCTTCCAAGTGCCTTGTGCTAATCACTAAAAGTCCTAAGGTATCATAGGCACGTTCCATAAAAATTGGTTTACATGGGGTGTTATTCAAGTCAACCATCCATTCAGGGGGTCCCTTTATGGACGTCATGGACGCATCCATGCCCCAATCTATCTGAGTCCAGTTCTCCAAGTGGAATATCTGCTGCTTCTCTTGTGGATCTACTAGCATAACTGCCAGATCTGTTTTTGTCAACAATCCTTTGTTGGTCCCGATGGTTAAAATGATCTGGAGAGGGTCACCTATATTCCACACCGCAGCCGAAACTATGGCTGTCTCGCATGTGGATTTTTCTGTTTTCGGAATTTTGCCACCGCATAGAAACATAATAAGCCTTTCTCTTAAGTCTCCTTCTGACGGGCATATCCAAATCGCATTTTTAGGTTCCTCCCAGGTACAATTAACCATATTGGGTGGAAGGCAGTCTTCCATAAAATCTTCCATGGATGTGGCATACACGAAGCCTTCTGACTCTATACGTGTAGCCGGCGTTAGTCCATCCTCTAGGCAAGTTATGTTTAAGTCTACACCTTTTCCTATGCAGTTCCACTGGAGTAACGTCTGTTCTGGACTGGTTGACTGCATTTCCCCTAGTCCTAACATTCCCAACAATAACAGAGCACATGCCATTTCCACAATACTTACTCCTCTCGAGAACCGTGGAGTCTTGTTCATTGTTGTATTTCTGTAAGAAAATAGATTATGCAACCTCACCTCGGGGAGGACAAAAACAAAAAATGGGAGGGAAGGAAACGCGGTGCGTGAATCGCACCTCCTTCTCGATTATGCCATGGTCGACCCAGATTAAAGGACTGGCATGGCATAGACCGAGAGGTGGGAGCGTTATGACTTCCTGAGCTAAAAAGAAATAACATTTTCGCAAAAATCCCCTGCTGGGGTCGAGTCTGGTGCTTCTGCCTTCTTATGGCAGGCTTGGTGTTCTAGACACAATGTAGCTTTCCAGGCCTTGAAATTCTCTCTGGCTTTATTCTATTGCTACCATCTCACCTACCCTAGGAACTTTCTGTTCCGGGCCGTATAGTCCAAGAAACAAGTAATAAGTAACCTGGGCGGCTATGAAAAATAGCATTGGCGCCATAGGGCCTTTTAACCTTTCCATGTAAACCATAACAGTGGGGCAACACAAATGCATTCTACAGTTTCATGTGGACAATCTCTCTCTCTCCTCCCCCTCGCTAACCAGGATCCCGGAGGGTGCTGGTTAGTGTCTCTTCTAAAGCACCAAAGAATGTGTCTGCCAGCATGTACTGGCATGGATTATCTAAGTCAGGCAGGGGTAGCGAGATTTGTCAGATCGGCAGGGGCTGAGGAGCGGCAGTGAGAGGATCCAGCGGTAAATCTGGTGGTTTAGCTGGTGGGCGGCTTTGCGGGTCTCCTTTCCAGAGTTTTAATTGTGAGCAGTGGAAGAACTTATTCCATGTGTCCCTGCCCTTCCATGGGATCGCCACGTTGTACACGGCAGAGCTAATTCGCTCTACTATGGGGATCGGACCTGCCCATTTAGCCGTGAGGGCATGCTGCTTATGGGAGAACTTGCGGTACATAACCTCTTGCCCTGGGTCCCATACCTGGGGGTTGCGCACCCATCCTAGCTTTTTGTCGACTGCCAGGTGGCTGTAGCCGAGCATTCTGGCAATGTGTAGATGTATGCGCAGTAGTTCACCTACCAGCTCTCCGACCCACAGGTCGTTTGCCACCTTGGGCTCTATGTCGGCAGGCATGTCGGATTCCATCCAGAAAGCTTCTGGGAGACGCATTTTCCTACCGGTCATCACCATGTGCGGTGAATACCCATGTTTAGCTGTTGTGCCTCGAATTGCCATCAAAATTATGGGGAGCTTGTCGTCCCAATCCCTTCCAGTGGAGCGCACCATCTTCCGAAGGGCCTCCTTCAGGGTGCGGTTAGTCCATTCACTGTTTGCTACAACTGGTGCCACCGGGGGCGTTGCTGAATTTAAGGCTCTGAAGTCGACCGTCATCCTCCGTGTGACTCCATCCGCTTTAAGAATGGGCCACAGGGGAGCGTTGCAGATGGACTGCATGGGTCTAATTACATTCCATTTGATGAGACCTTCGATGGTCTTAGCTATTCCGATTTCTGCCTCTATTGGATAGCGATATTGTCTTTGTGGCGGGGGGTCTTTGCCTTCGATAAGAACGCAGGCATTTTTAACTGTACCACACTCCGCTTTGTCTGCAATCCAAACCTCTGGGAATTCTTGCACCCAAGGGTCTGTTTGCACCGTATACACGGGCAGTGGGGCTTTTAGGGCCGCGCACCTATGGATGGCATTGATAAAGTCAGGGCCCCCTGGAACTCTCCACAGGAGACCATTGGCTAAATCAATTGTTACCCCATGGTTGCGAAAGAAATTGGCTCCTAGAATCTCATCGTCTTCTCCCTGATTGTCGCAGGCAACCACCTTGGTAGAAAGTTTCCCCACAGTTAAGGGAATATCTTTCCAGACCCTAGCGGTATGGTGGCCTCCGGCAAACCCTTGGAGAGAGACAGTGTTCCGTGTAGGCTGACCCTCTCTAGCGAAATTGGGGTGTAAAACCGTCGTCGATGGTCCAGTATCCACTAAAAGAGTTGCAGGCTTTTTAATTTTCCCGGGAGCCCCTATGCCTGCTAGGACTGTCGGTCTTCCCCAGGAGTCTGGTTGAAGCTGTACCAGAGCTCCTCGAGGAAGCATACGGGGCTCCGGGCATCCCTAGCACGGAGGCTTGTCGGGTGGTTTGGTGACTTCCTTAGTCGTCACCACAGGAGCCATGGGGGTGCCGTTTTGCAGCTCGCTATCGGCTAGAGCCCTGAAGAGCACTGCGTTTGGTTGCTTATCAAACTGGTTCATGTCGAACCCTCTCTCTTTTAATTCCATCCAGGCATTCCACCGGAGTTCGCCCATGTATTGCCCCCCCCCCCTTGGGGCCCGTCCTGCCGCGGCCCATTGGGGCCAGGAGGCTGTTGGGGGTTTTGTACTGGTTGCCCATCTACGGGTCCAGCTTGTTGTGGGGCATACTGGGGTGGCATTTGTGGAGCCGGTGGCTGGGCGGGCTGCCAATTTGCTTGGGCCGGCGCCTGGTTGTTCCGGTTATTGCCTCTGTATTTCCCTCTGTAACCGCCTCGTCCACGGTTACTGTATCTATAACTGTAGGGTTGCTGGTAGTCCTGTCGAGCATTATAATTCTGACCCTGCTGGGGTTGCGCCACATTGTACTGCGAATGTGGGCCATTATTAGCATATGTAATGCTCTGTATTAGCTCTTCTTCCTCTTTGTATTTTTCCTTAGGCTTTCTGGGCGCCTTGGGGGCTTTTATGGCGCTTGTGCTTCTCAGCAACGTGGCCACTCTCCTGATCTTAATCATTAGTGGGTCCCAATCCATATTGGTGGGGATGTCTACGTTTAATGCCAGTTGAGTCGGGGGGTTGAAACCTTTTAGCAATGCATCTTTGAATGCTATATCATTATAGTCTGGGATTCCATCATCGTCGAGGTCTACCTTTTCGGACAAAATGCCTAGCAGTTGTTTCTTGGTAATATAAATCTCGGGGTCCTCATTTGGCCCTTGTTGGTCCATCACAAAATGTGCTTCTAACGACCGGTCAGGGGTGAGATGCTCTAAGACTCCCCTCATCTATGTATATTGATCTTCTTTGTTCAACATTTTGGCTGCTATAGCCGCGTTAATGGTCGCTAAATCGACCCCTGTAGCACACCTTCTGGCCATGACCGAGAGGTCTTCACCATTGAGGCTGCCGTAGGCGGTGGCTACCGTTGCTAGCCAGTTCAATATATTGTCCTTGGTGAGGGGGCCGACCTGGTCGGCAATGGCCTTACCTTCCTCGGGTTTCCACACCCTGGATTCGGTGATAACTTTCACCGTGGTATTATTACCCACTCTCGTGGTTTGCTCCCTAGTCATTACAGGATTCACTGGGCGTGAGTTAGGGGTTTCCAGGGCTGGGGCCGAGGAATGACCGACAGGTACATCCTCGCCCTCAGAGTCCTCTGGGTCCCTAAGACCTCCTGGGTGAATTGTACTGATAACTGCCTCTCTAATGCCGAGCTTCTCTCGGAGTTTGCTGATCTCTTTGTGGCACGCCTCATGGTTGGCCTGAACGTATCGCTCCTTTGCCTGATCGGCTAGGTAGCGAGCCACTTTTCGGGCAGTTGCGAGGTCGTCAGAAAGTCTGGTGACCTCCATCTCTGCCTTGGCTGCCCTCTCTAGTGCCTGTGCGGCAGCTTTCTTTGCGTCCTGAGCTGAACTGGCCAGTCCTGCCTTTTCTAGCATGAGGTTCATCCTTTCTGTCCTCATGTGAACTAGCTCATCCTCCTGTTGCTCGAGTAGAGCCTCCACATCATGGTTGTGTCCCTCCTTAAGGTAGTCAATCTCTTTACGAGCTATTACCAGCTCGGTCTCCTTCCTATCAAGTTTGTCACAAACGGCACTAACTTCCTCTTCTTTGTTCTGCAGTTCTCTCCGGTGTGCCTCTCTGATGGCCTTAATTTTAGTTTCAAAGTCCTGGGAGTTCCGTGCTATCTCCCTTTGATTTGCTTCCTTAAGTTCCGTAACTTGGGCCGTTTTCTCGGCTAGTTCTTGTTTTAACCTTAGGATGATGGCATTGGACTCCTGTAGCGCTAGCAGGGATGCCCATGCTCCAGCCCGGTCTTTAGCGGCCGAGCTTCTATGTTTCTGCTTGCAGTACGCTTGGTAGGCGTCTCGAGCGGCTTGGAGGGGATTCTCCTTTTTAAAAGCTTGCGGTGCCCAAGGGTTTAAACCCTTCTTTGTGACCCATTTCTCGAGTCGGGGCAGATCCTCAACTGTGCGGATCTCCATGGAGGCGGTAGAAGTTGCATCCGCCATTTTAAGATGTGCTTTTAACCTTCCTAGGTTCCCTAACACTATTTTGCCTCGCGGGCAAGGTGAGCTTGGCTCGGTTACCCTCGTAAACCATGAGTTTTGGTTTTTGGCAAAGGTGGGGTCCACGCCCTTGCCTCCAATGACCAAAAACGTTAAAATATGAGATTTTTCGGTGAGGTCTCTGCCTCCACCTCAGCTATTCTCATCAACCCTTAAATTGGAGTTTTGGTCAGTGGGCCTGGCCTAGACCTCACCTCCTAACCGGATAACTCTCTTAAACCGGTATTTGGGTTTTGGACACTCTGTCCTGCCGGGATAACCTCTATAACCCGGGAAGGCTTCAG
Organism: Gekko gecko; assembly: GCA_029375565.1. Classification (NCBI taxonomy): domain Eukaryota; kingdom Metazoa; phylum Chordata; class Lepidosauria; order Squamata; family Gekkonidae; genus Gekko; species Gekko gecko. The sequence continues at coordinate 189,562,354 of JAPDNY010000003.1, forward strand.
GAAAACCTCCAACCTAGGGTCCTCGGAGTAATGTACTCCAGCAAGCGGACCTCTTTGTTCACTTTAACTCTACGCTTTGCTAGCTAGTCAAAGCTGAAGGGAACAGGGAAGTGGGCTTCCAGAAACTCTGGAGGACTTTTAGGACCTTGCTGTGGCTCCTCTTAATTTTCCAGTTATGGCTGCCTTTGTGGGGTGGTGTGTTGTGGTGCAGTGTGGTGCAATCCCTAACACCCTACACTGCCGTTCTCGGTTCCCACCCGCAAGATAGACCGAAAGATAGGCTCGAGATAGCCCTTGCGATCGAGACACCGCGGGTTATAATGGCTAGACCTCGCCGTGGGCTCGCGGTTCCTTAGTGCTTATGGCACAGAACCTCCACCTGAAGGAGAGAACGGGGAAAAAGCCTCCCACAATAAAGTGTTCACTAGAGCCAAGCGTACAAGAGCTTTCACTCACACGTGTGTGTGTGCAATGTTCTGAGCTTCTTCGCTCCTCACTGGAAGTTCGCAGCAGTTTCTTCCTTACGTCTGGTTGCCGGAATGAGACACGTGTTGACATTCGTGCCTATTCAGACGAGCAGGACCAATCCCAGGCAAGCCCCCGCTTCTGTTGGGCGAACTGCTCTCTAGGGGTAGAGCACCTCGCAACAGGTATAATTAATTTTGGGATCTTTTGGTCTATGTCTACGAGGAATGGGCTGCCGCGGGACCTTCCCAGTGAAGAGGCGAACAACAAGACTCAGAATAATGTTTCAGTTTACTTAAATACACAATACCAATAACAATTACACTCAACAATATCAAATCACACACACATACATTCAAGAGCTAGGAGATATAGATAGACATAGCACAGTTGCATGAGCAGGTAAACGTTGGTTCGTTGAGGGCGATATTTACCTCCAAGGCGTGGCTCCTAAATCTTCCAGCGAATGGGGTTAGGATGGGTAGGAAGGATGGAAGAAGGGACACGTGGTCTAGACCAGCTAACAACACACGTGTATAATTCCAGCTGCAGACTGGAACGAAGTGAGGCAAGGGTTCGGGTACAGGATGGGGGCGTAAGAGGATAAAGGAGACAGACAGAGGTCGTGGTTTCAGCAGCGGCAGCAGGGGAGCAACAGGGCAAGGGGCGAGAGACGACAGACAACCTGAGCTAACCCAGAGATCACGTTTTTATAGTGTCTTGGGTGTTGGGCGGAGAAGGCCAGGTGGTGTACACCCACTGACCCTCCCAGCCGGCTGTGTCAGTGACAATTTCAAATCTTATTGGCTACACTGTCCATTGGATACCTGGGGGCTGGGCAGAGGAAGCTTGGCTGGCAGGCAGATGGTTTCTTCAGGTAGCTGATGGCTCTTCTATTGTTCAGGTGTATGGCTCGGGTGGGGAAGGCACTTAATCTCATCATGCAAATGACAGGCAGAGGGAAAGTCCTTTGTCTGCTGTATGGCCCTTAATCCATGTATGTGACATGCGGCAGGTATGCAATGGAGTCCCTCAGAGTAAAAAGACAGCTTTTCCCCTTCTCTATGGGCTTCTCCCTTGGCATCCATTTTACAGTCTAGTAAGTACACAGACCATGTGGCAACAGCAAACAGTCCATAGCAAAGCCCTATAATGGCGTCGGGGCTAACAATGGGTCCTGAAAAATTCTGGAAATATTCAAGAGTAACCAAGAATATTGGGGGCCAGCATTCTAAGGTTCCCAGGACTGTTTTTCTTTGCTGTGTGCCTGTATCAGTCTCTTCTTGCCAGGGCTTGGTATCAGCATGCCAGGTTGGTTTGACTTGGATTCTGTGCTTGCAATCTTTATTAATGGAAGGGAGCAAGAGTCCAGTAGCACCTTAATGACTAACAAAATTTGTGGCAGGGCATGAGCTTTCATGAGTCACTGCTCACTTCTTCAGATACAGCTAGAATATGAGAGTCCATTTGTCCTTATATCTTGGAGAATAAAGTGATTTCAGATGCCAAATAACAATATCAGCCATTGGTAATGAGAGAAGAAACCTAGGTCTCGATTCAGCCCAGGAGGATGCATTGAGCTTCATTATCAGTTGTAATTCATCAGTCTCTCTTTCTAATCTTCATTTGAAATTTGATTGTAAGAGAAATACTACTCTTAGGTCAGCAACTGAATTCCCTGGAAGGTTAAAATGTCCCTCCACTGGTTTTTGAATGTTGTGGTTTCTTATAGCTGTAAAAAGTCCAGTAGCAAAAAGTATGAGCTATTGTGAGTCACTACTCACTTCTTCAGACTTATGTCCATTTATTCTTTGCATCCTCATGGACTGAATCCTCTTGGACCAAATGGAGACCTAGGTTTCTTCTCTCATTACCAGTGATGATATCTTCATGCCTACTACCCCTCTACATATCACACCTAATCCATTCAAGCCTATTGCCATTCAGCATTTGAAATCATCTTTATAAAGTTTATCTGTCTGTACCTCATGTTGCATTTTATGGCATGGCCCAAAAAAGTGACATTTATGTCAGATCCAGCCCTCGTAACAAATGAGTTTGACACTTCTGGTTTAGCACCTGAAGAAGTGAGCTCTGACTCACAAAAGCCCATGCTGGAATAATAGTTGTTTGTGTTTAAGGTACCAGTGGACCTATGTTTTATTTTGCTACATTAAATTAACATGGCTACCCTCTTCAATTACCTTGGAATAACCCCTCTGCACTCAATGGGACTTACTTTTAAGTAATAATGCACCAGACTTAGCTATGTTAGTCTGTTTCAGCAAACGCCAGAAAGAAGTCTTGTGGTACTTTTAAAGATGGCCATCTACACACATTTCAAGCCATTTGGTTTCCAGTGGTCACATACTGTCTAATGGGGGTTTTCTCCCCAAAAATCGCTGTTATCAAGACATTTTTTATTTTCAAAGCCTCTGTTAGGTCTCTTTATGAAGTTTCAATTTATCCTGATTCTTCTCTAATCTAGTATCGAATATCTGTTCCATTTTATGCAAATGTTTATTTTTGTATTGTATAGAAAGTAATAAAAATTATTTTTAAAAAGGTGGAAAGAATTACTGTGACTTGAAGTTTTTATGGACTAGAGCCCACTTCACTAGATGTATGAAGTGTATCCTCTATCGATAGACCTAAAGTGACATCAGACAACTGTTTATAGATACAAGAATTGATAAGTACAGGAAAGGTTCCTGAACCTTTGACAGAAGAAAAGGATGCAGCTTGATGAGAGTCGAGGAAAACTGTACCTGTTGAAATAATTATCCTACACCATTATGAAGGTTTACAAAACAATAATGTATAGGGGATTAGAAAATAATGCATGGTGTGGTGGATAGTAAAAATAATCATTCAGTGTTAAACAAGAGGCACTCTGTGCATACTCAGTGGCACTTTTCTTCTTCCAGGAGTCATTCCTACTGCTTGAGAACAAGCTCTTGTGCAAGATTTCCCGGTGAAATATTGGCACAAATTAAGTAAATCTTTCTTAATTCCAGAGGAAATTCTAGAGGTGCCGAGAAGTAATCTACTGTAGTAAAACAAAAAAAATTAAGGAGTCTCTTGTGCCATCTTAAAGATTAACAGATTTATTATAGCAAATGCTTCATGGCAAAAACCTACTTCATCAGATGTGTGAAGTCAATTCTCAATCAGCAGATACAGCTACACGTATTGGGAGGGCTTGTGAATGTTGGGATTAAAAGGCCAACAGTATTGTTTGTGACAATTTTATGAAAAACTCAAAAGTACAAAATAAGGTCAGAGATCATTCTCAATAGCTATAAAAATGTTTAATCCCTGGCTAATACAATTAAATTTGTTGTTAAATCTTTATTCAGCAATTATTTATGCCATAATAAATCTGTTAGTGTTTGTAGCACTATGATACTGCTTTTTATCTTTAAGGAAAAAAATGATAAAAGACATTAAAATGCATTCTGCCATAGAATTATGATCCCTTGTTTATATTATGATACTATATAATTTTAAATCAAACTATATCTTAGGAAACTATAAATTATTTTCTGTGAATCCATATAGTGCTGTTCAGGAACTAAGAGGGGAATGGTAGGAAGCAAAATTGGATCTAAGGGAAGAGCAAAAATTTGTTTGGGTTTTAAGCATGCATTGATTTCCAATTGCATGTATAGCTTTCATCAGTTAGGGAATTAGCTAAACTGTTCCTCTCATGGCAGCTATTTCAGTGTGGGAACCACCTCCCAACTACGAGCAAGGGCCTTTTCCACTTGCCTGAAACATGGGGCAGATGCCACATTGGGTAATGGTGTTCAAAAGAGCTACAGGCAGCACGTCAAAGAGCCCTGTGGTCCCTGAGGGGGCATCACTGGTCTAAATAGTATTCCCATCCATAATGGGTGCCATAATAGCTTCCTGTCATCCCTTTCCACCACACACTGATTCCCCCATTTACTTATGAAGTTCCCTGTCTTCAGTGCATTCATTATTCCTCTGAACTTCATCCTGGCCCACTGTTACCTTTCTACACTCTCCCTATTCCATAAGCTCCCTAAGTCTACCACTGTGACTCCCTCTTCTCTAAGGGCTACCATTCACAATACCTCTGTGTTGCCTTCATTTGCTTCTTTATCTTCTTGGTCCATCCACTGACGTCACCTCCTTCTATGCCATCCAAGTACACTTATGTCCTTCAAGTAGTTCCCTCCGGTTTCTCCCTGCACAACAGAACTTATAGCATACACTGAAATACCTTTCAATACAGAATAAAACATCACTGAATATGGGTAGGAGTTTATGCCTTCTGTGGTACAGAAGTGCAGTGGTGAATCCTGATTGAATATTCCCACTTTCTATTGGTAATTAAAACATCATTTATATTGAGAATAATTAAGACAACTGTACATTTGATTTTAAAATCAGTTTTGAGTATTGTGCCTTGTCAAGCTACAACTATGGTTCCTGCAGCTTCACAATTTAACATTAAGAGGCAGACAGTGACTGCGGGCACCTGAGTGGGAAGGTTTGACAGTTTGATAAATTAGGAATGACACTTGCCAAAATGGCTGTCCTTCCCTCAGTCTGCCAGTGGAGCATTTACACACTGTTAATTGAATTGGCAATTTGTGTAACAGTACCTGCCCCTGAGCTTTTGTAATGCTAGAGCTGCCATTTAGCTCTGATAATCCAGGACTGGGGAATAAGGACGAAAAGCTTCACATGATATTATTGCAGATTTAAAATGACAGTTGGGGACCTTGTTGCCAATTTCCCATTAAATGAGAAATAATTAACAATAGCAATAACAAAGTCTTATAAAGCTGGAAAGTTAAATTGACTTTTCAGCAGTAGTGTGGTTTAAAATTGCTTCTAGTGTGATTATCAGATTGCCCTTTCAGCGTTTTATACCCTAAATGGTATCATATGATGGACAAAGTGGAGGGTGTTTTCAAAGGTAGTCTGTTTTATTACGGCAAGATTTTTATGATTTATCTGGTGTATGTCCCCCCCCCATCTTGCTATGTACAAACTGAGTTATACTATAATGTTTCATACAGATAAAGAACTTAATGAAATATCAGAGATCCTGGTTTCTACAGATGTCAGTAATTGAATGATAGCAGAAACAAAATGTTGAACCAGAGATAAACTGTTTTAATTATGTGAGTTCTAAAAGGTGCTTCCTTGTAAGTTTCCTCCCTGCTTTGGAGAAATAGCAACACAGGCCAGGATCCAAAGCACTCCATGCTCCATGTAGTATTCCACATACCCAGAGCAGATTGTCTCTCCCACTGGCAGCCTGCTAGGGTTGCCAGCTCCGGGTTGGGGAATACCTGGAGATTTTTGGAGTGGAGCCTAAGGAGGGTGGGGGTAGGAGAGGGGAGGGACTTCAATGGGGCATAATGCCATAGAGTCTGCCTTCCAAAGTGGCCATTTTCTCCAGGTGAACTGATATCTGTCACCTGGCGATCAGTGGTAATAGTGGGAGATCTGAATGTTGACAACCCTGCTGTAGCTCTTCAAAAATCCAACAACTCTCTGGAAGACAATTCTGTGAAGCATCAGAGGCTGCCTCCCAAAGAACAAATCCACTGGCTACCAGTTTGGTCATGGGCCCAGTTCAAGGGGCTGCCATTTGAATAGCTGATAGCTTCCATATATTCCTGTCCATCAGTTAAGATCCTTGTCATGCTGATCATGCTTCATTTTCTGTCAATAGCAGAAGCAAGGCAGTCTGCTACTAGAAGCAGTGCCTTTTCTGTTGTGGCACCTCCCTTCCCTAGTTATTTGTTAGTACTAATTCTCTTGTTGTTTCAGTGTTAGATAAGTCATTTCCCCCCCTTCACCTCAGCCAGTTGGATTTACAGTTTTATTTGCAGCTGGTTTTTATTTACTAGTGGGAGTGGGTGTATGTCATGGAGATGGTGTTCTTATCAGAAAAACATTAATCTGACTCTTCAGCCCTAAGGTTCTCAAGGGTGGGTTATCAGTCAGGAACCTGAGAAGCATGACATACTTTAGTGCTATAGTAATGATAGTTGAAAATGTATGGGTGAACTAGGTATAAGGGAGAACATAAGAGAAATCAATGTTGGATCAGGCCAATGGCCCATCCAGTCCAACACTGTCACACAATGGCTAAAAATATCAGGTGCCATCAGGAGGTCCATCATTGGGGCCAGGACACTAGAAGCTCTCCCATTGTTGCCCACCCCAAGCACCAAGAATACAGAGCATCACTTGCCCCAGATTCCCTATCTATACCTTGTGGCTAATAGCCATTGATGGATCTCTGTTCCCTCTTGAAGCTGTCCACGCTTGTAGCCACCACCACCTCCTGTGGCAGTGAATTCCATGTGTTTTATGGGGGGCATATCTCAACCTGTGCTTAACGAATAACTATCAAGCTACTCTTCATAATAGTACATGAGCAGCTAGCTTCATGACCTTTAGGATTTGAAGTCATAGGTGCAAAATCATGCAAGTATTATCCTAAAATACTTCAGTACTCCTCAGTAAGCTTGTTACACAGTCTACATTTATGAAGCTAAAATAAGTTGGCATAAATCTACAAATCCAGTGTTCATAGTTGCCTGATTATCTAGCTAAAATAAACTATGATCCATAGGTGCAAGTAAACACCATTCTTGAGAGCAGTTCCAACTGCTTTCTAAACTCTAGGTGTGATAGGTAGAGGGAAGGTATGTGCTTCCTCCAAAAAGGGGGTAAAAAGTATGCCTGAACCATGGAATATAACGAACAAAGTTTAATCCTGTTTAGCACACACACACTCACTCCAAGTGGAATTCTAACTGTAGTTAGTCTTGAGGTCATAATAAAAAGATCTTGGGGTCATATGTATTTATTTATTTATTAGATTTTTATCCTGCCCTCTCGGCCTAGGCCGGCTCAGGGCTGCTTATAAACAGAATAAAACTCCAACAATACAATAGCATAAAATCACATAAATTAATATAAATACATTGTTAAAACTCAGACATAATAAAGTGCTAGCAACATTCCTCATTTTACGGTCAGCTCTTTGGCCTTCTTTGGCTGTCTCGGGTGATTGGCTCAGGCAGTATTTAAGGGACCAGTGGGTCAGGGTTCTGCCAACGTAGATATCAACTGTTGGTGGTAGAGGTATTAGTGGTGGCAACTCCAAAAGCCTGGCAGAAGAGCTCCGTTTTACAGACCCTGGAGAACTGTGAAAGGTCCTGCAGGGCCCTGGTTTCTTCTGGGAGCTCATTCCACCAGAGTGGAGCTGCCACCGAAAAAGCCCAGGCCCTAGCTGCCACCAATCTGGCCTCCTTGAAGCTCAGGAGAGCCAGCTGATTCTGGGTCCCAGTTTGTAGCGTCCTCTGGGGTACATATGGGGAAAGGCGGTCCCTCAGGTATGCAGGTCCCTGGCCATAAAGGGCTTTAAAGATAAGAACCAGCACCTTGAAGCAAACCTGGTATGCTGTAGGCAGCCAGTGCAACGTCTTTAGCACAGGTCAGATGTGCTCCCGAACTGGGATTCCCATCAGCAACCTGGCTGTGGCATTTTGCACCAGCTGCAGCTTCTGGATTTGCGACAAGGGCAGCCACATATAGAGGGCATTACAGTAATCCAATCTCAAGGTGACCATCGCATGTATCACTGTTGCCAGGTCATTGCGTTCAAGGAAGGGAACCAATTGCCTGATCAGCCGAAGATGGTAAAAGGCTGACTTGGCAGTGGCTGCTACCTGGGCCTCCATTGTTATGGAGGCATCTAGGAGCACTCCCAGACTCCTAATCTCCGGCGCTGGCACGAGTGGTGCCCCATCGAAGTTCAAGAGTGAGATCCCTGCCCTCAGACCGCTCTGACTCAGGCACAGGACCTCTGGCTTTGTCAGATTCAATTTCAGCTGGCTCAGCCTAAGCCAACCAGCCACAGCTTGTAATGCCTGGTCTAGGTTTTCCGATTTGGAGTCGAACTGGCCATCCAACAAGAGATAGAGCTGGGTGTTATCCGCATATTGGTGACAACCCTGTCCGTGCCTCTGGGCAATCTGGGCAAGAGGGCTCATATAGATGTTAAAAAGCATTGGAGACAACACTGCCCCTTGAGGCACTCCACATTGCAATGGGTTTCTCCGGGATAGCTGATCCCCCAGTGCCACTCTTTGTCCTCGATTTTGGAGAAAGAAAGGAAGCCACTGCAAGGCTAGTCCCTGAACTCCAATATTGGCGAGGCAGTGGATTAGTAGCTGATGGTCAACCACGTCGAATGTGGCCGACAGGTCTAACAGCAACAGCACTGCTGATCCAGATGCTTCTGGAGGTTGTCTGTGAGGGTGACCAGTGGCGTCTCCGTCCCATGACCCAGGCAAAAGCCAGACTGGAAGGGATCTAAGATGGAAACATCATCTAGAAAGCCCTGTAAGTGCATTGCCACTGCCCTCTGTATTATCTTGCCCAAATAGGGCAAGTTGGAAACTGACCGATAGTTAGCCGAGTTGGCTGGATCCAGAGATGGCTTTTTCAGGAGGGAGTGCACCACTGCTTTCTTAAGTGCCTCCAGGAACAGCTCCTCAGAGAAAGTAGATAACTCAGTGAAAGTGTCAATCCAGTGTGCTGCAGCAGTGACAAAGGCAAACTCTGTGTTAGGGTGTATTAGGAAAGGTATTCAAAATAAAATGGCTGATATTATAATGCTTCTGTAGATCAATCAGAGAATCATAGAGTTGGAAGGGACCTCTAGGGTCATCTAGTCCAACCCCCTGCACAATGCAGAAAATTCACAAATACCTTCTCCCCAGACCCCAGTGATCACTGTTCCATGCCCAGAAGATGACAAAAAACCTCCAGGATCTCCAGCCAAAGTGGTCTGGAGAAAAACTGCATCCTGACCCCTGCAACTTTATTTGAAATACTGTGTACAGTTCTGGTCACCAGATCTCAAAAAGAACATCACATAGCTGGAAAAATACATAAGAGGGCAACCTAGATGATGGGGGTGGGGAGTTGGAGCACCTTCTCTATGAAGAAATGCTGAAGAGTTTGAGACTCTTCAGTTTAGAAAATAAATGACTAAGGAAGGTCAATATAGAGGTTTATAAAATTATACACAAGGTGGAGAGAATTGACAAAGAGAAGTCTTTCTTCCTCTCCCAAAATTCTAGAACTTAAGGGCATCCAATGAATCTGATGGGCAGTAGATTCAAGACAGACAAATGAAATACCACTTTACATAATGAGTGATTCAAATGTGGAATTCACTGCCAGAGGATGCAGTGATGGCCACAGGCACAGACAGCTTTAAAAGGAGATTAGACAGATTCATGGAGGATAGGCCTATCAGTGGCTACTAGCCACAGTGACTAAAGGTAACCTCCATGCTCAGAGGCAGTCTCTGAATCACAGTACCAGGAGGCAATATTAGGGGAAGGCTTCTATGCCCCACTGCTGGACTTTCAGAGGAACTGGTTGGCCATTGTTTGAGACAGTATGCCTCACTAGATGGACCACTCATCTGATCCAGCAGGGTTCTTCTTATATTCATTTTTACTTCATGGATAAGCAGAGTCAGTTTTCAACTAAAATAAACTATGATCCATGAACTATGAAGTAGCCCTTGGAAATGTATAATAGAAAATATTGGGAACTACTATTTTGATTTATATAAAAAATTCTTAAAGGTGTAAGTTCCACATGACAATTTAGCATAAAGAATTAGTAAGTCTTTGTAATTTTAGCAGCTCATTTTAACTTTTACTTGAATTAATCCAGCCAAAAGCTGCATTAACTATGTCACGTCCCCTTAACCAAAGGCATGTAAACCCTAGAACAGACAGCTGTTTGGCTGTACCAAGGTGGGACCCCTGCCCTCAGCAAATATATCTGATTCCCCTACATGGCCACTTGGCTTCTTATTCTTGCAGCCATATGTTTGGATGGCATTTTGACTGCTTTCTTGTTGGATGCATCATTCCACAAGGACACAGGCACCAGCTCCTGATAGCTTTATTGGGATGAAGTTGCTTGTTTGCCAGAATCAACTTGGGTTAAGGCTTTCTTCAGTAGATGCAGTACTGGTATGTAATATATAAAGAAATAAATATTCATAAATATAAATAGGTAAAGCTTTAATTAGGATTTTACACCTCTAGTTCTCAGCTTGATGTAGCGCTTGATAGGTACCGTAGTGAACTGCTGTACTTTTGGATCCTTCCAAGGGCAGGTTGAGAAATATGTACTTTTCTCCCTTTCTCACAATGCAAGAACTTGTGGGCACTCCGTGAAATTGCTGAGCAGTCGGGTTAGAATGGATAAAAGGAAGTTCTTCTTCACCCAAAGAGTGATTAACTCATGGAATTTACTGCCACAGGAGGTGGTAGCAGCTACAAGCATGGACAGCTTCAAGAGGGAATTGGATAAAAGTCCATCAGTGGCTATTAGCCACAAGGTATAGCTAGGAACTCTCAAGTGATGCTCTGTATTCTTGGTGCTTTGGGGGGCAACAGTCGGAGGGCTTCTAGTGTCTTGGTCCCACTGCTGGACCTCCCGATGGCACCTGGTATTTTTGGCCACTGTGTGACAGAGTGTTGGACTAGCTGGGCCATTGGCCTGATCCAACATTGGCTTCTCTTATGTTCTTATTGATGTGCCAGGTAACACATGGGAGCAGGTCAAAAACCAAAGCTGAGCACAAGGTGGGGTGATGCTGGCAGCTGTATAAGAGACAGGAAACAACAAGGACAAATATTTTGATTTTTGTGGTAGTGGAAGGAGGCTGGAAACTCAGGTGAAGCCTTTGAGTTGATTGAAAAGACGGCTGAAGTGTTTGTGGGCCCTAGGAACCTCTCCAAATAAACAACGGGGAAGGGTTGGGTTTAGATGTGCCATTTGGTGCAGAGGGGAAGCGAGCGTATTTCCCCCAGTGGAAATTGACACAGCGTTGCCAAGCACACATCCTTTGTTGCTGGGGGCTCAGCCTGTCACTGTGTGATCAGATAGCACGTAAGGCGAGTGGTTATTTTTTGCCTTTTGTTTCCCATGCACGTAAACAAGGAGTCACACCTCCACATGGAGTATGTGGTTATGCACATACTGCTAAGCAAGGGAAAAGAAATGGCACCGAGTCAGAATGGAATGAGCAGACCATCCTGACAGCTTGAGTGTGTGCTTAAGTGATCAGACAGGGGAAAGTCCTTCAGCAAGCTTCCGTGGCGGGGCAGCACAAGGAGCCGACGGCTGCGGGACCTTTCCCAGATGTTGCTGTCTGATCATACCCTTTAGATCCATCAGGCATTTGCAGCTGAGCTGAATGTAAAGGCACACCTGATCACAGCCTAAGAGCCTTCTGTGCATGATCTGATCAATTTCTCTCTGGCTTTTCCTTGTGCCAGGTATAATTTTTCAGGGCTTGTCATGTGCACCACCTTATTATTATTAATGGTCCTCTTGAGTATAAGAACATAAGACGAACCCCACTGGATCAGACCAGTTGTCCATCTAATCCATCATCCTGTCTCACACAGTGGTCAACCAGTTCCTCTGGAGTACCAACAACAAGGGCATAGAGGCCAAGGCCTTCTGGCATTGGGAATATCCACAACTCACCAGCAACAACCCTCCCTGTCCCAACAAGAAAAATATAAAATACCCCTAATATCTATTCCATTCCCTCCCTTACAAAAAGCATCTTAAAGTAGCAATACTGAACAATCAAAAACAAAGACACAGTCTAGCTTCCCAAAAACACATGTGCAAAGCCCTAAACCAAGGCCAAATTACACACCAAAGGAAAGATACCACCCCACCCTGGTGCTGGTCTAGCACTGATGCATCAATAAAGAGGCAGCTACAGTAAAAGTACACTGTCTTGTTTCTGGGTGTGGAGGTAGGTCAAAATTCCTTTTCACCTGGCTGTTAAAAGCAACTGAGCCCAAACAGCCTGATGAGGTTATCTGTTCAAATGGTAAACAAGCGTGGGAGGGGAACAGGATCACAAAGTGCAGCAACTTCCTTCAACAATAGTCTGGAAATCCCCTGGCTGACACAGGCCAGCAGGGCTTGTGCTATAATACCGAGGTGACATCTACCTGGTGCCCAGTCATGAGTAGAACTTTCTTGATTCCAAGTGGGATCAAACAGGTCAAAATTTCCTTTTGGCTCAAGTGCTGAAGTAACTGAGCCCAATCAGCTCAACAACATAAACAGGCAAATGAGATTTTTGTTGATGGTGCAGTAGTGCCCAAATAGTGCGTAGTCCAGGCTCCATACAATGGATGTGGAATGAATAGCTTTGCTGCATGGTGAAATCTCTCCTCTTCCTGCTTAGAAAATATGACTTCCCAGCAACAGAAGCACTACTTTTATAAACCTCATACAGATCCACCATAATACCTAAGCAACAGCTGAGCATTCCAAGTACAAAGATACATATATCTGGAAAGAGTGTTTTTATGGTACTCTAAAATCAATAATGAATGTTGAGAAAATCTTTTCCCCCAGAACTCCCTGGTTTTCTGGTACTCTGGCAACAATATAAAAACAATGTAACTGTGCTTTAGTGGTACAATGATATGCCTTATAAAGGCATTGTTGTATTTCATTCCTCTGTGTTGGTATTTTTAATTCCATTTTTGTTGTTGAAGTTTGATGTCCACATCTGTACATTCACTTTGCATTGACATGCCAAGAATAACAGCATTACTGCTGGAGGTCTATCACATTTAGTAATTGAATCTTCAGCTTCCTTCAGTGTATTTTGTAATGTGATACAGAAACTAAGCTTTTGTCAAAAATTAGGTTCTTGCAGCTACAAAACTACTTATGACTTTCACTGTTTCTCCGAGAGCACAATACTTGGCTGCTGCGTATGCTCCTAGTACCATATCTACTTTTTATGTGCTTCCTCATATGGACAGAGGTTGTTCTAAAATATTGATTTTCCTATTAGACGAAAAGTATTTTTCATCAATTTGAACAGTGTTCAAAACAAGTAATGTGGTAAATACCATAAATGACATCCAGTTAGCCTACAAGTTATCTTCTCCATTCAACTATAAGAGGACTGCTGAAGAACTCAACTGAGCTGGATGGGCCAGATGTCAGAGTCTTAATTTTTCATTCCTTCATCATCTTTACTAGGGAAGAAGTCTAATAAACATGGCAAGAAGTTAATTTCTATACATCGAACTGCATCCTGCCATCCTGCCATATTGTGCTGCCCAAATCCCATCCAAAACAACACTGCCTTCTCCCAATTATCAGTCCTATCCCAGACCAAATCACCATCAACAGTTCCTGTCAGCCACATAAATCCTCTTCTTATATGCCACTGCTTACCTTCGATAATCATCTTCAGTGCCAAAACAGCTGCTTCCTTATCCAGCCACTTGAAGCATTGCTGTAATACAAGTACCCTTCTCCAATGGTCATCGTGATCCAATCCACACCCTTGCCTCTTGGCTGCAAGTACATGTATATTGCAAATTTCCACACACCTTAACACCTGTGCTGCTTGTTTTAAATAGAATGGCAGACATTATGATATTGTGACCTCTGGTAACAAGCCACTGATAAGTCTGCACTTTTGCCCTGCTAAGGGTATTGCTTCCTTAGGCTCAGTTGGTCAGCCGTGTTGGTCTGAAGCAGTACAAGAAATTTAGAGTCCAATGGCACCTTTAAGACCAACAAAGGTTTATTCAAGATATGAGCTTTCGTCAAGGTTCAAACTTATAGCCAGTGAATGAACAGCAAACTTATAGCCAGTGAATGAACATGCAACCTTAGGCTGATCATGGTTCAAGTATTTGTGTGGATGTGGCAGGAGTGTTGGGAATTGCTTTGGGACACCAAATGGTATAAGATCTTGTGGCTTTACATTTGACACTCTGAACCAGGGTTTATTGAACCCTCTTAAAAAAAAAAGTCCTCTGATACTGCTGCCACTTATTCTGAAGTTTGTTTGTAAGGTAACAGAAACTGTTGGAATCTACTTCCATGAGATTTTAAGGAACTGTTCCCACTGATAGTAAATGGCACTGTCCCTCTGATGGATCGAGATGGGTAGCCACGTTAGTCTGTCTGTAGCAGTAGAAAAGAGCGAGAGTTTAGTAGCACCTTAAAGACTAGCAAAAATATGTGGTAGGGTATGAGCTTTCATGAGCAGTGATTCATGAAAGCTCATACCCTGCCACATATTCTGTTAGTCTTTAAGGTGCTACTGAACTCTTGCTCTTTTCTACTGTCCCTCTGATGGTTATGATTATATCCTATATATATAATTCCCTTATGTATTGGATATTTCCAGCTCTCCCTTTGGCTGTATAGTACGCTCCATTAGCCATTGGCCCATCAACCGCCACTCAAGAGTACTCACATGCCATTGGCTGGCTGCTGGGTCCGCTCCTCTCCCCCACCCACTGCCAACCTGGACACTCTACTCTCACAGAATAAACTGCCAAATGGCTGTCTCTCCTGATGGAGACACTTCTCCTGCTTGGCTCCTGTGGGACTAACTTTTCCCTCAGTGGCTGTTGCTAGGTAACCATGCTTGGTTCTGTCAGTAAAAAGGCAAAGGCAGGAGGCGCTTTCCAGGCCTTTGTGGGGAACTCATTGGGGCCAGTCCTGACTAGGGTTGCCAGCTCCAGGTCGGGAAATTCCGTGATATTCTGTGGTGGTCTATGGAAGCCAGAGTTTGGGGAGGGTAGAGGCCTCAACTGAATAGAGTGCCATAGAGCTCACCCTCCAAAGCAGTTATTTTCTCAGGGGGGAGAGGTCTGGAGTTCAGTTGTGATACCTGGCTATCTTCAGGCTCCACCTGGAGGTTGGCTACCCTAGGGGTAGAAGTTAGCACTTCAGAGCAGGGTCTGCCAGACCCAGATTCATCCTGTGAAAGCTGAGTGGGTGATTTCAGACCAGTCACAGACTTTCAGCCTAACCTACCTCACAGGGTTGTTGTGCAGATAAAAAAGAGGAGAGGAGAATGATGTAAGCTGATTTGGTCTCCACTACGGAGAAAGACTGTACTTTCCCTTCTGGGGAACCATTGCTGCCAGTCTCCAGGTGAAGGCAGGAGATCACTCAAGATTAAAACTGCTGTCCAGATGACAGAGATCAGCTCCCC
The DNA here is from genome assembly GCA_029375565.1 of Gekko gecko. Classification (NCBI taxonomy): domain Eukaryota; kingdom Metazoa; phylum Chordata; class Lepidosauria; order Squamata; family Gekkonidae; genus Gekko; species Gekko gecko. The sequence continues at coordinate 189,577,919 of JAPDNY010000003.1, forward strand.
AGGAAAAAATGGCTGCTTTGCAGGGTGGACTCTGTGTCATTAAACCCTGCCGAGGTCGCTGCCCTCCTGATTGGGTCCCCACTGCAGAGAAAGACTGTAGTTTTCCTAGGTAGAGGTTAGAGGGAGGGGGGAAGAGATGGGAAGCTGAAGTCAGAGGGGCAGGTAACAGTACATTGATGGTTAGCTGGGAAGGATATAGGGTTGCCACCTCTGGTTTGGAAAATTCCTGGAGATTTGAGGGATGGAGCCTGGAGAGAGTGGGGTTTGAGGAGGGGTGGGACCTCAAGTATAAAGCCATAGACTCCACCCTCCAAACCAGCCATTTCCTCCTGAGGAACCATTGTTGCCAATCTTCAGGGGAGGGCTGGAGATCACTCAGAATTACAACCGCTCTTCAGATGGCAGAGATCAGTTCCCATAAATTGTAAGCTCTGTGTTATTGTACCCTGCTGAGGTCACCACAGCAAATTGACGCTGAGTGCCCAAGGCCAGAGCACCCACCCAAAGCCTCCTCCTAGAATCCATTGTATTTATTTCCACTTTTTTTTCTCCAAAATTTCATTTACCAAATGTTCAGTCCTCATTGAGCACTGGTATTAAAATTCTGAAGCACCTATTCATAATAAAATGCTTTTTAAAAAGTTATTGGTCACCTTGCAAACAAATAGTTCATTTAGGACCATAATCCAGAAGGTCTGTGGTGAACTCACTGTGGCATTTTCTGTTTGGAGGAAGAGAGAGCAGGAAGTCCTGTATATACTGACCTCTGGAACACAGAATTCTTTCCAGGCTCATAGGACATTTATCCTGACTAGTCATCATGATACTTATTCCAGAGCAGTAACACAGAGTATATGACACACTAGAAGAATGCATTATTTCAGAAGAAACAGCCTTATGTGCAGTTAGGGTTGCCAGGTCCCTTAAAATCCCCAGTGGGGACTTACTTTCCTCATCCCACCAAGTTTCTGAAATACCCACAATGTCTATTTTCCCCTAACACCAAGCACTCCAACTCCCCGATTTTACCTCAGACACTTCTAGCATTTGTATATAAACACTTATAGTTTCCCATGCATGTTAAGCCCACAACCTTCCTCTTGCTGTCTCGAGACCTTGCCAGGCAGACCATATTGTTAGCCACAGTCTCAGTGGACAATTCTAATCCATTTCCTTGTAGAAAAGTAACAGCTACCTCTTCATCTCTCTGAGATGAGCCATCCCCGAACCAGAGGATCTCCTGTCGGCTTTCCCCCATTATTCAGTTTAAAAACTGCTCTGCCACCTTTTTGATTTTAAGCACCAGCAGCCTGGTTCCTTCTTGGGACAAGTGGAGACTGTCTATTTTGTACAGCTCCCTCTTGTTCCAAAAAGCATCCCAGTGCCTAACAAACTTGAGCCCTTCCTCTCTACACCATCATCTCATCCACTCATTGAGACTCCTGATCTGTGCCTGTCTCTCCGGCCCTGCACGTGGAACAGGTAGCACTTCTGAGAAGGCTACCTTGGAGGTCCTGGCCTTGAGTTTCCTGCCTAGCAGCCTAAATTTCTCATTCAGGACCTCACGACTGTATTTCCCCATATCATTGGTGCCAACATGTACCACGACCACTGTCTCCTCCCCAGCCTATCTACAACACACATAATGTCCCCTACTTTCGCACCAGGCAGGCAAGTCACCATACGGTCAGTACATGGGTTCACCACCCAGCTATCTACCTGCCTAAGGACTGACTCACCAACTACCAAGAGCCCCGCTCCCACCCTTCCCGGGGATGGTTCCTTGGTGCGAAAGGATACCCATTCACCAGCTGAAGAAGAGGTTCCTTCTGAGGGCACATTCCCCTTAATCGCAGCACAGTGCCCTGTTTCCCCTTGACCCTCATGCTCCCTGGTAGCAGCGGGGCTGCCATATTCAGAGTGGGACTATCACGAACACCACCCTGTCCCAGGACACTGCCATGAGGTAGCTGTGGCGTCGCCGCCTTTCTGTATAGGCAATGGCACTGTATTCAGTTTGTGATCTTATGAGGTGACTGATCAGTCCTAATTCCTATCTCTGAAGGCTGATCAGCTCGCCCTTAACAGTAGTCTCTTCAGGGTTCACTTTAACTTCTGGAATTATGGAGGACAACTGCCCAGTATTATTCTTCCCCACAGAGTCAGGCATCAGGGCTTATAAATGTCACACAGCACAGATCTTTATTATACAGAAAACTCCAACAGGGGGATGGGATATATTTACACAGGATACTTTATAGTATAAATACTTCACTTTGCCTTTTCATAAGCTGTAGGGTTATCACTCTCAGTTTGACTCAGCTGTTCTTCAGTTCACAAAACCCTTCTTTGACTCAAAACCCTTCTTTGACTCCACTCTCCAGAACCTGTTTGGTGGTTAACCTTTGGGCTTTAACTGCCTGGGCTCCTGAGTCTACTGGTTCGACAAAACCCAGCTCTCCAGACTCCTCCAGACCCTTTGCCCTTCCTTAGCCACCTTAAGTTTGTATGAAGCAGGGTATTTGTGGTTTGTGACCCCTGAGGTCTTGTAGTTTTCACTTTCTCCCCACTCTCCTCTTTATGTTAGAGGATACCAGAGCAGAGTGCTTTTCAGCCACAGTTTTCCACTTTGTAAAGTACTGGGTTTCGTGCCTCATGACTCGGACAACGGCATAAGAGAAAACGCGTTTATTTGTACTTCACAACAAAGACAAACAGTAACACACTTAAACTGCTCTCAGACTGATTCCACTGAGCTCAGAGGCTGTTGCCTCTCAAAGGTCACTCAGTAACTCTCCCTGTGTGTTAACTCTCTGTCACCAATTTACAAACTCCCTGACTCTCCCAATGGTCAGCTCTCAACTGTCATTTCAGTCACTCATCTTCCTGAGAGTTCTGAGCCACCTGGCCCCCACCTCTCTCAGTGTCATGTGATTGGGTTTACCTTGCTGCTGTCCATAAACCTCTAATTCCATCACAGGGACCTCTCTAACAAGGCCCCGAGAGTTTTCTCTGTGAACCTAACTGACTGTCTCTGTTTCTCCAGGTCTACCACCTTGGCCTCAAGGGAGCAAACTCATTCCCTGAGAACCAGGAGCTCCTTGCACTGAGCACGCACCCAAAGCTTCTGACCAGTAGGCAAAACAGTGGATAGCCCTCAACCCCCTGCTGGCATTCTGGCTTCATAATCGCTTTTAAAATAATAATTATATATAATCCCCCTTTTAAAACCCTTTGTATTTATGTGGTTCTCCTTGTAGAAGTCTACTTACCTTACTGGGAACCCAAGGAGACTAGGGCCCTGACATTCTGGTTCCTCCTGGGCTTCTTACAGCATCCATAACCCAAGAGCCCTTTGGCTCTCACCCTTCAGCTTGTGCCTTAAATAGAAGCTCCTCCCCCCCAGCAAAGGGTGTGGCCAGCAGCTATTTAAATTCACCCAGGCACTCAATTACAGCCAAACAATGACTCTTTCACACCCTTTCTTAAGCAGCCAGGACTCTGCAACAACTCACAATTCCCCCAAACACAGTCCCCCCACACAGTGCCCTATCAGCTAAATCACCACAGCTGAAAGTAAATAAAAAATACTCACCCCTCTAGCAGCTCTATCTCCTGCTTCTTCTCAGAGCTCAGCTGGGTCAGCTCTGCTTCTGGCAAGGTGCTGCCTTAAATAGAAGCTTCCCCCAGCAGAGGGTGTGGCCAGCAGCTATTCAAGTTCACCGAGACACTCAATTACAGCCAAACAATAGAAGCTTCCCAGCAGAGGCTGTGGCCAGCAGCTATTCAAATTCACCCAGGCACTCAATTACAGCCAAACAATGACCCTTTCACACCCTATCTCAAGCAGCCAGGACTCTGCAACAATTCACAATACCCCCACACACTCCCAAACACAGTCCCCACACACAGTATCCTCTCAGCTAAATCACCTCAGCTGAAAGTAAATAAAAAACACTCACTCCTCTAGCAGCTCTATCTCCTGTTCCTTCTCAGAGCTCAGCTGGGTCAGTTGCTGTCATAACAGTGATGTTTTCTGCCTCCTCCTTTCATTTCACAGTTAACTAGGTTGAGTATCATTTTGTGTGTTTTATTAGTCACTTGCTGTTAGTCTTACTTTCTCTAAACTGAATTGCCTCTTTTTCTCACTAATGGGAATATGGGTTTATTGTTTTGTGCACTTTCTCAAAGAGAGCGAGAAATGCTGATGGTGTAACTGGAGGGAATCATTTTTAGATCATTACAGATTTTTTTTCCTTCAGCAGGAAATGTTCCTTTTCTCCCTAAGTAGAGGAAATCTTCTACTTCTGGCACTTTGACACATCACTGACTGTTAGAGAACATGAAGCCACTGTTTACTGCTGGTTCTTGAGTGTTAAACAGCCCTCCACTGCTTTTATTATACCATTAATTGCACTTAATGCAGCTGCATTTCTGGTACGCTTGGCTAAGCTCTGAAAATTAAGTAGAGGGTACTTTGTTATAAAATTCACTGTAATGAGCTCTGGTGGGACAGGGTCTGTTAAGTTTGAAATTACCTCAGGCCATTTCCAGAGGACTTCTTAAAATATTTCATGCCTGTTGAAGTTTGTAACTAGATAAATAGCCTGGGATAATGTTGGCATGGAAAAACTACTGGTTAAAATATGAGTGTTAGTAATGGCAGAACACATGTTTATTTTCAACATTTGTCATCTTTAGCAATTTGTTAATGAGAAATCTTTTAGTTTGCCTGCATGTGCAGGTTTAAGTTAGCATGTGGTTACTTATTAATATATAGGGTTGCCAACATCCAGCTGGCACCTGGAGATCTCTTCCTATTGCAGTTTATCTCCAGACACAACCAATCTGTTCACCTGGAGAAAATGGCACCTTCAGAGGGTGGACTTTATGGCATTTTACTCTGCTGAAGGTCCCTCCCCGCCCCTCCCCAAACCCCACCATCCCCAGGCCCCACCCCCAAATCTCCAGCTATTTCCAGGGTCCTAAAAGAAATTGCAGATGTTATTTCAGAGCCTCTGGCTCTAATCTTTGAGATCTCCTGGAGTACTGGTATTGTGCCGGAAGACTGGAGAAGAGTGAATGTTGTCCCAATCTTCAAGAAGGGAAAAAAGACGGACCCAGGAAATTATAGGGCTGTCAGTTTGACATCAATACCTGGAAAAATCGTAGAGCAGATTATTAAATGCTTTGTCTGTGAGCACTTTGAACGGAATGAGTTAATTGGTAGTAGCCAACATGGGTTTATCAAGAATAAGTCATGCCAGACCAACCTTATCTCCTTTTTTGACAGAGTTACTAAAGTGGTTGACTCTGGCAATGCTGTGGACATAGTGTATCTAGATTTCAGTAAAGCATTTGACAAAGTTTCTCATGATATCCTTGAGGATAAGCTGGTTAAGTGTGGGCTGGATGGTGCAACTGTTGGATGGATCCATGGTTGGTTGAAAAATTGTACCCAACGAGTGCTCGTAAATGGCTCTGCGTCTACGTGGAGGGAAGTCTTGAGTGGAGTGATGCAGGGCTCGGTCCTAGGCTCGGTGTTGTTCAATGTTTTTATAAGTGACCTGGAGGAAGACATAGAGGGGATACTTACCAAATTTGCAGATGACACAAAGCTGGGTGGGATTGCTAATTCTGAAGAAGACAGAGTCAGGATTCAAAATGATCTAGATAGGGTGGAACAGTGGGCTGAGACAAATAAAATGAATTTCAGTAGAGATAAGTGCAAAATCTTACACTTAGGTACAAAAAATCATAGGCACAGATATAGAATGGGACGGACTTGGCTTGATAGCAGCACATATGAAAGGGATGTAAGCGTTGTGGTTGATCACAAGCTCAACATGAGCCTGCAGTGTGATGTGACTGCTAAGAAAGCTAATCCAATCTTAGGATGCATTAACAGAAGCATTGTGTCCAGATCACGGGAGGTAGTAGTTCCACTCTACTCTGCTATGGTCAGGCCTCACCTGGAGTACTGTGTCTAGTTTTGGGCACCACATTTTAGGAAGGATGTTGACAAGCTGGAGCATGTCCAGAAGAGGGCAATCAAGATGGTGAGAGGGTTGTAATCCAAGTCTTATGAGGAAAGGCTGAAGGAGTTGGGTATGTTTAGCCTGGGAAAGAGAAGGCTTAGAGGGGACATGATTGCAGTCTTCAAGTATCTGAAGGGCTGTCATGTAGAAGATGGAAGGTCTTCGACATCTATTCTCTCTTGCTCCGGATTGCAAGACTAGATCTAATGGGTGGAAATTACAAGGGAGTCGTTACCAGCCAGATATCAGGAGAAACTTCCTGACTGTAAGAGTGGTTGAGCAGTGGAACAGAATGCCTCAGGAGGTGGTGGATGCTCCTTCGTTGAACATTTTCAAGTGGAGGCTGGATAACCATCTTTCGGGTATGTTGTAGGGCTATCTTTTGGCTATGCTCCTGCAGAATGCAGGGGGTTGGACTAGATGGCCTGCAAGGTCCCTTCCAACTCTTAACGTTCTATGATTCTATGAACTCAGAGCTGGCAACCCTATAACATTAGGATTCTTTGGGATTCCTGCTAGCTTTGTTTCAGTTGTTACAAGAGTGAATTGTACCTTTTCATACTACCTCTTCCCCCTTCCTGACCTTTAATGTGCAGTGGTTACTAGCAGACTAATGTAATGGGTCAAACAATAAATTTATAGTAAAATATCTAAATATATGGTAACCAGTGAGGAATTCAACTAGACTTCTGCCAGTATTCTTGAGGCGTGTAATGGCTTTTCAGCCAGTGCAGTTCCAGACTGACTAATTTTCTCAGTAGTTTTACCAATGTTTTCAAACGATCCTTATACCGTCATCAGAAATGGGTTCAAAATTAATTCCCTTAAGGTTGAGTAGATGTCTCACTGGGATCAGCATCACTTAGTTTTAGATTCAGCAGCACAAATCAGATGAAGGATCTGCTGTGGTTTTAGTGCATCAATTTATCTCTTTTGTAGTTAAAATTTAAGCACGTGGTAATTAGAGGCCTCCAAGCCTGAAATTCATGCACCTTTCCCTGCTTTAATAGACTCAATAGAGGCTTATCAAGCTCAGTACTTGACTGATGCAATTTTTTTCCTCTGGGTCTGTTCAAAGCTGCCAGTCAGAATATGGGTTGAAACCTAAATCAGTTTTCTTCTGTGTGTTTACATCAGGCAGAAGTCCCTACATTACGAATAACTGGTCAGCCAGCCCATTGTGTTAGAAATATTGACTAGCCTATAATCAGAAACACTGCAGCTATTAAGTACCACATCTGTTGTCCAGATGGGCTAACAATAAGCATAGTATAGGCCATTGTCATTGTAGAATCAACTGCACAGGGATACTTTAAGGAATATTTTTACATACCCACATATATTAATTGTTATGACCTGGATGGCCCAAGCTAGCCCGATCTCATCAGATCTCAGAAGCTAAGCAAGGATGGCCCTGGTTAGTATTTGGATGGGAAACCACCAAGGGTTGTGATTCAGAGGTAGGCAATGGCAAACCACCTCTAAGCGTCTCTTGCCTTGAAAACCCCACATGTCACCATAAGTCAGCTGTGACTTGAAGGCAAAAAATAAAATAAAATGGCATGCTTCTGTGTGTTGAATTGGAAGCTTCTGTCTGCTTACTGTCTCGAAGGTGAGAGTCATTTGTACCATGAATCTGAGAACCAGAATTCTAAAATGTCTGTTAAGTATATACTTTGTAATGGGAGAATGGGCATCAGAATGAGAGATGAGATTCAATATATGTAATTCCAGAATCCTGTACTTGGAAAGGAAATGCCCCCACATACACATGGGCATTGTTGATAGTGTTTAAATTGATTGTCACCTCTTAGGAAAAAGACTTCTAGTCTTAATGGAAATCTCATTGATGATATCAAATCAATAATCCTTTGCAGCGAAAATTGTATCTTCATAGTTGAGAATTATTAGAAAAGAGATAGAATATAATCTGACAAATATCATGGAGGCATTGTATGTAACTGTACTACCTGATACCTGTACTTCGCTACAGTATTTAAGTTTTGTAAATCCAGTTATAATACCGATGATGTGAAGTTTGAAATGTTACATTTGTTGTAGGAATTCTAGTGGAGAAGATTGTAGTGTAAAAAATGAAGTGAGACATACGTACTTTTTTTTTCTCTACAGAAAGACCTCTCTGTAGAGACCACATTGGTGGTTCTGCCCTCAGGTGCTAGGATCACCAGGCTGCTTGATGAGCTCACTCTGGAGCCAGCAACATAGAACTGTCCATTTAAGAAGCAGTCATCTGTTAAGTCAGTTCCTGCCACCTTCCATGAAGTGATGACCTCTTTACTTGTGTTCCTGGACTGTTTTGCTCATATGGATACTATGTTGTTCGGAGTACCTCAGGGTGTTCTTGCTGGTACTTGGCCTGCGCAGCTCAGTGCCCCACAGGAGGACTATGTGCAAATGTCTTCGCTGCATTCCTAAATTGCCTCCTCCTGGCAGCTGCCTGTCTGGTGTAGGAGGGGGAGGGGGGAGGAGTATTAGAAGCCACTGTGGAGGCTGGGCAGGCAGGATCACTAAGGTGTTACTCCTGGGGCAGGCTCCCTCGAGGCTTTAAGCACCCTGCAACCGCTGCTGCACTTGACAGACAACCGCCTGTTAGGTGTAGGAGATGGGTTGGGAGTGTGTTGGAAGCCATCAGAGAGGCTGGGCCAGCAGCATTACTGCACCTCACAGGTGGTTGTTGGCTGTTCCTGATTTCCTCAACTGTCATGAGCCCTCTGCAGTCTTCTATAACTGTTTTTTTAAAAACCTCAAAACACTGAGCTCTGCAGCTGACCAATCAGAGAGTGGGGGCTGCATGGAGGCAGCAGCCTGGCAGCAGGCCCGTAGCTAACAACTTTTTGCTCAGGGGGCCCATGTTTTTCTCAGGGGGCCCACCACCAATATTCCCTCTAAGCTGTAGAGTTTTGTTAGCAAAACTTCTACTTTGTGAGCTACTGCCATTAAAGTTGTGAGAGAGCAATTTGGCTGCCGCATAAATTAGTTTGCTCTGGAGCCATCCTTCCTGAGCTAAGACAAAAATCTACGAGCTGGAGCTGATAAACACCAAACATATTCAAGGACTGATACATTCTGGATATCAAAAACCTTAGTTATTAACCCAGAGCATGCAAAGATACAACCAAAAACCTGATGGATCCAGCTTCAAGAGACCTCTTCCTGTTGCAAGGAATGTTATCAAATCTCTTTCCCCACTCAGCTTTTCCTGTCTCTAGAGATCTGTTTTCCTAAAGACTCTCTAGCACAGAGGCATCAGACTCATTTGTTATGAGGGCCGGATATAAATGTCACTTTGTCGGGCTGGGCCATGTGTGCCATAAAATGTAATACAAGGTACTGAAGTTATAAACTTTATAAAGATGATTTCAGATGCTGAATGGCAATAGTCAGCTTGATTGGATTGGGTGTGATATGCAGAGTGGTAGTAGGAGTAGAGATATCAACATTGGTAATGAAACAGAAAACCTAGGTCTCAATTTGGTACAAGAGGATTCAGTCCAGGAGGGTGCGAAGAATAAATGGAAATAAGTCTGAAGAAGTGAGCAGTGACTCATAAAAGTACATACCCTACCACAATTTGGTTAGTCTTTAAAGGTGCTACTGGACTCTTACTTTTTGTACTGCTATTACAAACCACAACATTTAAAAAAACAGTGGGGGGGACACTGAGTCAACATCTTCATTGAGTTATCTACCACCACTATAAGTGGGTGGCTGCTGATCTTACCAATTTACAAAGAACCACTTTTAGAAGGCTCTGTTCAGATGACCATAAATGTGGGTCCTCTAAGCCATGGAGGGCCTTGTACATGGTAACCAGCACCTTGAATGGAGCCCAGTAACTGATGGAGTGATTGCAGGAAAGTTTTTTCTAGCATGAACACATATGAAGCTGCCTTATACAAAATCAGACCCTTGGTCTGTCAAAGTCCTTACCATTTCCATTTTTAATTAATAGAAAAAGCAATCAAAATTGGAGTCCAGACTTCAGGGCCACCTTTTAAGACCAACAAAGTTGTATTCAAGGCTGGAGTGCACACTTTCTCAGAGATTAGTTCCTTGGCTGACCCACACATACTAAGAACAAGAACACAGAGTGGATTGCCCAGCCCCTGCCACAGCAACTTCTCTCAGTGGTAGTGAGAGGGGCCCACGGCTGCATCCTCATCCAGAGATTCCAGTGCCACCTTTTAAGACCAACAAAGCTTGGGCAAGGCTGGAGTGCACACAGGGGCTCGTGGCTGCATCCTTCCCTTCTCCCATGGCTCCTTTGAATGCAGAGGTATGGCCTGGGGATGGGGGTGAAAATCCACGCGCGCCCCCCCCCAGCCATCCATTTCTCCTGGGAGCAAACAGGTTAGAGTATGCAAGACAAGAAAGCTGGAGTCTAGAGACTCCAGTGCCACCTTAAAACCAACAAAGTTTTGTGCAAGGAAGGGTCAGCATGGCCCTCGAGGCGCTCCTGCTGGCCCTGGGATGGGAGATGGAGAGTCAGAGGAAAAGGGCCCCAATGTCAGTGGCACTTTTAAAGACACACAGATAGTTTTCTTCTGGATGTAAGCTTTCCTGGGCAAGCATGCTACCTACCTCGCTTTCTCTGTGCACACGCGCGGGAAACCAACAACGCCAGCCTCCATGTGCAGCCCTCCAAGCTCCTCTGGAAGCCAAACTGCCTGTTGCTGGGGGTGGGGCTTAGCCCTGACTTCCGTCCCACTCCTTCTGGGGGAAGGGGGAAGCCCCAGCTCAAAAAGACATTCCTGCCCCTGACAAACACAAGCAAGCACACCGGGCTTCTCCCTCCTCTCTCTCCCCCCACATCACACACACATACAGAGGCCAACATACACGTGAACGTTCTCTTCTTTTTACAAGTGCAAAACGACCCTCCAGCTCCTCTTCCCCGAAAACCACCAGGCGTTCCCTCCCAGTCGATCCCAGCCAGCCTCTCTCTCTCTTTCCTCCAGTTCCGTGGGATTTACTCACTCCCCAGGAAGTGTGCCTCAGAGGGCAGCCTCCATGCCAACTTGTCCCTCTGGCCCCTCTCCCTCCCACCCTCCCTCCAGATCCAAGCTCTTGTCTGGCAACCACATTTTCACACTCCTCGACCTCCCCCCATCCCGTCCCCTCTTGCTCTTTAGCAGGCAATACAAACAGTTTGTACCAGGACTGCAGCCCGCTCCTGCTCCAGTTGGTAGGTGGGGATGTTTTGGGGGAGACGGAGGGGGCAGGGATGGTGGAGGAGGGTCAATTTTGGAGCGGCAGCTGGTGGCTGTGGGAAGAGGAGCTGGTGCCTGAAGCCAGGCATGTTGTCTCCCTGCCCCTCGCTCACAATGCTTGCAAGCGCAGCGCAGGGCTGGAGTTGAGGCAGCCTTCTTGCCTTCTGCCTAGCTGCGGCTGCTGCTGCTCCTCAGCCAGAGCCCAGGGGCGAGAGGGCGTGGGGGCCGTTGGCACATGGCGCTGCAGGGGGAAGGGTTGCTGGGGGGGCTCAGTACCTTTGGGGGTGGCGCAAGCTCCTCAGCCCCCCTGAAGATGACGCCTATGCGGGGGGGTGAGGGAGAGAGCGTGCAGAGCCCTGACCTCGACGGGTGGAGCAGAGGGTGAGGCGGAGGGTCGGGGGGAGGGGGCCGGGGGAGGAGGGGGGAGCAGAGGATGGGGGAGGGGCCCCGCAAAACCCATGGGGGGGCGGGCCCCCAGGGCCCCACGTAGGCTACGGGCCTGCCTGGCAGCCACATAGGAATCAATGAGGGGAGCCCTTTAGGGGTTGGATTTCTAAAAATCCCTTCTTAGTGAGCACCTACGTCATGGTAGGAGCACTCTCCCTGAATTTGGTGTTTCTAGGTCTAGTGGTTTGGTTTGGACATTTATTTTATGGTGAGGGGACTTTTTTTTATATATATATATATAGAAGATGGCACAGCTGTTTTTAGTACACAGTGGTGCCTTATCTGAAAAAAAATTACGGACATGACAATGGTATAGCCATCTTGGAACTGAAACAAATTCTCTACAAGAATGGTAAAGGACTTGTTTGGTTTTAGTTTAAAAGAATAGTTAAAAGGGGACATTGTGTAGGTTTGTAAAATTGTGAATGATATGAAGATAAAAAATTTTCTGTGCAGTAATCCTAGAAATAGGGGCCCTCCAATTAAATTGATTGGCAGCAGGCTGATGACAGACAGAAAGACAGATTTCTTCACACAGTGAATAATTGACCACCCCAAGTTGTACAGATGGTCAGTGGCTATGTGCCTCTTAAAGTGGTTTTCACCTTTCTTCCTGGTATTGGTGTATACCTGAGGAAAAGAGAAAGTTTTAAATACTTTGGTACTAGATTTCTGAACTGATAGATGTTTTACAATTATCTTCCTGGGCTTTACAATACGGATGTGATTTTGATCTGAGATAAATGATCAGCAAGTTTTGTGGGAGTACAGGTCTGAAAATGAAGACCTTGTTATCACCTCTGCTTACTGAGTGTGCTGGGCTAGTAAGGAAGACACAAATTCAGTGGTTTGAACTGAAATGAAGTAAATACTATGATATAACTTAAAGATAAGAAAGAGTGAAAGAATAAAGTAAAAGTTAAAGAGGGATTACAGAGATATGTTTGCAGACGATCTAAATGAAAAACAAATGAGTATATGGTGGAGAAGGAATAAAAGTACATGGTTTCATGGAAATGCATTTGATCTGGATCTGTATTTCTGGTTTTGCATCCCTAAACACCTCTCTGCCTCTTCTAATGTAATGCTAAGCTATCGAATGGCTTTTTGGCCTTAAAGCACAGATAGTCTTGATTAACAGAGCCTTCAGCAAAGACTCAAGACAACCCCAGCTACTTGACTAGGTCCATCCCAACTCTTTGCCTTTTATACATCTCTCTTGGTCAGAGGTATGAACACAGTTTTAATTTATTTTAAAACTGTATTTTTTCCTTTTCTTTTTTATAATATATTTATTAGATTTTCAAAGATAATAAGCACATACATCACAAACATATAGACCAAAGACACAAACAAACTTACAAACATAGACTAGGAATATTTTCTATACAGTAACATAGCCAGGTAAAGAAAACAACAACATTTATAACATTTCACCAGTGAACACGCACTTCTGCCAAAGCCATCTTCTAAGATTTAACTTCCCATTTTGATTAAGTACACATTTTGTTCAAATTAGTTTTACAAATTATTCAAATTGATATTACAGGTTAATTTTCAAGTCCCCATTCAGAATCAACATTATTCTCTCAAAGCAAGGTTGTAACAATTTCTCAAACTATTAATCCCATTTCATTACCATTTACTCCTGGAGTCCATACATTTCTTACTTATATATATATTTTTAAAATTAATTTTTAGCCCATTATAGTTAGGATTATAGACTCAATTTTCCCAATTAGAGTTGGAACAGGAGTAAAAAAACTTTTCAAGTCACTTTTACTACAGCTTATTACAGTTTAGCAATAAGGTTATAAGAGATCACAACTGTACACCCCTTCTGTTACCACCACCTTTTAAGTTCAAATTGCACATTTTGTTGAGATTAGTTTTATTCTCATTAGGCAAGATTCTCACAACTTTCCTACTAGTTATTTCCAGTTATTTCCTATTAGATTTATACATATAGGGAAAAATATTCTTCCCAACCTAATCTATTTTAAACCTCACTTAGCCAGTGTTATACTGCCTACTTCAACATGGTCACAACTAAACACCCCTTCTATTACCATCACCTTTTAAATTTTAAATTACACATTTTCTTCAAATTATTTTTAAGAGTCTTAATTTAAGATTTGACCTTGTTCTCTTTAGGCAGATTTTTCATAACTTTCGACACTGTAATATGATATCCTACTAATTACTTCAAATTATTCCCCAATGGGCATATATCCATAAGGAACAAAATAAAATAAAATAAAATAAAATTTCTTTCTTACCTAGTCTATCTTAAATCATTTACCACTAAAGGGAAAAAAATTATTCTTTTTTTTTAACTTATCACAGACTTATTCTCTATATTCAATATCCCCTTAACAGAGATTTTAGAGTCATTTTTCCAGCCAAAAACACCTTTCACCCCCCTTCATATAGCTTCCCCCCCCCCCATGTATCTGCATTTTGCTTTTTTGTACCAGCATGTCAACATGTCTTTTCTCTTTAAATGTGTGAAAATTTAATTCTAGCCTCCCTTCTTTAACATTCAGCAGCTCTAACTTCAGTATTTTATTGTCCCTTTTAAATTTCCATGCATGTCATTTTATTCTCTTTTTTCCAAGTTTCTTCCTTCCTTAAAGCAGAGTCTTTGCAGCTTCCTTTTTGATGTCCATCTTTGAATAAGACGGTCTTGTTGGCAATGTTCCCTCTAAGCCAGTCTTGTGAGCAAAAGTTCTACTTTGTGAGCTCCTGGCATTAAAGTTGTGAGCGAGTGATTCGACTTCTGCATAAATTAGTTTGCTCTGGAGTCATCTGTCCTGAGCTAAGACAAAAATGTGTGAGCTGGAGGCTAAAAAACTGTGAGCTAGCTCACACTAACTCAGCTTAGAGGGAACACTGCTTGTTGGTATTTTTTCCACTCTTTTAATAGGCAGGGGCTGAGTCTCAATGCACACCTTCACTTGGTAAACATCCAAATTCTCCTCAACACTCTGAATATAGTGTCTCATCTCTTCCTTCTCTATTTCCAACTGTGAGTTATGTGATTTTTGCATTACTTTTGCACAAGCTTCCTTAAAACCCTTCAGTATTTCTTCCCTCAAAATTCTCAGGAATTGCTCAACAGTCAGTTCCCCACCTCCATGTTTTCATCAATTTCCTCCTCCTCTAGCTCTGAAGACACCATTTTTAGTACACAGTTCAATCTTATTTATGCAAGTCCTAATAGTCCTCCAAGTTACCAAACAGATTTCTTCTATCCATTGTAAGTCCTTGTCAGAGAGAAAAAAACAAAACTTCCCCGATGAAGCACAAACACAGCCACACTCACTCAGCTCCCATTCCTCCCCTGGCCACTATTCATCTCCGTTTTGAGCAGACAGAATCGGGGTAATTTTTCCACAGGTCTTTTCTATTTTAAAGTTAGGAGAACGCGTTCTCACCAAGTTGCCTTCTCTGTTTTACCGTATATGTTGCAAATCCAAATTGAATTAAAAGGGCCGGCTGCAGCTGTGCAAAAACATGGTGAGCTATGTTTTTGCTCCGTCGATCGCTCCTGCATCGAGGCAAAAACAGCCTCTCCCACACACTTGCTGTGTGTGTGTGTGGCTGAAAACAAGCCTATTGTTATCTGTTCTTCCTCCGAGATAGCAGACGAAGTTCCCCCAGATTGGAAGGTCAGGGAGCTTCAAAAAGAATGAAAAGAGGATTGGGCGTCTCAGGAGCATCCTGAAAAAACACCCATCACCACGCCACACCCACTTCCGGTCCCAAACTGTATCTTTTTTTCCATGTGGACAACCATGCATGTTCTTGCAGCATCCATAATGGTATCCAACACATTGCCTCTGTCTCTTCTGCTGTCACTTGACTTGGCTCCGCAAGGTTCTTCTGGCGATAGTTCTAGGTTCCTTTTGTGATGTCCCGTATAGCCCAGCTCCTAGAGTCAGCAATTATGGCATACCTGGTCAGCTTCATTTGACTTCTTATGAAATTAAAAATTCCCCAAATTGTTTTTGGGGATAGATTATTGTTTTACCAAGGCATCCTTTCATTCAATTAGAACAATGGTATGTAATACAAAACTTCTGATATTTTTCTCCAACATTCAAGCTTCCACTGAAGTCCATAGGTTTTGTGTTTCAAGAAACACACTGGCAAGTTATTTAGATGCTTTTAACATCTCTATCCAACAGTCTGCTTAATTTCAAACTGCTTTGATCATTGCAACATTTAGAATCCACTTGAAAATCCAATAATTTATATAGTTTGATTCAAATTTGGTTATATTTCTTTGTCTTAAAATTATATTCTGTAAAATTGAACCATCTTTTCCCCCAAAAAATCAATAGAAGATACTGTTGTTTATATATATGGCATTATCTTCTGGAAAGCAAACTGTCTTCTTATTTACATATCATGGTACTTTGATAGGACTGGTTTCCCAAGGCAAAGCACTCCAAAGGGCTTGCTGACCTTGTCAGTTCATTGTGTCAGCTTCTTGTCTCTCAGAAGAATCTTTACAAACTCTCATTTTTCCATGGAGTAAAATCCATCTTATTTCAGATGGATTCCATCTGAACCTGGACTCTTCAGGTTTCTTGACCATGTTGCTAGGATGACATTAGCAAGGTCTTTCAATGATTATTGCCACAAAACTTTCATATTCAGAAGCAAATCAGAGGTTGAAGACAAATAGAAGATGAACCACAGTTTGTAACCTTCCAGAAGCATATCTCTGACCACTATTGCAAACAGAATGCTGAATGGAGATTGGCTTCATTCACAAAAGTAATGTTTGTTTTTATTAAGTTCACATTTTGTGTTAGTGTTAGTTTCCTTGAAAGCCAATATGATAATGATAATGTATCATTCTGACTTGAGGTTTTATTTTCTATTAGAGAAGAAGATAAGAGATTGGATTTATACCCCACCCTTCACTACCCAAAGGAGTCTCAGAGCGGCTTACAAACTCCTTTCCCTTCCTCTCCCCACAACAGACACCCTGTGAGGTAGGTGGGGCTGAGAGAGCTCTTGACAGAAACTGCTCTTTTTCAAGAACAGTTCTTTATCAGAACTATGGCTTGCCCAAGGTCATCCAGCAGTGCAAGTGGAGGAGTGGAAAATCAAACCCGGTTCTCCCAGATTAGAGTCCGCACACTTAACCACTATACCAAACTGGCTCCATTACTAAGACAATTAGTATTCAAATCAAATTTTGAAATCTGATGTAAACATAAGGCAAGGATGATCTTAATTCTGCTTTGAATGACAGATATGAAAGAAACTCATGTCTTAGTAAACATATAATTGAAGTGGCTGGTGAAGAAGGCAGGACTTTGACCTATAGCCAAATGGAACAGTTACTTAATTGAAATGTGAAATCTAACAAAGATTAATTCTATCACAGACATCTTCAGAACTGAGTAGGCAACTCTTATGGGGTACTTCTCTGAATTCAAGTTATAACTTAATTTTATTGATAATTATCTTTGAAGGTTGTAAAGAAATTTCATAAAAGTCTGGATTATCTGGTGTGCCCTAAATGCTCTAATCCCAGAATGCAGACCTAGGAATGGGCTCTTGGATGCAGCAGTGACGACTCTGTGTTTTCATATTGCAAATAGGAAATGAGCGTAGATAAGAAAGATTTCCCTTTTGAGGGTAAAGAAGAAAGATTCTTACAGAAACCACTAGTATCTGAGATTAGAATATTTTTCTAATCATTCACCAGAGGGTAAAAGCATCCCCCCTAAACAGTTGTTTCCCAGACACATGTGGGTGGATCTTACTATTGCACCATTCTACTGAGCAAAGTCTGGAGCCTTCCTCCAGCCTGAGCAGCTGTCCTCCAATTTAAGTGGCTCATCATAGGAGTAGGATCCACCCCAGGGGGACTGCCTACTCCTGTGTGCATTATCAAACTGACTTCAGATTGTTTTCTTGCTGCATCCTGACAAAGAGAATGTTTTGAAACTGTTGCTAAGGGACAGAGAGTGTGGCTTAGATCTATTGCAGTTTTCCTGTGGGTTCAAGGATTTCTACCTGTGGAGCATGACTTTCTCTCTTTACCCCTTCCACAGCAGCCCAGATCCTTCCCCAATGCTGTTCTTGGGGTCCACTAGGCACAGGATATGGGAGGTATCTTGGTCTGTTGGAGGAAATATAAGGTCTGTTTGTTCATGCTTTTGTTGCAGCGTAGAATTGCTCTTTTATTTCTCTTGGGTAATTGCTCGGGTAGTTTAATGTTTTAGTCAGATATATGGAATTACTAAAAGTTGGGGTTTTTTTTACTAGTAGTGGATTCAGATGTTGGTCTCACTTTTGGCTGTGGCTTTCTTAAATTGCATGTATTGAGAGCCAGTGTGGTGAAGTGGTTAAGAGTGTCATACTAGTTTCTAGGAGATGTCAGTTCAATCCCCACATGCCATGGAAGCTCTCTGGATGACCTTGGGCCAGTAACACTCTCTCAGCCTAACCTACCTCACAAGTAGGATTGCCAGGCCCCTTTTGCCCACTGGCAGGGGGATGGAGGGAACGTTCCAGGAGTGGGAAGTGACATAGCCCTCCATTCCCCCTGAAACAGTGATGTCGCATGCAACGTGCCTGTATCACCTGGAAGTGATGTCAGCAACATCAGGGGCAATGCTCTTGGTTTATGGGCAAAACTGTATGGTAAAATCAGCATCAAATCATAGAGTTTTGCCCAAAAGCCAGAGTGCTCCCCCCCAATGTTGCCGACATGCTGACATCACTTCCAGGTGATGCAGGCACGTCATGTATGACATCGCTGCTTAGGGGGATTCCCTCTCACTGGCCAGCTGACCAGCAGTGGGCAGGAGCCTGCAAAATCAGGGGATCCCCACCCCCATCAGGTAAATGGCAACCCTACTCACAAGACTTATGTGAGGAAAAATGGAGGAGAGAACAATGGTGTTAGTTATCTTGGGTCCGCATCGGGGAGAAAAATGGTGTATAAATGAGTTAAATCAACAAATATTATGTCTATGTGTATAATTTTCAAAATTATCTGGGAAGATTATATTAGAAAGAAGAGGCCACTTCTAAATCTCTTCTGTCTCCCTGACGCTCTTCTCCCAAACATTTTATAGTGCTGTTATTGGTTCTTCTGAAACTTAGAGATGGGTCAGCTGAAAATATGCATATTTATAGAGGACTGTGAATCAAAGCCTTCAAGCAGTCAAGGATTTCCACTGAGTAAACAGTGACTGAACATCTTTGAAGATATTTTTCAAGTGGAAACATTGTGGATTGTTTTAACACACTGCTTCAGGGCACACACACCCCAATTGCCATTTGTTATCTCTGGAATTCAAATTCTCCATGAGAATGTAATGGAAAACCAAACTGACACTATCATTTCCTCAGACAAAAATACCTTGCACATGCAGCCTCAAGAAAGATTTGCACAACTATGTCATATTTCAAACAGGTCATAACTTTACTGAGGGGTTGCATAGATCAGTGCATAGCACTCAGGATATAATCCACTGGTTCCACGGGCAGCATCTCTAACATGGGGCACATAGTCTCTGAATCCAAACTGTCACCTATAAAGTTTAGAAGTTGCACTGTCAACTTTATTCAATTGCAGATCCAGAGGAGAAAAAAAATCATTTGTTATATTTTGTTTTGTTTAGGGCAGGGTCCCCAGTGTGGCACCCAAGGGCACCATGGTGCCTTGCCAAGAACTTTTCTGGTGCTTGCCATTTATTTTTAGAAAGTGGCTGGGGCCATATGGGGCTTTGCCCAGCAAGTTTTCTTTTTCTTTTTTTCTTTTTTATGAGTATTTTGTGTATGTGTGTATGCCTGGAAGTCATATGCCTGGAAGTCATAGTTGACTTCTGGCGACCCCTAGTGGGGATTGGATGTTTCAGAGAGGCTTACTATTGCCTGCCTTTGCATCCCAGCCCTGGTATTCCTTGGAGGTCTCCCTTCCAAGTACTTGCCAGGGCTGGCCCTGCTTAGCTTCCAAGATCTGCTGAGATCGGGTTTGCCTGCGCCATCCAGGTAAGGGCACCCAGCAAGTTTTCTGACTGGCCATTGGAGATCATTCTGTTTTGATTTTAAAAAAACATAGCTTTGGCAGCAGCTGCCTGTACAGCACAAAGACCTTTCGTGTGTGATTGAATGTAAGCTGTGTGTAAGCAAGAAAATGAACAATATATTCATTTTGAAAGGCATTCTACTAAGTAGAGCTTTTACCTGAAATATTGAGTTACTGTTGGAATTATGCATAACCTCACTTCCTGAAATATTGTGATTGGCTCTGCCTCCTTCAGCAGCCATTTTGTGGTTGTTCCTACCACCCTGATTTAGAATTCTAAAGATGCCTGCAGGCTCAGAAAGGTTAGGGACCCCCGGTTTAGGATATATCATGGTTTTCAGTAAAATTGTCAAAGTGGATACAGTACAAGTTATAAAAGCATAATAAAATAAAGAACTGTATAAAAAGATCACACACACGCATGGATAAATCAATGGAACACAAATACTAATGAAACTACAACAGGTTCTGTTAAAGATCCATGGAAAACAATGTCCTCTTGCTTCCTAAATGTAAACAAGGATGGGTTCATTATACATTTAAGCTCAGTAGATAACTAGCCTTATTGTGCCACCTATACTAGCAGTGGTGGGGAGGGCCTTAGACTACCATGTCCCTTACTTTGCCTCATTTGCATGGATCCTGGGGAGAAGGAGAGTCACTTTGGGTGAGTACCTGGAGTGACTTCATGGCATCTGTGGAGCTCTAGGAATTTCTGCAGTCTGTATCATAAGGACCACAGAGAAGTACCTATAGCATTGCAGGTGCTATTAAACTGCCCATTGTTGCTCCAACAGTTCCATCAGGCAAGTGCAGGGCACAGAGTGAGGGGGCAGGAGATTGCCTTCCATGGGCATGTAACTGGTAAGCCAATGTAAGAAGCAACAAGCCATCAAAGTATTTAGAAAACTTGGGAAACTTATGATTTTTTGTGGTTTTGTGCAAAAGATAGTGAAAATGCATCATGTTTCCCATCCTATAGCTTTCTGCAAGAGGTTTTTGAATGACATGCTGCATTTTTGATTTCTAAACAACTATTTTAGTGAATGAAATCTAAATAAATGTCATTCAATAGACAATTGTTTCTGTTAAATGACCACATCAGTATTCAGAGTGCTGCTGCTGTTATTTCAGGCAGTTAATACTTCAGGCATGCCAATAACATTTACTGTCACAGAGCTTGATTGTATAGCAGTGCCATGTGTTAACTAATATCAAGTGATCAGTGTGATATTTTTATTGGCTCAACCATAGTTGAAAACATATTGCAAGGTATTGCATTTTTTCCATAAAACCAGTCTGAAACTGTAACCACTACATCACTCAGGCTTTTGTGGGGTGGCCGTTGTTGAACAGTAACAAGCAGCTTGGCCTGGGTGTGTCATGGAAGTCACATGGTAATGGGTTGCCCAGTGGTTGCTGCCTGATGTGGCAATGAATCTTCCCTGAAAGAGCTCTTCCCTCTTCCCTGCCTTTTACTGACAGAAACCAAGGCTTCAAGTCTGGTAATACTTTGTGCTTACCTAGCAACAGACACTGAAGGCATCTGTTTCTTAAAGTGACAGGTGCTTGTTTCATCGCTTAAGTGGCTTTTCTCAGGTTTGCTAAAAGATCTATCCTGTTTGTCTATGGGCCCAATCTCAGGAAGGGGCCAGGTTGAAAATTAGATATATTGACACATGGGGACCCACAAGAAACTTTTGGGAGTGGCAGCCCATTCCCCCTTTGCTTTCTCTCTTCTCCCCCCACTTTTCTCAGTCTCTTGCTCTCTTTTCTCCTCCCCCACCATTTCTCATACTTCCTGTCTCTTGCCTGTGATAATGTCACTCCTCTCTCTTTCTATCTCCCCTGTGCTATCACTGTCTTTCTGCCTCAGTGGTGGCAATACTTGGCAGCTCTACTGCCCTCAACAGCTCTGAACTGGTTTTTGGTGGCTCACCTCCCTCAAATTGTGATTCAAAGCAGTGGTGACTTCAGCTGTAATGGGACCGGGGGAAGCTCAGTTGGTGCTCTAAAGAATGGGAGAGAAGCTGAAGGGTGTTGATGCTGCAGGGTGGGGGAAGAAGAGGAAATAAGAGGTGGTGGGAGAAAGGAAAGTTTGGTGCCCATATGGCCTAATGGCACAAAAGCTGAGATGGGCTCAACTTTGTCACTGCCTTTAAATGGCCCTCTTGGGGAGACAGGATGTGATGGTAACTGCTCCCACTCCACTTCCAACTGGCAGGTGTAGGTGGTCATCCATCTGCTGCCTCCATTGTGAGGAGAGCTGATGAAACCAACTGACAGATGACATTACTCTTTTTTTGGGGGGAGGATTTTAACTTTCTCTCTATTTTTAAAGAAGTCTCTTGTTTTTCTGCAAACCTGAGGGCAGGTCCCCCAAGTTAGTTGAAAAATTGTTCCTCTGTGTAAATGGTCCCTGTAGCAATCTTACTTAACGTCCCACCTCTCCTCCAGGACTCTGAACCAATCCTTGTGATTTAGGCTTCATGCAAATCCAAGTGATTGTTAGCCAATCAGAGCCCATGGAACTCTACTGGATGGGAGGGGATGAGCCAGCCTCAGCTTAAGTGGGGGAAGAAATAATATTTTTCTTTGGACTGGGATTTTGTAGCTCTGGAAAGGAGAGTCAGCTTAGCCAGGCTTTTATTTGGCTTTTATTTAGGGTTTGGAGATCAGCTTATCAAAGAAAGCTTATTTTAGTGTGACAAGGAAGCATCCTGTTATGGGCCCGTCATTTCTAACTGGTATGTATTAGTTTTGTGGAAAAGTGCTCTGTGTGGGAAAAGAGCAACATTGAATCTTCTGAGGTAACCTGACTGGAGAAAGGGGAATCAAAGCTCCATTCTGTGTTTATTTACTTTACTTGAGAGCTAATTTTACTTTATATAGTGAAGTCATCCACACATAACAGTTATCGTATTAGATACCTTATTTTCTGTTAAATAACTCTTTGTTGTACATCTCCCTCTGTGTCTTGTCTGTTCAGTCAAATATGTAGGAAAATGTAATTTATATTTACTTCACAAAAATATCAGGGTTCTCAATAAGAAACCTTTAGGGAGCAGATTGCTTACATGCTTTATTCAAAGCTTATATCCCTCTTTTTATTTGATTGTGGGTGGCTGGAGTTGAAAGAACTTATAGGAGAGACCAGAGTAGGGAACTGAAGGCAGTTGCATCAGAGCCTTCCTCCCTCTCTTACTCACCCCATAGCCACCACAGCCCCAATCCACAGATTTAAGTGTCTGCAGATGGGGCCACACTTGTTACCTGACACTTTGCTTTTGACTCTGCCTTTTAGACTACCATGACAATTCCATCCTCCCTCACAAGATTTCCCTTTATCTTCTTTTTGGCTGAGCAGCCCCTTTTTCCTTTTCTTTGTTTTTCTTTGACTGTCCCACCCAGTCATTTCAGTGAATATTGTTAGATGCTGACCCAGCCTAGGGAACTGAGGGGAGAGACTGAAATCCTTCTTATGTCTTGTTTTGGAAATGACACACAAGAGTCTGATGGTGAAACAAAAATAAACTGTTTTATTTCACTTTGAGGGGAAATGATCAGGTTTGAATCAGGTGATGGACTTATGACGTAAACAGACAACAGAAATGAGGTAACTTTGTATAAAAATAAACACCAGGTAATTTGTCACAAACAATTAACTGTTTCTATTATTCAAACAGGTCTTTAAAATTTGAGGAGAGAGATTTCTTGGCAGTTTTTCTTACATAAACTAGCAGAACGTTCTTGGTGTAACAGACACTAAAGTTGGTGGAGGCAGGAACATTCACACAAGTTCCAGTTTCCTTCTTTATCAACTGGCTAGGAATCACCCCTATCTTTTAGGATCTATTTCCCTCAGACTTGTTAGGGATAGGCTAAGCTTTCCACTTCCCTAACTCAGGATCCTTCTTGATCCTCTCCTTCAGACTGGATAGGGATCATCCCCCTTTTCTAGGAGATATTTCAGGCTTGAATGGGGATCCTTCTTGATCCTTTCACTCCCTTAGTTTTCCTTCCCAGTCTACTGTCAGTTCTTAACTGTCATTCCTAACCGACTCTCTCAACTGGAGAATTTGAATCCTATCACTCAAGGTTCTCAGACCAGGTTACAACATTATCCATTTACTGTCTGTCACAACTACATAATCTGATCTTGGACTGGGACCTTGGTCTGCCTCCTGACTTTGCCTTTCATTGTGTTATTGGATTCTGGACTGTGACTTTTGGACCCTGACCCAAGAACCCCTGTGTGGTTACTGGGACTTGTCTTCCTCCTGGTGGCCAGAACACAGAGCCTCTCTGTGTTTCCTGCCTCCTTTCCTTCCCATTCACCAGTCAACCCACCATTATCTTCTCCTCATCTTCATTTTTCTGCTCTATTCTACCTCTGGCATCCTCTACCCAGGAAAACTATGGCCCAGTTGTGCAGTGCAAGTTGCCAGGGTGGACTCAGTTTCACAATGCAAGATCATGAGAAGGACAACCTTTCTCCCTGTCTCAACCTCCCTACACTGTTTTCTCTTTCCATCTGTGTAGCAATTTCCATACCACTTTACCTTTCTCTGCTTTTTTCTCTCCTTCCAACACATGCACCATCTTTTTATCTGCTGCTCTATCTTCAGCAACATTTGTTATTTACTTTATTTGTTGCCCACCTTTCTCCACAATGGGGACCTTACTTCATTTTGTCCCCTTTGAGCAAGAGCAGACTAGGAGTGGAAAACCCTGGGCAAGGGCCTCTCCTCTAGTCTGCCCTGGCCCTGCCCCTGCCCCATCAAGAAAGGAGGGGGGAGAGAGAGTGAGTCTGCCTGACCCTGACTTTCCCTCCCAAAGGAGGGATGGAAGGAGGGGGGAAGAGGAAGCCTGCCTAGCCAGTTGGCTGGGTGTTGCTTTCCTAGATTCAGGCAGGGCTGGCACTGCCTTCCTCATCTTGGCCAGGCACTACCCTCTACATTACCTCATATGGGCTCAGCTGGGCACTGCTCTCTGCTTTGCCTTGCCTCATGCAGGGCTTGGCCAGCAGCTTCCTTGTCTTGCCTCTTGCTTAGGGGTCCATTGAGCCAGACTCTGTCTCCCCATCTTGCCTCATGCTGGATGGGTTCTGTCTGTCTCACTTTTTGTGGGGTGGGTCAGGCCCAACCATTCTGTTAGTGGCTCCCCTAGATATGGATGGGAGGCCATCAGCCCACTGGAAGGCTGGCCTAGGTGTGGATGGCAGGCCATTGGCCCACTGGCAGTTGTCTTGGTGCTCTTTTTCTAAATTTGCATTTTGTTTTATTGAAGAAAGAATTTTATAATTTAATAAAACCACCAAAATGATTAATATTATGAAAAACAAAACTTCACTAACATGCTTTATCTTTTTATCTTCTTCATCTTCTTTCTTCTCCCCAAATTATTACATGATAATGGTTATAAGATTTTCAAACAATCTTAGCTCATTATAATAAATTTACAATATATTATCAAATTAATCTTTGAACTAAATTATAATTAGACTCAGTCCTAGGAGGCCTCAAGGGTCAGGAGGGGGGGAAAAACCCTCCTTCCAAGGATCGATTAAACCTTGGGGGAACATACCCAGACACTTGCCACAGTCCCACCACTCTTACAGCATCAAAAAATATATATTTTATATTACCCAAATCCTAATTTCAAACAGAGTCCAAGCTCTTTAGCAGTTGAGCAGTGGTGTCTTTAAGATCTCTTCTAATCTTTAAAAATTCAGGAGGGAGATCCAGAAAAACTTGAAACTTCAAACCCTGAAAATCAAGACCGCCTCTCTCTAGCCTCTGAGAGGATCCTCTGCTGTGTTTGAAGTCCTTAAATTCTACCAGTATATCTCTAGTATATAATGAAGAAGTAGATTCTTCACATACGACACGGTAAGCTCTCTGTAGAAGGGTTGTAACACCAGCTTCAAGGCTTAACCAATTCGCCATAAAAAGTCAGCTCTGTTCTAGCTTCAACGTTTGATTTGACGCCCCTGAACTTTAGGCACAACTCGCAACTACAATAATCCAAAAACAAAATACGTTCCTGTGCCCAGTCATCTGAGGTTCTCACAGGTAATTGACTTTCGAGCTCAGTAACTTTCTTGAGAGCTTTCTCTGCCTTTTGATTTGTCTGTTTCTGAAGCTCTTCTAACTCGTCCATGCATTGAAATGCTGCAATATAATTTCTCATTTCCTGACGTTGTTTGGTTAGCGCCTGCATCAAAAAATTTGCAGTAAGTGGGCTCTCTTTAGCTGTTAGCTTGCCTCTCCCCAGCATTGCAGATGAGGTGGATGGTGCATCTATAGCTGGAAAAAACTCCGTTGAATGCAGAACGCTTTCTCCTTTTTGTTTCCCATTCTTACCACCTTTAGGCGCCATTGTTCAAAATAAGAGGTTTTTGCATTGGAAAGGGTAAAAATATTCAAATTTTGAGTGGGCAGACAGTGAGCACTGGGTACTGGCTGCTGATCCAGAGGTTGGTCGCAGCCACTCCCCAGTGCTCTTAATGTCAATATTGGCCCTGCCTGTGAAGTAAGTTAGGCTGAGGAAAGGTCACCCAGTGAGTTTCTAGGGCAGAATGGGGATTTGAAGGCCTAGTCTGAAACTCCAACCACTACAACGCACTAGCTTTCATGGGGTGGCTGTAGCTGAACATAGGCAAGGAGCCAAACCTTGGTGAGTCATGCGAGTCATGTGGTATCAAGTTACCCTGTGGTTTCTGCCAGGCCTGGTCCTGAGGAGTCCTAGAAAGGGGCCTGCCTTTCTCCATGCCTTTTATTGACTACAACTAAACTTGTTGTTGTTGTCTAGTAATGGCCACTGAGGACATCCATTTTTAAAAGCTGAGGACACTCCCTTTATTATTTTGAATTTTTAAAAAACTAGATAGATAGATAGATAGACAGATAGACAGACAGATAGATAGATATACATATACATATACATATATACACACACATAGCTGGCTCGCCCACTAGGCGAGCTAGGCGCTCGCCTAGAGCGCGGTAGCTGCAGGGGTGCCAAAAGGCGCCCCCCCGCATCTTCCCAGGCTTGCTTGTGCACCCCACAGAGCGCCCAATCAAGCTGGCGCTGGGAGGGAGGGGGCAGCGATTTAAACCTCCGCCCCCTTCCCGGTTTCCCTGGGGGTTGGCGGGGAGCGAGGAGGCGCCTTCCGGGCTGACTCCTCCCCCCGGACTCCCAGTGCAAAGGCCGGGGAGGAGGTGGGGGAGAAAAGGCACCGAGGGAGGAGGGGAGGGAATGACTGAGTAACGGGGGGACCGCTGGGGGCGAGTGGGG
The DNA here is from genome assembly GCA_029375565.1 of Gekko gecko. Classification (NCBI taxonomy): domain Eukaryota; kingdom Metazoa; phylum Chordata; class Lepidosauria; order Squamata; family Gekkonidae; genus Gekko; species Gekko gecko. The sequence continues at coordinate 189,604,996 of JAPDNY010000003.1, forward strand.
CCCAGGGCTCAGCCAAAGGAAGGAAGGGGACTCCCGAGCCATGCCGCCCCCTCCCCCCTCCTTTGGGACCACAGCTGCCCTGCCCACCACCCCGGTGGGTGGGGGTTGTATGTGTGTGCCTCGGGTGCCGTTCCCTGGGCCTGGGGAGGCGGTGAGGCACTGCGGGGGGGCTCCTTCCCGGGCTGGGGGGCAGGCCAGGAGGCTCCCCTCCTCCTCCCTCTCCCTGCCCATTTGAACTGCGGGCGGGGTGGGGTGATCGCGCCGTTGGGCCCGCCGGGGGAGTGAGGCCAGCCAGTTGGTTCCCCTCCTCTGCCCGCCCGCGCGCGCCTGCCTGTGGACTTTCCTTGCAAGGCGTGGGGCTCTGGCAGCAGGTGAGCGGGGGAGGGCGGCTCCTCCTTCTGGGGCCGGGCAGGTGTGGCGGGAGGTCAGGAGGACCCCGATGGCTCTGGGAGGGCAGCGGGTCATTAGGCCTGGAGCAGGGCGGGGGGTGGCGGCTCCGCCCCTTCCCGGCTTCCCTGGGGGTCCCACAGCCGCAGAGCCCCCAGGAAAGCCAGCGCTGGGAGGGAGGGGCGGGCGGCTAGACCCCCACCCCCTTCCCTGGCTTTCCTGGGGCCCCGCAGCGGTGGAGCCCCCAGGAAAGCCAGTGCTCCGCCGCTGCCCCCGGTCTCCAGGTCCCACCGGGAGGTTGGCATCCCCGGTAGGGGTGCCCCAGGCTGGCCTGCCTAGGGTGCCCAGACACCTGGAGCCGGCCCTGTACACACACACAAACACACAGACACATTTTCCTGCAAACTTGGGGCATTTCTCAGGTTTGTAGAAAGATCTGTCTTGTCTGTTCATGGGTCCAGTCTCCAGATTTAAGGATCCTCAGACCTGACTGATGGTGATAGGATGATTAAATACATATGGCAGGAATAAGAACTTTTAATTATGGCTATTTCCCCCAAATCCAGTTCTCTTTGAAGCTGTCATTGTTGCAGTGAAAGCTGGGGACTATTAGATCATGGCAATAGGTTATTAAAGCAATCCTGAAAAAGGCCTCTGAAGTGTGTGAGTATGTGTGTGGAATGGTGTCTGCCAAGGGCTGAGACAAGGATAATGGCATTAATGTGGATGCAACCTGGAAAAAAAAGTTTGTCTTCCTGTCTGCATGGTATCCAATGACAGTTGGACTGCAGTCTTTCCAAAAAGATAGTACCAAACCATCCTTTTGGGGAAAATTGCAGCACAGCTATGTCAGGGAAAACATTGGCACAGCCTTTCTATGAAATGCACTTAAGAAATGAAGGGGTGAAATTGCAGCTTGAAATGAAAATCAGTTCTTCTGAATCCACAGCTGTTTGATAGCCTTTTTAATCAGTGTTTGCTAAATTGTACCAATCCATATGCAACCCATGAGAAAGCCATTCAGGGACAGAAGCTACAGGTAAAATGACCCTGTTTTTCTCTGTTTGAATCCTAACCTCCAAGGATAAGAACCCTATTTATTATTATAGCCGGAATGCTTCTGTGGGGAGAGTTGTTTTTTGAGGCCCAACCTCAGAATGTGGAAGCATGGTCTTTCTTCAGCAAAAGGAGCTTTCTGACTCATTCCTACTAGGTGTTCTGATTGCTGTAACAAGAGAACATGTTCACCACCATCAAAAGCAATTGAGAGGTACAGAATTATCAACTGGATTTTTTCTCTGTTATCTATTAAATACCAGTAATCCACTAAAGCCATCAAAGTTGTCTCAGCATGGTGTCCAACCTGGATGTGACTTATGTAGATGTGATAGTTCCTTTTTAAAATGTTTGTTTTATTTAAGGCATGTAAAAATTTAAGTAGCATTTTTCCTTCTCACTTTCCCCACCCTTATAAATAGATAAAAAGCATCTGGAAGACCAGCAAAAATAATTGGCTTGTTGCAGAGCCAGTTCTTATGAGAATCCTGGGTTAATTATACTCAGTTCAGTTTTGGCATTTGATGCAGGGTTCTTCCTCAGAATGTTGATTGATTGTCCCTCTTCATTTATTAGCCTTCATTATAACTTTCGATACCTGGATGACATGAAAACTAAAAGAGTTTACAGTAAAATTATAACACCCAATTATAACTTCACTTCTAAATAAATAGACTGCAAAGTCCTTTCTTCTTGCTTGCGATCCAATTTCAGTACATTTGTGTGTGCGTGTAGTTCCATATAATGATTAAATTAAAATGTGATTTTATATGATTTACTCTTTTTAAATTGGTCACTGACCAATCACACCAAGGTGAACGTGCATGTGTTGTAACAAAATGGCACCTGGAACAATTTTCATAACTCTCCTTCCAAGACAGTCAGTATTCCTAATCACTGTAGAAGATATATGTAGGCCCCGGTCATATGGGCCAGAAAACGTGGGGGAGAGGCGTGGCAGTTCACCCCGGAGCTAAATAAGGCGTGGTAGCCCGATCACAGGGGCCACCGGGTTGCCACGCTCCAGCTCTGCGCCCTGATCACACCGTGCTGCTGCAGCACGGCAAAAAAGCAGCGCAGCAGACCACGCAAGTGCAAAGTGTTGCAAAGTGCACATGCGCCATTGGGGGGGCGGGCCGCTGTCGGTGTTTTGTGTGTGCGCATGCGCTGTTCAGTGTTGGTGCACATCCCATGGAAACTTACAACATCCAGAAACCCTGGGGACATGGGCGGATGTCGGAAGCCGCGATCAGACGCCAGCCTTTGCCCTGGGGTTTCCGGAAACTAGTACTTTGGACCTAGTAGTTTTTTACTCCGCATTTTCCACGGGAAGCCGCGAGTTGGCCATGGGAGCACTACGCCTCCCAGATGTGCTCGTATGATCGTGCATGGAAAGTCCGCAGGGCTCCCGTGCCTTCAGCGTGGCAAATGCTCAGTGTGGACGGGGCTGTAGTAAGATTGTTGAAAGGTTGACATCATAGCAAGTGGCTGTGCTATGAGGCTGTTAGATGTTCTGCTCAGGTTAAGTGTTCTGCTGAGGTCCAGGAGTCAAGTTACTAGAGCTGGAGCCAACAGTACTATACCATGAATGTTGTTCCAGCAAAGGCTGATGGTCTTAAGTACTCCTGCAAGGAGGTGGGGATGCAAACCCTTGCTGTCCAGGAGCAGGCAGCTAGTTCTTAAAGGTGACATGCCTGATTATGGAGGTGAGTTGAGGTTAGAGTAGTTCAGGGCTTTGTGAAGCTTGAGGGGTCAGTAGAGGAGAGACCTCAGGTGCTGCAGTGGGTTCTGGGGTATATGGTTCAGGGTCCGAGTCAGAAGGCAGGGCTGTATCCCAGGGTGAAACTGTTAGCTCAGTCTCCCGGGGCTCCTTTCGCACTTTAAAGGGTTTTCCTGGAACCACTTCAACTGCATTCTTTTGTGGTGGTAACAGATCAGTTCCTTCCTCATCTGAATCTTCAGTCTCTCTGCCTGGTGAGAAGAAATGCATACTCTGGTCCATATCAAAACAAACACATTGTAGGTAACTGGAGATGCATATTTACAAAGTCCAGCCATCACTGAGTATTGAAATGTTACTCTGATGTAACCACAAGGCTGTAAAAGGAATAATCTACTTCTGATTAATAGCCAGAAGTGCAAAGTATGAGTATTTTTGTTTTCAGGAGAAAATTCAGGAATGTTACAGAATATATTGGATTGGATACAAAGATTCCAATCCACTAATCATGAAACTTTCACGCAATGCTAGGAGCTCTCTACAGGTGCAAGAACTGTTGCTTTGGTGGAAGAAGTGAGTTCTGCCAGTTAAGGCTCCAGTTGGAAGGCTTCTTATGCCAGTGGAAAGCTGCATAATTGGCAGAACAAACCCTTTGGATCTAATCTGGTGATGGTTTCCTTGCATAGAACTACTTGTATTTTTGTGTGATTTTTGAATTCTGTGGATATATCAGTGTAAAAAAATGACTTTTCTAGATCATAGCAATAGCACTATTGCTTGTTCTTTGTTTTTCTGATATCCCTGTGAGGGGCATAAGAGATGAAATTACTTAAACTTTTCATCTTTAAGCTGCTCAGTTTATTCATAGTGAGGTTAGTTAAAGTCTGTAGAAGAGGACTTTGTTGCCAAATATCAAGCTGTTGAATATAGTGACATCTTTAATATTTGTTGGTGAGGATGAGTACAACCAAGACAATGGCATTGTTCCAGGTAGTATGGTGGCAGTTATGTAGAGCCAGGAAGCTTCATAACTAAGCAGAGATTTAAATGTAGTGTTCCCATGCTGAGGTCCAATTCTCTATTCACTGCGTAACACCTGTCTTTCTAATGATTAACCATAAACTTTACCAAAAATATCTTGTAAAACATTTGATTGGATCTAGAATACTGTAAATGGAGCAAAGGTCATAGAACAGGAGTTTCCTATCTACCCTCTAGTTTTGCAGCCCATGGAGGCCCCCCTTTCATTTAATTGATCTGAACTGGGGCAGATGCAGGGAAGGGGTAGTGCAGTTCTTTCCAGTAATGACTGCTGTATGTGGTCATTTGGAGTGTACCAGTTCTTTATATTAAAATTAGACATGAAGGGTAGAACAGTGGTATTGTAGCAGTGTAATGGAAGGGAAACAGATTATACAATTTTATCTGAAAGACTCCTGTCTATGCTTGAAGCTGCCTAATAATAATTCAGATGATAGGTCTGTCAAGGTCAATATTACTTCCTCTGACTAGTAGAAGGATCTCCAGGGTCTCAGTGCTTTCACATCATGTACTGTTTCATTCTGTTACTGGGAAATGCCAGACATTGAACCTGGGATCTTCTGCATGCAAAGCAAATGCTCTATCACTGAGCCATATTCTACTTCCTAAAGTAGAGGCAATGGAGGCATAAGAAAAACTTGTTGTTTGTGGATGGATCTGTGTTTAATATAACCCCATTATATAACATACAAGTGAAGGACCCTCAAGGACTTGTTAGGGCATCTCATTCCCCCCCACCACCACTATTTTCTCTTTTCCTTCCCTGAAAGCCCCCATAGCCTTTCTCTGTTTCCTCCCAACCATCATTTGACCTACCTTTATCTGACCCTCTATCTTCAGCTTTCCCTTCTTTCCATTCTCCGGCAGCCTCTCTGTTGTGTAGTGAGTTCGACGTATGAAGAACCAGGACACAGCGTGATTGTTAGCTCATAGTTTACTAGCACACACAACAGAACAGAAAATACTGGCCTGATGGCCAACTATACACAGTCCCCGGACCACCCCCAGGTCCCATTGGTGGGTGACCGCTTGAGGTTTCAGGATCCTAGTCCCTATTGTCTATTGAGAGCCAAGCTCTGGTAAATGTCGCTGTCGCCTAGTGGCAGTCAGCGAACATAACACCCCTCCCCTCATAGTTCAAACCCAACCTAGGTGATGTAGTCCTTTAGGTAGGTAGGGGCCAGCGCTCTCATGTGGAATGCCTTGGGGTTGGAACCAGGATGACGACAGTATGCTTGGAGGGGAAGGCAGTGGAGCCTTGTTTGGTTCTGGAGTGGAAGTGGGCACTCTGTCTTCAGGGGCAGCCATGGCAACGGGCTCCTGCAAACTCCCATTGGGAGTTTCCTGTTCCAGGATGTCCGGCAGCTCCCTCTCGGTATCCCTTGGGGCCAGAACCTCTGCCAGAGCCAGGAGCATGCACCTGCACAGCTGGTCAACATGCTTCCATAGGACCTGTCTGCGGTCTGTTGAGACCTCGTAAGACACAGGGCCTGTGGGGTGGATGACTCAGCCAGCGATCCATTCGGGGCCTTTGCCAAAGTTCCGGATGTAGACTGGGTCCTCCAGGAAGAACTCTCGCAGTGTGTGCCTCTGCTTGGACAAGTTGCCTGACTCTGGGGCTCTGTCCGGGTGCAGTCTGTCCAAGAGGATTGTGGGCCGCTGACCCATGAGGAGTTCCATGGGACAGCGCCTGCTGACTGGGTTCAGGGTGGTCCATTACACCAGGAGGATGCGCGCCAGCCAGAATTCCCAGTCCCCCTTTGTCAGCCAGCTGAGGGCTTCCTTGGTGGTACGCACCATCTGTTCCGCCTGACTGTTGGTAGTGGGGTGAAACGGGGCAGACCTTACGTGCCGGATCAGATTGCTGTGGAGGAACTCCTGGAAGTCCTCTGAGGTGAATGCCATCCCATTGTCTGATACTATGGTGTCCGGCAACCTGTGGGTGGCGAAGATCTTGCAGAGCGCCCGGATGGTGGCTTTGGAGGAGGTGGCAGAGACCGGGCTGATTTCTAACCATTTTGAATAAGAGTCTACCATTACTAGAAACAGCAGCCTGTGGAATGGCCCGGCGAAATCCACATGGAGCCTTGACCACAGCATCCGGGTGGATTCCTAGGCTTGGGTGGGTGCACTTGATGGATTGGGCCTGATAACATGGCAAGTCTGGCAGCGCTTTACCTAAGCCTCCACCTCTGCATCTATCCCTGGCCACCATATGTAGCTGCGGACCAGGGCCTTCATCTGGATGATGCCGGGATGGGCCTCATGTAGAGCCTGCAGGACTCTGTGCCGAACTATGCTGGGGACAACCACCCTGTCTCCCCACAATAAACAGCCCTTGTATGTGGACAACTCATCCCGGCAGGTGGCAAAGGCTGTGAACTCCGGCCCATCTACCACTGCAGGCCACCCCCTCACCACTCAGCCTAGAACTTGGGAGATGTCGGGGTCCCTGGCCAAATGGCGGGCGACATCCACTGCCTGGAGGGGCAATCGGTAAGGTCCTCAACTTGCAGAATGTGGTGGGCTGGAGCTGGGTCATCCTCCATGACCGGCAAGGGCAGGCAACTCAGAGCGTCAGCATGGCCCAAAGCCTTGCCCGGGCAATGCTGCAGGGAGTAAGAATATCCAGATAAGAAAATGGACCACTGCAGGACCCACGGGGAAAGGACCTGTGGAGTCCGATGATCTGGGCAAAGAAGCCAAGGAGGGGGCAATGGTCCGTGACAATGGTGAAGGGCCAGCCATATACAAAGTCATGAATTTTTTTTTAACCCTGGCCACGATTGCCAGGCCCTCCCAGTCAATCTGGGCATAGTTCCACTCTGCCACCGACAGCGTCCAGGAGTAGTAGGCGATGGGCACCTCCCGGACGTCCAGGAGGCAGTGGGTGAGTACTGTGCTGATACCATAGGGTGACGTGTCGCAAGCCAGAATGACAGGCAGGGACTCATTAAAATGTGCCAGAACTTTATTAGAGATAAGCAGTGCTTTGACCTCCCCAAAGCAGTGCTTTGACCCTCCCAGCCACCTACTGGTGGCCCCATGACCAAGGGGCATGCTTGTCCAGGAGGTGATGCAAGGGTTCCACTACCGCCGCCTTGTGAGGGAGGAAGGCATGGTAGAAGTTCAATAGTCCCAGGAACGCCTGTAGTTCCGCCTTGGATTTAGGCAGGGGTGCCTCCACGATGGCTTTGATTTTGTCCCAGGCAGGATGTAAGCCATCCATGTCAACCGTGAAGCCCAAAAAGTCCACTGACAGAACCCCCAGGAGGCACTATTCCCACTTCACCTTTAGGCTTGCCTCATGGAAGTGGCAGAGGATGGTGCGCAGCCGGGCAGCGAACTCAGCAGACCTTGCTGTGGCGATCAACACATCGTCAATAAACGGTGTGACCCCCGGGATTCCCTTCAAGAGAGAGTCCATTAGTTGTTGAAAGAGGCCCAGGGCCATGCTCACCCCAAACTGCAGTCTTTTTACTTTGAAAGCCCCTCTATGAGTGATGATAGTTTGGTGGCAGTGGCCTCATCTACCGGGAGCTGCTGGTAGGCCTGGGCTAGGTCCAGTTTCCCAAAAATCTTTGCCACTTCCAGGGAGGCCAGCAGGTGGCTGACAACTGGGACCAGATAAGCGTGGTCCTGAAGTGCCTTATTTAATGTGCACTTGTAATCCACACAGATGTGGACGTCCCCGTTTGGCTTAACTGGGGTGACGATGGGAGTCTCCCATGCAGTGTGGGAGACCGGCTCCAAGACTCCTTGGCCCACAAGGCAGTCCAGCTCTGTGTCTATTTTTGGGCGTAGTGCGAACGGAACTGTCCTGGAGCACATTCAAATGGGGGCCACATTAGGGTCGAGTTGCAGTGACACCACAGGGCCCATGTAGCGACCCAGGGTCCCATCAAATATGGATGGGAAGTCTTTGCAGACCTCTCGGAAGTCCTGTGATGCGCATAGCTGCACCCCTTCTATCAAGATTCCCAACGGGGTGAACCATGCATGGCCGAGGAGGCTGACTAAATCCCCTGTGACCACAACCAAGTCCAATTGACCATCAATCCCCTTATACTGGACCTGGAAACTTCCCACACCCTTTATTGGGACACGGTTCCTCTGAAAGTCTGTCAGGATGAGGATAGGTTGGTGCAGGCAGGGCCCCCCATGGGGACAGAGTGTCTTAAGAGTCTCCTCTGAAATAATGGAGGATGCAGAGTTGGAATCGAGCTCCATAGTGCAGGCGGACCCCTCTATTTGGACCTGGACCTGGCTTTTCAGGGCAGAGGACTGGCTCAGAAGCCTCAGTACCTGTTTGGCTGGATCGGCTGCGAGGAGGTTGAGCTCTTCCTTGGATTCATCGTCCTTGTAGTGGGCATCTGCTCTCTGGTGGGGCTGTGGCAGTGCCTACTGGGCTCTGGACCCCCAGGAATGGCAGGCATGTGTAATGTGCCCTGCACAGCCACACCTGTGGCACTTGGCATCCTGGAACAAGCAGGTTTTCCAGTCATGCTTGTCTCCACAGCTTGCATACTCCTGGGCAGGCACGGAGCAGAATGCAGAGCCTTGTTCCTGGTGCCTGGAGGATTGTTGGGTGCGGTGGACCTCCTCTCTGTCTGGGTCGAGGTTGTCATCCTGCGTCTGGCTCACGACAGCCGTGGTTGAGGGATGGTTTCTCTACCATACCGTGGCAGTGGAAAGGGCCGACGCTAGGGAGCACTTCTTATCCTCCATGATGCGGCGTCAGAGCTTCTTGTTGCTCAGCCTGAAAACTAGTTTGTCTCAGAGGGCCGTTTCGAGATGGCCCCCGAAAGCACACTCTGAGGCAGGCCAGCGAAGCTCAGCCAGATACTTTGCTACCAGTTCCCGTGGTTGTTGTTGCCATGCATAGAAGGCCACATGGTGCGCGATCTCCGATGGCCGTGGGACAAAATGGTCCTGAAGCTTCTTGATTATATCCTTGAACGAGGCATCGGCCAGCTTTGTGGCGGAGAGCAGGTTGTGGGCCAGCTGTACTGTGGCAGGGCCATAGGAGCTGGTGAGGAGACCTTCTTATGTTCGTCAGAGGTGACCTCATAGAAGATTAGGATGGACTTGAGTCCCTCGACCCAGGCTTCCCAATGATGCAGCTTGGTAGGGTCGAACAGAGGGGCAAGTCCTGCTCCCGGAGCGACTGCCATCGTGCTGCGTGGATGTTGTGGGGAAGTGGATTGCTTGCTTTCGGTGCTCACTGGTTGAAGCAGCAGCGGTTCCTGGTCTTCCTCAGATGCCCAGCAGCCCAGCCAGCTCAGCCGGATCCCACCTTCGTCACCATTGTTGTGTGGTGGGTTCGACTCATGAAGAACCAGGACACAGTGTGATTGTTAGCTCATATTTTACTAGCACACACAACAAAACAGAATATACCGGCCCGATAGCCAACTATATACAGTCCCCGTGGACTACCACCAGGTCCCATTGGTGGGTTTAAACTTCCCGCCAAGGTTCCTATTGGTGACTGCTTGAGGTTTCAGGATCCTAGTCCCTATTGTCTCTTGAGAGCCAAGCTCTGGTAAACGTTGCTGTCACCTAGTGGCGGTCAGCAGATATAACACTCTCCCTGAGAAAACTCTGTCCCAGTTTTGCAATGTTGGTCACTGGGCCCAGTTGTGCAGTGGGGAATCCACAAGGACTTATAGGAGGCACCTAACCTCCCCCTGTATCCCCCTCCACTTGCTATTTCTTCTTTCCTTACTCCTAGCATCCCCCATATGATCATCTTCACTTGCTTCCTTCTCTTCCTTTAATTCACCACACATCCTACCTTTTATCTGCCCTCCATCTTCAGCTGTATTTATTATTTATTTACTTCATTTTTACCCTTCCTTTCTCCCCAGTGGGAATCCAAAGCAGGTGGCATAATTTCCCTTTCCTCCATTTTATTGTCTTAACTACTCTGTGAGGTATTAGGCAGAAAGTGTGTGAGTAGCCCAAGGTCACCCAGCAAGCTTTCACGGTAGAGTGAAGATCTGAACCTGGCTGTTACAGATCGTAATTTGAAACTCTGACCTTTACACCACACCGATTTTTGTGGGTTGGCTGCTGTTGAACAGAAGCAAGCAGCTGGGGCTAGGTGAGTCATGGAAGCCATGGGGTAGCAAGTTCGTTGAAGGTTGGCACCAGGCCTGACCCCAGTGAGTCTCTCCTCAAGGCCAAGCCAGCCCTGGAAAGGGCACTTCCTCTTACTGACAGAAACCAAGGCTTCAAGGCTGGCATTACTGTTGTTACCTAGCAACCCTCATAATGGCTGCTGACAGGGTATTTGTTTCTTAAAAGTACAGACAGTGTTTCTATTATTTGTTGTGTTTTTGTTAACCACCCAATATATTTTCTTTAGATTTTAGATTTTTCTTAGTTTGTAGACAAATCTGTCATGTCTGTTTATGGCACCAATATCCAGATTTAAGTATCTATGAATGGTGCCATGTTGAGAATTAGATGGATTATTAATAACATATGAGGTAATGTTTACCACAATTTTCACACAACAAAAGGCATACTGTTGTCTGCTATAGAATGGGTCACTTGTGTAATTTCCAATCAAGATTTGTCAGATTATTGTTTTCTTGGTTTACAGAAAGTACTAATATATACTACTGCAAATACAAGGCCAAATGCTATACAGGCAAGAAGCAAATGACATACCTGTCTTTATGACTTGCATGGAAAGTATGCATTGGCGGTGAAGATGAGTAGCAAAGTTGTCATAATTTGTGACAAGAAATAATGAGGGTTTTGAAATGTAATGTCTTCATACCTCCTTCTCAACAGCTCAGTACCCTTGATGCCATGCAACTAAGGATATTTCCATGTTTTCACTTGATTTTTTCTGTGAACTTGTCCTCCTGTTTGACTTAATTTTTGCATGTCCCATCAAGTTTCCCTCTTTGTTTTCCCCAAATCATTATTATTTTCTGTTCCTCTTTATGTCTCTGCTTACAAGGCTAGCTTACCCTCCCACCCATCTTCATCCTATACACTATCTGTATAAGGTGAAAATCTGTAAACTCTTCTCCATAGTCACACTGAGGATGATGCAAATAAAAAAAGTAATTTCAGAGCTTTGTTATTTAAAAAAATTGCATGATGATTTATAAATTACTGAGGGATTAAAAAAAAAGTGGAAGCACTATACTAGAATGACAAATTGTGCCAAGAGGAAGATGTGAAAGGTTTTAAAAACTATAACATACTTTACAGAGACTGAAAATCCCAGGAACAGAATCCTCTCCATGTAGATCTAGCTGTTCTTGACATACTAGCAGCATACAAAAGCCCAATGGATGAATGAAGCATTAGATTGGAAGTAATAAGGTTGTGCCTGACTTACTTCAGCATTTGCAGCAGATGTTACAAATGTCATAAACATGAACCTCTGGGATCAGACTGGGGAGGGGACATTAAGGCAACAGATTTAGGCCCTTTTGCTTTACAAGCTAGTATAGTCTGACAATGTATAACAGTTCTCTGGTACAGGAAAGTTAATATCATTCACTCCTTCCCAGGATATAATCTGAGACACTAACAATTTGTGTAGCTGTTATTATGGTTTTTTTGTGTTATGTTGTTTTACTTACTAGAGAACTGTCAAGGCTAGTTAGGAAATAGAGATTATAGAACATTTATTCTAATTTATTCTAATTTACTGTTTCAATTTAATTAAAATGAAATATTCCAAAACATTACTTGTCCAGTGTGGACCTCTGAAAGGCTTCATTCTGGTGGATCCTTTATTGTTTCTCTTGTTCAGAAACAAAACCTTAGACATGCTAAAGTGGGAGGAGAAGCATAACATTGTGGCCCAATCAAGGTAACTTTCTGATCCAATATATTGTGTTCCATTGTATTAGGAGTTCTAACTGTAACTATCTTTAACATATTTATTGAATAATTGTTAACAACATGAATATGACAGAAAAAAGAATTGCTATAGTAGTTCCCCAAACTTTTTTGAATCTAGGGATTTCAGGCTTCCTGCCCCATTGTCCACCAGCACCTCTGGTCCTGGTGGAAGAACATGGGGGGGGGGTTGTGCTCTGGTGTGCTTAAGTCACTTCTGGTAAAAACCATGGAGTTTTTTGCAAAATGCTAGGGTGCCTGTTGTGTCACTTTCATTTTTTACCAGAAGTGATGTGAGCTTGCTGGAGCACCAGGCACTGCCTCACGTTTCCTCTTGGTGGTTGCCAGACCAGCTGGCGTCACCATCCAAAGATGGCATTACCCATCTTTAATAATTCTCCCTAGTATGCTCATAGTCCCGCCCCTTTTAACCAGGAAAAACTTGATTAAAAACAGTAATTAACAGCATTTTAAAAGTTGCTAACTCCCATAGCCATTGATTCAAATATGGTTACCAGGCCACAGCATACTAGGGAGAATTATTAAAGATGGGTAATAGTTTTTCAGTAGTCTGCTAATTTAATTTAATTTTAATTTAATGTAGTCAAACAAAAACAAGGTTTGTTATACGGCACTGCCCATATAATTTATAAATATATATATATATAACTACCCATATAATTTTCAGTAATATAGCTCATTCTTAAAGAAGAAATCTAACAAGAATCTGTATAGACAAGCAAAGGTGTTCAGCAAATGAATATATTAAATTTCTGTCATCTTTATATTTTATGCGTACAACCTAATAAAAGTTTGAATATACCTATAAGAGCAAATTAATTTTAGTTTACAGGATTGTCATATATATTGGTGTAGAATACTGTCTTAAATCTAGACAAATTATGGTTTGTCGGAGGCTTTCATGGCTGGAGTTCATTAGTTGCTATAGATTTTCTGGGTTGTGTGGCCATGGTCTTGGCATTGTACGACCTGATGTTTCGCCAGTAGCTGTGACTGGCATCCTCAGAGATATAACACAGAAAGATGCAGTACTCTCTGTGTCACGGTGAGCAGAAAAAATGGTGGGCAGGTAATTTATATCTACCCTGGAAGGTGGGGTAGGGTAGGGTTAAAATGTAAAGAGTCACAGTCTGTGAAATTTCCTGTGTTACCTCAGAAATATACAAAGACTTGCTGTTCCACATACAAGTCAATGGAACAACCTTATTATTTAGTGGCTGTATTGAAAAAAGTTTTACTGCACTTGATAACAGTATGGGAAGAAATCACATGGCAGAAGCTCAGCTGATCTGCATGCAGAAGTAAAAGAGTTTTGGACAAATACTAGAGTGTCCCCTAGTGTGATGAGGTTACTTCCTAGTCATGCCAGATGTGACACCACCATACAGTGGACACCAGTTGCAGCCCCATTACACCCAGGCATTTCCTTCTTCCACCCAGCTGAGTGGCAGGGGGCAATGAAAGCTAGGGGTGGGAGATCACCCACCTCCAGAGGGAAGCTGGCAACCCTATAGGAGGGTTTCAGGAAGCTTCTTCATGAGCCCTATATCCTGAGAATCAGTCCTGAGTCTATTAGCCTGGCTGATGTTAACTACTTCTTGTAGTTAAGGATTTCATTCTTGTTGCTTTAGTTGCTGCAAGAATAGATACAAAGGACAACAGGGCCAGGAAGGTACCATCATCTACTCCTGCCCCATAGACTATTAAATGTTGCAGTGATTTTCAAGTATCAAAGTACTGACTCTAAAAACTTTCAAAGCATCTGAAAATAATTCTAGATAATTTTTCAAGTGGCAGAAAGCTGTGGCTTTTCTTCTTTAGTAAATGAGAATGATAATTAATACACGCAGTTCTTAACAGTAATTATAACTGAATTAACTTTAGCTTTTACTGAGTTGAAAATCCAGTGCTGCTGTATCAAAAGAGCAAAAGCTTCCCTCACCATGCATTCAGTTCCCACAAGCAATGAAAAAGAGAGGTCAAAGTTAAAGAAGAAAGGATTTCTTTACTGTGTTTGTTTAGGTTTGCTTATGGGGGATTTAATTAATGATGAAAGGTCTCAAATAGGGCAGACAGGCCATTCATTTTGTACTCAGTGGCAACCTTATTTAATTTAATATGCTATGAAGTTGTGTTGTACTTCACCAAATGCCTTGAAATTGCAGAAATTAATTTATCTTTGGGGAAATGAGTGATGGAAGCAGGGAAGAGCAGAATTATTTAAGATCAGAGATGTGGAAATCACCTTCTGGAGCAAAGATACAAAATAAAAGGAATTACTTTGAGACTAGATACTACTGTGGCATTTCTTTTCAGTTCCTGGGTGAAATAAGTGATTATGACATTATATTTTCCCCCCAAAAGTATTATTTCAATAAGAGTTCCTATGCAAAGTAAAGAAATATCAGGATTTTTTCTTTTAGCTGGTTTTATATATGACCTTGATTTCTTTTCTAAGATCAGCTGAAAATGACACAAAGTGTTGGGTTTGGAACATTCACCATCTCTAATTTTTGCTGGGTATCATTTTACTCCAGCAGTAAATTCTTTATTCAGTATAAATACCACAGTGTTTCCTGCAAAGAAATTACATGTAACATCCATAATATTACACTTATAAACCAATATTCCAAGGCTCCTGTCATTAGGTGTCATATCCCTTTGCGTGCATATATCAGATTTGACGTTTGATATCATAGAGCACGCTTACAAATCATTGCTCTAAGATTTCTTTTCACTGGATTGATAGATAATCAGACTGATACCAACAAGCCACTCTATACTTTAATAGCCACTTAGGGTGGGACAGCACATTACATATAATGCTATCCTTCTAACATACTTTTTAAAAAAAGAATATGAAATGTAGTCACTGGGATGGCAATTTCAAGGAAAAGCAAGAATTGTGGGTGGGTGGTGGGAACGTTAAACATATTTTAGCATTTCCTTACTGAAAATCTCTCCAAGGAAAATGCATGGGTACTCATGACCTTTTCATAGCAGGTATGAAGAAGTTGGGTGTCACCTGTTATATTTCAGTCATGGGAATGAAATACATACTAATGAAGAAAAAGGCTGTTCTGAAATTACACAGCACTGCAGTATGAACACTGCACTTTCCCCATAATTTCATGCCTTTAAAGAATTGGTATTGTTTTTCCTGTGTCAGTTAGGGCTGAATTTTTAGATGTGTGTAGGGCATTTAACCCATCCTTCACCTATTGCCCCCACCTTCCAGTTCCACTCTTCCAGTTGCTTTTACCCCAGTCCAAGTCCCAGATCCATCATTTTATTATAAATATCATTTGAAATCCTTGCTGGAAGAAAGCAACTGAGGTAGAAACATCTACAGACCATTTTGATAAATTAGTTTGCGAAGTACTTCTTGCATGGGCATTATTATGTGTTCTTATTGATATTTAAACTTCACTTTTCAAAATATTTCTAGTGGAATAAATTCTGAGTCACAGATCTTTAAATAACATAAAGAAGGGATCTGCTGTGTGTTTAAAGTCTGTTGTCATCTTAATTCCTGGGACTTTAGAATGATATAATTCATATTCAAACCATAGGACACAGGGCTTGCACACATCCCTATAAGGCTCAATTAAGCTCTGTTTCTCCCCAACTTTGTCCTATGCTTGTGCACATGGGTGGTACACAGGATGGTATGGAGAACAAGATGTCTGTGGGCATCTGTCCTAGCTTAGAGATGTGAAGGCCCAGGGGGGGAAACCAAGAAACATTCAGAAAAAAAGAAACACCTTTTTCCTCCCTGTTGATGTTCAGGGCCGGCCACAGGTTTTTTTGTGCACTAGACGAGGCTACCTTCTGGCACCCCCCCCCCCCGTGCAGGGAGGGAGAAAACTGGAACTTAGCAGATGGATTTGGCCATGAGTGTAGTAAATGGCTTTAAAGGGGGATTTGGCAGATTCATGAAAGATAGGTCCATGAATGGCTAGGAGCTATGGATCCTCCACATCCAGAAGTAGTTTATCTCTGAATAACATTGCTAGGAGGCAACCAAAGATGGAAGCCTTGGATTCCATGTTCTGTTTGTTGGCCATCCAGGGCAATTCATTAACCCTTGTGCACAAGACAATGCTGGACTAGATGGACCAGTGGTCAGATCCAGCAGGGCTCTGCTTACATTTCCACTCAAAGTCTGTCTGACCAGCAAAGGCTGCCTGGCCAACCTGGAGAGAACAGCCATGACCATGCCAGGAAGGCCTTAAAGGGCCAACAGTGAGTTTGGCCTCAGTAAAAAATGGCATGTCCCGCCGGGCTGCTGCCAGGTCCCTTTTTGGTCCCGCCGGCCGGGGGACATTGGAGGGAGGGGAGGGGCACCCAGGAGGGAAGGGAGTGGGGCATCCTCAGAGCCACAAAACCCTGGGGGGAACTTCCCCGCGCCCAGCCACGGCCCCCTCCAGTGGCATCCCCTTCCCCCCTCCCAGGACTCGGGAAGCTCTACAAGGTTCTCCCCTATGTACTAGAGAGATGCGAGCCACTGCAGCAGCACTTTTCCCTGGCCCCGTCTGAGGTGCAGGGGGGAGAGTGGAGGAAGGAAAGGCTGTGGGGAGGTTGGGGGTGCCTGGCTGGGCCGGGGGGAGGTGGGGGAACTGTGCATGGGTGAAGTGTGAGTGGTGCGCTGGGCGCTGCCGGACCTGGGGTTTTAAAGGGCACCTCCCCAGGCCTTCTGAGGGCAAAACAACTCCTCATGCCTGAGGAGTGCCCTTGGCCATTAGGAACTCATGGGTGCCTGGCGAGGGGAGGCAGGGGAACATTGTGCAGGTGGAGTGCGAGCAGCATGCTGGGTGCCACTAGCACTGGGGCTTTAAAGGGCACCTCCCTGGGCCTTCTGGGGGAAGAGAAGGAGACGGTGGTGGCAACTGGGGTCAGGACAACGCGGGGCTTTTGGCGGGGGTGGTGGGGCTTTTGGCGGTGGGGCGCAGTTCAGCGCCCTCATGATTGGCCCGCCCTAGGCGAACGTCTAGTTCGTCTAGTGGGTGGGCCAGCCCTGTTTATGTTTCTCCTTCTAGAACAATACTTGAACTTCATGAAGGGAGCATGCAGGGCTCTCTGTGATTTTCAGCTGTTGCATACCTTATGTTGTCCTTTTGATCTGACTCGTGGTTGGCCTTTTCATCTCTCCTTCAAACCACTGTGATACATATACTAAGAGAGTGGTTAAAAAGTAGTTTATTGCCCTATATTGTAGGAGAAAGAAAAAAGATCAGAAGGAGGTGGAACAGAAACTGCACCAAAACCTCAGAGGAAAATAGAAAGTTTCATCAAGAACTTAGCTAACTTGAAACAGATAGCAAAAATTAAGGTACATGCACTAAGATAGCATAGGGCACACCAGCTTGCAAGCTTTCTCTCAAGTACTGGTTATATTTGCAACGAATACTTGTACAAAACTAAGGCACTCATAACTTTTAAATTCCATAAATATGTCAAATATTGCAATTTTTTATGATAATACATAAATGATGTTTTATGTTGTTGAAACAGTACTTTAGTTTAGATTTGACAAGACAGTAAGTCTGCATACATTTCATTCCCCCCCAAATTTCTGTGTTTTTTTCTGAAAACAAACAACAACAACAGTTTTTTCCCCTTTCCTGTGGCTTTCAAATTTCTGGAAATTGTACATCTCTACCTTAGCTACATCTATTATTTTCCTTCCCTTGATTCATTTATTTGAGCTCTGCCACTCATGTAAATTGGGTAAAGGGAAATGGGAGGTTTGCACAGCTCTCCTACTTCCCTTAACCTCCCATTTCTGAATTCTAGTGTGCTATACTGGTCAGAGTGTTGGACTTAGATTGGGAAGCCGTGCATTCAGATCTCCATAATCATGAAACTGACTTTGGATAGCTCCTGCTCCCCTTCGGCTGAGGAGTAGGTACCAGAGACTAGCTCTCAAAGGATTCTTGACAGTCACTCTTTCTCAGGCCATCCTACCTCAGAGAGTTGTGTGAGGATAAAATGGAAGAGGGGAGAACTACATACACTGCCCTTAACTTCTTGGAAGGAGAACGGTATTAAAATGTAATCACTTGTAACTGGCATGATATATATCCATGACCCTGAGGGCAGTGAACACACAGGGCTCTATTGAACCCTAGGAGGATGGCCCAACTGCTTTACGAAACAGTAAAATTTCAAATGTAAGACTGAATAAAATATTTAATTAATATATACAAAACATTGATCTCAGATCAGGGATGCATTGTGACAATGTGCAGAGATTGCAACATAATTGCTTTTTTATTCAGTTATAGGTGCCCAGCGCAGGAGAAGCCCCAGTGCACTTGCCACTGAAGTATTTGAGTCACATTTGGGAAGTCACATTTTACAGGTAAAAACAATGGCTTTACAAAGCAAAAAAAAAAAAAGAAAGAAAAAGTTCAACATACTTACTAGTAACCAGATCTGAGATTCCTGTCAGTTATTTGGATAGTATGTTTTATTATCACATCGTGTATGATGAGATTTTTCACAAATCCATTTCTTTTCTTTTTAGAAAGCCATGATTGAAAGAATGTTAATGAGAGAGGGAGGGCAAGTATTATTTGTGCTGTAACAATGTAGAGCTCACACAATCTAGTTGCATTGCACTGTGCAGTAGCTGTTGGCTCCCCAAATGACTGTGTGTGTTTATATAAATGCCTATTGTGAACAGATTTTGCTTTTTGCGGGTTTTTTTGTCTTGTTCACGTGTAGGTTTTAATTTCCCCCTCCTATTTAAATTTTCAATCACCCTTGTTTTCTCTTTTACTACTGTTTTAATTGTCACTTGAAAATGATATCTATATTCCTCCAGAAATAGCATGTCTTCCAGAATTTAGATACATTAGATCCTCTGTGTGGTGTTTTCCCAGATTTCATGACACTGCATAGTAGTCACTGACAAATGTCAAAGAATCCTGCATGTGCTTCTGTTTTGTTATGACACAAGATACCAAATTTATACTGAAAATAATATGATCAAAATGGTCACATCTTATGAGCTTATAAAAAATACACGATAGGAGGCTTGTTTTTTAAAAAATCTATTTTTATGTGGTGGTATATATTAATGCACTGAAAATAATTTTAATGTATGCTTTCTTAATCTGTTCATTTTTCATTTATTTAACTTCATTTGAATTTTTAAAACATTCTATTTAAGGTAAATTTCTTTCTTTCCTTGTAAATTTCATTATAAAGTGTGGGAAGCTAATGGACTCCAAACTTTTAAAAACAGCTGAATATTTAGTATCAATGCCTAGGTGTCATGGCTACTATCAGATACAAATGATTGTGTCATCCTCTCAGTGGCAAAATTCATAGGTATAATAATCAAATATGAGAGAAATAATACTGAGTAAGGTCTTTTTTTAAAAAAATAGGTTTTAATTTCTGCTAGAAGTGATAACCGTATGAGGAGTACTAGACAGACAGACAGACAGACATATAGACAGAAGGATAGTGTCAGAGAATTTGATATTCTGTCTTATTACTACCACTAATATAATACTGAATACCTGGTGAGATGTGGCTTTCCATAGGGTAGTATATTTATCAAATTTCTCCAGTTAATGTTTTCCAAAAGTACAGTGAGAAAGTTTTAAAGTGTTGTATAAATGTAGTGCTAACTATTGAAAAGGCTGAATGAACTAATAATTGGCTGCAAGTTGCTAATGAGATGGCATTGAAAATGCTAGATGTTGCTTTAGCATGCTATACGGCCAGTTGTTTGAAATAAATAAAGCATCAAAAAAATGTCACAATTGTAAACCCTGCAAGAACACAAGCCCCTTTGTACACTACAAGGAACAATCCTGTAGCATCTTAAAGAACAAGAAATATATTGTGACATAAATGTTTGTACTCCAGAGTCCTAAGTAGGCAGGACCTCTCTGTACTCAAGTATGTATATATACCTGTTTACTGCATGTGTCTAGTGTAGCTGCAGCCTCATGAAACTTATGCTACAATGAATTTCTTAGTCTTTAAGGTGTCATAGAACTGTTATTTTATTACACGGGACTAATGTGGCTACCCATCTGGGATTCTATATGTTATTATACTTAACTTGTATCACGTGCAAGTGTGAAGGCCCCTTATGGCAGGGGTCCCCAACATGGTGGCCATGGGTGCCATGGTGCCCTCTGACACCTTTTCTGGCACGCACCAAGGGTTTTTAGGAAGTAGGTGGAGCCAGGTAGGGCTTTTGCCCAGCAAGACTTCTGATTGACTATTGGAGATTTGATTGGCTGTGCAGATTTTTTTAGATGTTGCTTTGGCAGCAGCTGCCAACACAGCACAAGGACCTACACTGTGTTACTGAAGTTAAGTTTTGGCAATCATTTTGTGGCTGGCTCTACCTCCTGCGGCAGCCATTTTGTGATAGCCATTTTGTTGCTGTACCCACCATGCTGTGTCAATTCCAAATGTGCCCACAGTCTCAAAAAGGTTAGGGACCCTACCTTAGAGCATCCGTCATCTGTTTGGAAACAACAGCAGGAGTAGGGTTGCCAACCTCCAGATGCAGCTTGGAAATCTCCAGGATTTACAACTGATCTCCAGACTATAATCAACAATTCAGCTGGAGGAAATGGCTGTTTTGGAAAGTACTCTCTATGGCATTATACCCTGCTGAGATCCCTTACCTCCACAAACCCCACCCTCCCTAGGTATCATTCCCAAATATCCAGGAAATTCCCAAGCTGGAGCTGGCAACCGTAAGTAGGAGTGAAGCAGAAATCGGGCAAATTCCATTCCTTACCATTTGATTATCACTCTCCAGAGAGGGACAGCATTTGAGTATGGATTATTCATGTATTCTCCCTGACTGGAATTCTATCCAAAAGCATTATGTATAGAATTCATAATTATTCCAGAATAGCTTTTCAGAGCTTGACGATAGTTAGTCTGGATTCTTGAGACAGTTGGGGCAATTTCCTGATTTCTCCACATCCTCCCCCCCAATCAGTGAACCCTTGGGTACTCCTGCACAGTATCTTAGGATATTAAAAATGTGCTTACACAAAGGGAAATATTAAAGAGTTTTGTTTTTTATCTTATCAGATGTTTGGCTTATCAGATACTTTGTTTTCATTCCAAGTTTTGCAATAAAATAGGATAGAGTTTGACTTTGTACATGAGAGGTGCCTCAGTTTTTGTTTGTTTGTTTTGCTGAAGACCAATCACCTTCAAGTATCTATGAATATGAAAAATTCATTCTTTTGTTTTGTTCCCATAATCCTTTCACTTCTTACAGCTTCAATATCTGCAATATCTAATGTTACAAGAAATTATAAAACATGTGATTTCCTCCCCCTGTCTAGGTATAGCAGGACTCCAGCAAACTCAATGTGGCACTTTTTGCTCATGTGCTGGTGCACTCATGCACTTAAAGAAAAGTGTGTTTGGGGGACTAAACTAACCAAGCAAAAACCTCCAAAGGATGTTTAGAAAACTTATTGAGGGCCAAAAGTTTTTTAAAAAACATAAATACATAAATTGTCTATATTTATGTTTTTAACTTTTGGCACTCAGGCACTTGTACAGAAAGAAAAAAAAAAGAATATAAATATTGAGTTTACAGCAAGCAAAGTAGAAGGACATGCCGAGATTCCAAAATGAGTGTTACAGAATTTGTAATTGTGGGGGGGAATGAAACTGGAGAGCAACCTGGAGTTAAGCAGAAACCACAGAAAGATATTGGAGCAGAACAGGAAGAATCCACTTGTTTAGGAATAGTAACCCATTGAATGGGAAGTCACTGGGCTGGATTTGTTCCCACTCCTGACCAGCTTAATTAATGAGTCTGCAGCTGTCCCTGCTCCCCTCAGAGACAACCGTCCCCAGTACAGAATGCAAGATTTACCCACTAGCATGAGCAGATACTTCCACCTGCTCATAGATACATGATCTCAGATGTGTTGAGTGTGTGCTTCACATGCTTTTTCAAAACTCAAAACTTTATTTTCCCTGTATATTATTTCATGCATGGACTGTTAGGTTTTTGGTGGTATGCAGAAGTCTCCCATAATGGCACTACTGATGAATGCATGTGCAAACCTTGGCAGAGAGGGGATCTTTCATGTGTAGGCACTGGACCTGTGGCAGAGTGGATCAACCTCTTTTTGGGGGAGGAGCAGGGTTGTCATAATACTCTCACTGAAGGCCATTCTTAGACTAATATGTGATTTATTATTTCCATTTCAGGCTAATGTTTTTAAAATCTGTCTTCTTCAGAAATTAAGATATTCTTTTATTACAGTAATATTATAAATTTACTGCCATCCACTTGATTGATCTACTCTAATAAAGCAGCACCTTGTAGTATTTAAATCTAGATTCTCCATGCCAAATTGTTTCAAGACAATGTCAAAAGTCAAAAACCAAAAAGACAATCCCAAAAACCAAGTTTTCAGCCATAGGCTCAGGAACATTATAAGAAAGCAAACTTTAATATTTTGTGGAACTGAAAAATATAGTAGAAATCTTTTTATGAATGGCTTCTGCAGAGCCATGACTTGTTCATTAACTGTAATCTATGCCAGTAATCTCTAATGTGGTACCTATGGGCACCAAGGCACCTAAAAATGTGTTTCTTGGTGCCCCAAGCATCTTTTTTCTTCAAACTTTTTCAGCTTGTCGAAGTTGTTCTGCTAGACTTGTCTTATGCTATGTTGTTGTTTTTTTCCATTGGCTGGAATTCCCTGGCTTTATATGGGGGGAAATATCCTCAATTTATTCTCTCCTCCCCCCAGTTATATACATTAAAATTGCTTCTTTTACTGGATTATTTTATATGAATCTGGATTTAAATGTCAATATGGAGACAGGCAAGCTTTGTGGGACTGTTCGAATTCTTGCAGCTTCATAGCTACTAAGATAGTGATTGACCCATCTTTTTTTATATAATCAAGAATGACCACAAAATATTAGGATTAAAAACAGGGAAAAGTAAAAATTAGATAATACATTTGCATATGCAAATTAGCTTAATTGATCCTGCTTGCCTCTACAGGGATTTTTCATTACAAACTGGAGTGCTACATTGTTCAGCTCATATTGAGTAATTTAGTAACTAATGAGACCAGTTTGCACTAATTTGCATATGATAAATGAGCTTAATTGCAGTAAATAACTTGGAGGCATAATTACTTAATTTTCCTGTGTTGCACGGCTTTTAAGTTCACGTATGAACAACTTAGGATAATTCTGCATATTTAAATAAGTTGCTTTTCAGATTTCTTAGACTAAAAGGCATACCTTAGAATTCTATACTGTAAAACAATTGAGAGTAAAATTTACAGTATTGCCATTTAAAATATAGATATTATGAAGAGTTGGTTTGTTTATATATTAAAACATCATAACCATGCCAATAAGTACATATCTGGCAAAAGTTCAGTTGTCATTAATATTAAGGTGTTATTTATGTTTATACAAATTCATATCTAGATGCTTGTTTAGTTCATATGATTGCGGATAAGAAAGGTACATTTTCAGAAACAATTGATTTGAAACTTTAAAATAAGCTGTGTAGACATTTACAATCTTATCAGTACTATTTGATCATCTTATTGTGAAGCAGTCATAATAAACAGCACATGTTGTGAGATGTTTCTCTGTTGTAGGAAAGGCAATCATGACACAACCAAGGAGAATTGCAGTGCATTAAGAAATGTTCACTGTGTAGGAGAATGTAGGCCGGCAATAGCAGACAATATGTGAGACATTGCTGCTGATATAAGGAAAGCCTAATTGGGTAGTTTGCTGAGAAATCTGTGGCTGATTTTTTTTTTTTTTACTTTGTAAATAGAAGTTGTGGGAGCCTCAATTCATCCTAAATCTACAATATGGGAAAGGAAGAGAATTTTAACCCTTTCCCTCCATTCTGTTGTCCTGGCATGAAAAAGACACCAAGGAACTACTATTTACTTTGTTGGCTAGAATGCAGAGAAACCCGTACATTGGCTGGATGTTTTCAACAACTGGGTAAATAGCAGCTCTGCAAGCCTCTAGTCTTCAGACTGGGACAGCAATGCAGGTAGAAGGCCCCTTTCTGTGAGCTACAGTTCTAGATGAATAGGGCTCTATGTAACTGCCATTTACAAAGGAAGGCCCAGGACAGACTGGCAATTTGCCCCGGTATCGAGTCGCGGCAAAAAAAACCCGGAGTAAACGATACCGGGTTTTCCCGTCCACACAGCGGGGGCCTCTGCCGGAAGATACTGGACGGAGGCGCGTGGGAGTGTTCAGACTGCCGCGCTGGAGGCGCGCTATATTCGCTGTTTCCCCATTATTTCGGCTGTGGGCGTATGTGCGTATGAGCGCTTGAGCGCTCATGCGCTCATGCGCATAACCGCATTTTGGCGATTTTTTTTTTTGCCCTGCAATGCCGGCACCGCATTGGGCAGTGGAGCAGAGCACAGCCAATCATACCGCTGCTGCCTCATGCCCAACGCGGGTTGCTCCCAGCTTTTCGGCTGCGCGTTCAGACTCCCCGGAAGCGGAGAAACGCGCGACAAACGCAGGCTTTCAAGATTTGCGTCGGCTTTTATCAGGTGTTTTTTTAATCCGGCAGTGAAGCGCGAGAGCACCGGTAGGCTACGGGTGGGGGACGCCAGGCAGATGTGCCTGTGTGAACATTCCATTTAATCCGATATTGAGTCGTTGTCAGCCCGGGTCCCATCCCGCGGCAAATTGCCAGTCTGTCCTCGGCCGAAAGACAAAAAAACTTTGGAGCCCTAACTGTGAAATTCCTAGCATCACGCCTAACCCTAGTTAGGCTTATGATATGTCTGCCCACTGTGTTCATGCTATTTGTTGACATTTAAGTTTGAGATTTTTTTTTTCAAGCCTACAGCACCAAGTATTCCCTGGTTGGTCTCTTACGCAAGTACAAACCAAGTCCAGCTATTCTTGCATTCAGAGGTCAGATGTAACTGGGCATGTTTCCAGGACAATATGGCTGTAAACTATTTAATTTGTCAGTGTGTATCATCATACATTCTGAATTTTTGTCCCTCCCCTCAAACTCCATCCCCAAAATCCCCAGGTATTTCCCAACCCAGAGCTGGCAGCCCTAGGAAAATCCAAGAGGAAACCTGTGGAAACAAGTGTTACTTTTACACTTGAAAGCTGCAGTTTTATTGCTTATAGGCAGCCACCCATTCACAGATAGCAAAAATGATTGCTAAATAAGCCTATAGGCTGGAGTTCTTAATTTTATGGTGCAATCCTGAGCTGAGTTTTACCATTCTTTTGTTGTTGTTCAGTCACACAGTCGAGTCTGACTCTTTGCAATCCCATGGACCATATCATGCCACGCCCTCCTGTCTTCCACTGTCCTCTGGAGTTTACTCAATTTCATGTCCGTTGCATCAATAACACTGTCTAACCATCTCATCATTCCCCTTCTTTTACCTTCAATCATTCCCAGCGTTGTCTACTGAAATTAAGGTTGCCAACTCTGGGTTGTAAAATTCCTGGAGATTTTGGGGGCAGAACCAAGGTAGGCCAGGAATTGGGGATGAGAGGGAACTCAATGGGGTATAATGCCACAGACTCCAGTAGGGTCATGGAGAAAAACAGTATTTTTGGGGGGTTCAGGAGAGGAGTTCTAATTCCCAAGTTGCCCCCCTGTGCGGATATCTAAATCCGCACATCGGGGGCACCTGGGGGCAGGGAGATTTTCCTGCGCACGTGGGGCAGTCCCCACGTGTGCAGAAAAATCTAAAAAGTAAAAAAAATTATAAGGGGATATCTAAATCCCCCAAAAGTAAAAGAGCCCTCCCTGCGCATGCGCAGGGAACGCTCTAAACTGGCCGTTGCCGCCAAGGGATGGGAGGGCGGGAGAAGGCTTGGCGGGCCAGCCGGCCTCGCCTCTGCTGCTGGGGAGGGAGGAAGAGGGAGGCTTGGCGAGCAGCCGGCCTCGCCGCTGGGGAGGGAGGGTGAAGCTTGGCGGGCCAGCCGGCCGGCTTCCCCCCCTGCCGCCACGCCGCTTGAAAGGAGGGAGGGAGGGGGAGGCTTCGGCCGGCCTCCCCCCCGCCGCCACCGCCGCCACCCTGTTGCGTGGGTGGGTGGGAGGGAGGGGAGGCTAGGCAGGCCGGCCGGCCTCCCGCTGCCGCCACCGCCGCCCTGCTGCTTGGGTGGGTGGGTGGGTGGGTGAGTGGGAGGGGGAGGCTGGCTGGGCGGGCCGGGCGGAGGCTGGCCTGCGCCGCCAACCGCCGCCCTGCTGCTGTGTGTGGGTGGGTGGGTGGGAGGGAGGGGAGGCTGGGCGGGCCGGCCGGCCGCCCTCCCGCCGCCGCCACCGCCGCCCTGCTGTTTGGGTGGCTGGGTGGGTGGGTGGGAGGGGAGGCTGGGCCGGCCGGCCGGCCTCCCGCCGCCACCGCCCTGCTGTTTGGGTGGGTGGGTGGGAGGGAGGAGGGGAGGCTGGGCGGGCCGGCCGGCCGGCCTCCGCCGCCGCCGCCGCCCTGCTGCTTGGGTGGGTGGGTGGGTGGGAGGGGAGGCTGGGCGGGCCGGCCGGCCTCCCGCCGCCACCGCCCTGCTGTTTGGGTGGGTGGGTGGGTGGAAGGGGAGGCTGGGCGGGCCGGCCGGCCTCCCGCCGCCGCCGCCGCCCTGCTGTTTGGGTGGGTGGGCGGGGGAGGCTGGGCGGGCCGGCCGGCCGGCCTCCGCCACCGCCGCCCTGCTGTTTGGGTGGGTGGGTGGGAGGGGAGGCTGGGTGGGCCGGCCGGCCGGCCTCCCGCCGCCGCCGCCCTGCTGTTTGGGTGGGTGGGTGGGAGGGGAGGCTGGGCTGGCCAGCCGGCCGGCCTCCCGCCGCTGCCGCCGTCGCCCTGCTGCTTGGGTGGGTGGGTGGGTGGGAGGGGAGGCTGGGCGGGCCGGCCGGCCTCCCGCCGCTGCCGCCTTGCTGTTTGGGTGGGTGGGTGGGTGAGGGGGAGGCTGGGCGGGCCGGCCGGCCGGCCTCCCACCGCCACCGCCCTGCTGCTTGGGTGGGTGGGTAGGGGGGAGGCTGGGCGGGCCGGCCGGCCGGCCTCCCGCCGCCGCCGCCCTGCTGCTTGGGTGGGTGGGTGGGAGGGGGAGGCTGGGCGGGCCGGCCGGCCTCCCGCCACCGCCGCCCTGCTGTTTGGGTGGGTGGGTGGGTGGGAGGCGGGCGGTTGGGCCGGCCGGCCTCCCGCCGCCACCGCCCTGCTGTTTGGGTGGGTGGGTGGGAGGGGGAGGCTGGGTGGGCCGGCCGGCCGGCCTCCCCACCGCCGCCGCCCTGCTGTTTGGGTGGGTGGGTGGGTGGGAGGGGGAGGCTGGGCGGGCCGGCCGGCCTCCCTCCGCCGCCGCCCTGCTGCTTGGGTGGGTGGGTGGGTGGGTGGGTGGGGAGGCTGGGCGGGCTGGCCGGCCGGCCTCCCACCGCCGCCGCCGCCACCCTGCTGCTTGGGAGGGTGGGTGGGTGGGAGGGGGAGGCTGGGCGGGCCGCCCCCGCGAATATCGCGGGTCCCGCCTCTTGTATTCCTGAATCCCAATACCAGTATGGTATTTGGATTTGGGAAATATTTGGGAAACCTGAATTTTTCCAGCCATGTTATACCCTATGGCTGTGGTGGCGAACCTATGGTATGCATGCCAGAGGGGGCACTCAGAGCCTTCTCTGTGAGCATGTGCACCATCGCCCCTCGCCGTTCGCTCCCCCTCACAGCCCACCCAGCCATGCTGGTGGGAGGAAGCCGCGCCGGATGCTGCCTGGCTGCAGCGCACAGACAACGATGCAGCAGCCGGAGAGGGCAGAAGGGGCACCAGCAGGCAGCGTGCAGGGAGGCGTGGTGCAGGCCAGCCCCTGATTGCGATGCTTCCTCCGCTTCCTCCTCCTCCTCCTATTGGGCAGCGCTCTGGCAATTCCCTCCCTCCCACCTTCCTCCTCTTCCTTTCCCGGCGGCATCGGCTGCAGTTACAATGACAGTTGAAAATGAGCAGGTCAGCGGCAGCCACCACCCTTCTGCTCTGCCTGCTGGAGGTTGATTCTCTCTTGGCAAGAGGGGGGAGGCACCGCTGCCACTGTTGCTAGCCATGCCGCCGAAGGAAGCTGCAGGGGTGCCTGGCGGAGGAGCAGCCTGCAAGGGCTTTTGTTATGGGAGGCTGCTCAGTGCTTTGTCCATGCAAAAGGCTTGCTTTTTATGCCTCCGTTTGCACAGACTCACATCCTGCACGTAAACTTGCTTTTCTTTGCCTTTCGCAGCCTTTTCTGCATCTGCGAGGAGTCCTTTCCCCTTCCGCCCTGTGAAAGCCCTGGTGTTGTAACGCCCTGATGACGGGCACTGTGTGCTCCTCTCTGACTGGTTCCTGGGTTCGTGGTTCCAGTTGGGGTCAATTGGCTTGTACTCGCTTCCTCCCCTTTCAGGATGAATCAAAATGTTAGGAAGAGGACGGGGTGGGGGGAAAGGACAGTGTTCTCTGTTTCTGTTCAGTGGAACTGTAAAAAGGACAGCTACTCTGTACTGTGTACACATGAAATAGAGGACGTACCCTTAAAATACAGGATACGGGGAGGGATGAAGAGAAAAGGGCCATCTGGCCAACCTCTGCTTTTCCAACCCCTTGCAAACTGTTCTTTGCTGCTGGCGATATGCTACCTCCTGAGGGAGCCACTTAATGATGGTTCCTGCTTTGCATGTTCCACCAGGTGCCTATATTGTCCTTGCCGCCGTGCCTTTTTTTTTTTGTCCCTGTTCCTCTCCTCTGTTCTCTCTCTCCCCACTGGTGCCAATGCTGTTGCTGGTCCATTGTGGCAGCAATGCACACACTGAAGCAGCCCTGAAAAGTTTCTCCCCCCCCCAATTTTAGTAAAAGATTTTTACAGTTCCATAAGATGGAAACAACCAGCCCTGTAGCTAACAACTTTTTGCTCGGGGGGGGGCAATGTTTTTCTCAGGGGGCCTGCCATTAAATGACTGTGTGGTACTCACATGCCATGCTCATACTTTTAGATAATAACTAAATAATAACTTCTAAATAATAAATACAAGTGGTTTAATGTTTCAATACTAAACACCATTATACCTAATGCCAGTACTAAGTACCATTATACACAATGCAAAGCACATAATCAATCACACACTGATTGATCTATATTCCTCACATATTATAGTCCTCACATATGTATTCTCAACAAGGAGGCTATAAATCCTCTGTATTTTAATGTATTTTAGTGTATTTCTTTTTTCAGAATAGTATATTAGAATACTGAACGTATGCAAGGGATATTAGGATATCTGTGGAAATAATAGCATTTTTTGTAGGGGGAGGTAGTGGTAAGTACCCTCCCCACCTGACAGGAGGGAATGAAGATTCCCAGTCACTTCCCACAGCTTCCCACTTTGCACATCTTGATCTGCATCATGCTGCATATTAATTTGCCGTTCATTCTCTGGCTATAAGTTTGAACCTTGCCTCAGATCTGATTCAGTGGAATTTATTTATAAAATATATAAAATATATAGAGAAATAATACATTCCAGTTTGCCTAGATTGGGTCTAGTAAAGAACATTGGGAAAACCCCTCCCCCCCCAGAGATGTAATATCTTTTCAGTTGCTGTCCAGGATAGATATATTAAGCGGAGGCTGTAGAGGGTTTTTTCTCTCCAAAAGAAGCAAGTATCAAATTGTTTTGCAATTGAAGCTTGAAGCGACACATTTAAACCTGCATTTTATAGAGCAACTATGGTACATGTACTTTCGTTTAATAAAGAAATATTTGATCTGAGCAGGATACCGAATACCATAGTGTGTCATTTCATTCCTGAGAAAGTATTTGAAGAAAATGACATATCTCAGCACTGTTTGTTGACCATTTTGTTGTCACCTGCTGAGTGTTGTCATTTCCATAGCCAGTGGGCTGTATTGAATCAGACACAAGGAATAGGTCATTAACAGAAATGGGGGAATTTCTGCAGCTTGTAGAGGTTGAAGAGGGATTGTTTTATCCCCTGCTACATCAACAAAACTGTGTTTAATGGACACTGCATTCAGCTGTGATTTGAGGCTCTAAGCTTTATTTTCAGCCAAAGTAAAATGACTTTAAACATAGATAACATAAAATAGTAGATTGTTTCCTCTAAAGGAGAGTCTTGTATTTGATAAAGATCACAAAATCCAGGCCAGGATGATTAAAATACTTGAGTACTCAGTGCTCTATTTCCTTATAAGATTAATTTTAAGTGGATTATAATATAACTTTGAAAACCCTTGCAGTTTTACAGTGAAATCCTTTGATTTCAGTGTATGTGAATACACTGCCATTTAAAATGCCATTTGTTTCTAGTCTGTGTATATTAATGATCACACAAATGACAAATGCAACCAGTTCATTCATTTCCTTTAGAAATACAGTTTTTAGATGACATTTGACAATGGTGTCCATTTTTCAGGTATTGTTTCAGTAATTTATTTACTTAATATATGATGGAACATATTTGTTTACTTGGTATGTTATAGTATGCATTTTTATTTGCTTTGAGCTTTTGGCAGTTTTAATAATTTCTATATGTTGGCATGCCACTGTTTGTTTTAAAATTGATAACGTGCTTTTCAGCAGACATTCTCAAAGCAAAAATAAAATGCAATAATATATGACACATTCATATCTAAATAGGCTTTTGGTTTCTTTTTTTTTATACATTTTTTAAATGAAAAAGAGGTACATTCCAATGTGATATTGCATTATGTGGGTTCCCCAGTCTTGGTATGGACCATTTTTCTTTTGTTCACCAACATGAAGCATTTGCACTTACTAATTAAAAAACAACAACTAGTGATGCTTCTCTAAAGTGTTCACAGGTGCCTCTTAAAATTGTGTAGAAAGGAAGAAAACGCTGAAATAGGATTTCAAGAAGAGCCTTGCAGCCTATGGATAGTATTGACAATCACATCTGTATTTCTAAATGTGCTTGAGGGGCTTTAGGCATATTTTTAGAGTCCTACTCAGATACCATGTTGAGCTCTATGTGGCAGAAATAGCTGTTGATGATGTAAACATTCAGAGCTTCATTGACTACATTGCCAATTGGCCTTCTCATTCAGTTACAAAAAGATTCTGAATGAATGAATTATGAATAGATACTACCAGCTATGGAACATCTTTCCTCTAAAAATGTTAGTCTGATAGTTATTTCAAAACCTGGGCCCATTTTACTGCATGTCTTGCTAAAATATGTATTATAGTGTGACTGTGAATACAATACAGCTTCCCTGAGCTGGTGTGGCACCTAATACTCAGTTGCTCAGAAAACTTAACAGTATGCGGTCCAGTTTCTGCAGTAGACGGAACATTATGAGTCTGGGCACGACTGAAACTTCCCACAGGCTGAGGATTGGGAAAAACATCCTGGGATGTAAGGAAGCTAAGAGAGGTCCAAAGCAAGAGGCCAAAGGAAGGGTATAAAATAAGTAATGGTCTGAGGAAACTGAAGATATGGTATATGATGAAGTAAGAAAGAGGCTAATTAGGGAGCTCTCTCATTAGGACAAGGAAATCTCATTGCATATGAACTCAGGAAATGTGGGGGAAAGTACCGGATTAGGTAAACTAGTCAAGAAAAAGTAGGATAAAGGAACAAGAACAAACAGATATTCCTGTCTTAATACACTTGGAACATATTGATAACTGTCTTTCAGTAAAATGCATGGGAGAAGTTTAAACCTTAACTGTTTACATTGTATTTAGCTTTACAATGAAATGTGTTTTATTATATTTTATAGTACTGGAGAAGAAGGAAGAAAGGAAGGGGGGGGAGTGCGTGCCCAGGATTTTCATCGCATTGAACAAATATATTGCAAAGATTTATCTGTCTCTCTTTCAAAATGAGATCAAGGATTTTTTAAATTATGCAGTCAAGCAGTAACAAAGGTACAGGATGAGACTCCCTATGATGAAAAGGTCCTAGGCGTTACCTAAGAACCAATAAGTAACAAAAACAGCACCAAATTGGCAAATGCAGCAATGTTTTAAATCATTTCACATTTTTTGTCTGATCACTTGAACACATATAGACATTAAAAACCGTGTCTAAGGTTCTTTTATTGTAACAATATGTTGCAATATATACTATATACAGTATATTTTTACAATCTGCATGTAGAGTAAGGAAGAGGAGTTAACCCAGCAGCATATCAGGCCTTTTATGGCTGCCTTCTGTAGCATAATGATATTTCAACATGGATTGTGTACTTTGGCCCTAAATATATTTTTCTTCATGCCTAGTTGTGGGCATATGCATATTAAAGAACAGATACTGGCACACTGCTGGGATCTAGAAGTCATGGGCATTAGAACTTCTTTTTGCCATGGTTGGTTTGTCTCAGCTGTACTTCTTGAGTAAAGACAAGTTTACAATCATAGCAATGTTGCTATGCCTATACTTTAAGAAAGGACAAGCATATTTATTTTTCCAGCATGCAGATAATGTATGAGAACAGAGAACTGCTTTCTACACTGAGTAAATAGCAGCTCCTCTTTTGTGTGGCTGTGATTCCTTGCAATCTTGCTTGTTTAATGCATGCGCATGGCAGCATTTGAAAAGTTACTTCCGTCCTGCCCCTGTAATACCAGCAGAGAAGCAGAAGCTGGTGAGATACTAGAGGATATTTGGCTGTCATCCTCCTCCTCCTCCTTCCCCTCTTTCCCCTGATAGCTCTGGTAAAACAAAACATATGACCTACATAAAGTACAATCTTAAGTAGTGTTATATTCTTTCAAGTCCCTTGAACTCAATGGGCTTAAGAAGGGGATATTCATAATGTTGGATGCATCCTACCCCTGTCCTGGCACAGTTTCAAACCTTCCAGCCTATAAAACCTTTCACCCACTTAGCAGACTCTTCATGGGAGGAAGGCTGCTTAGGCTGGAGGAAAGAACCTTGGACGATGTTTGGATCCACTCCTTACTTAATGGACTATATTTACAGGGCATAGTAGAATGTGGTAAAGTCATCTGTTTTGTATTACTAAATTTTATATGGGGAGGAGGAGACAGAGACCTTCTATTTCACTGACTGCTGTATAACCCCCAGAATGATCATAGAGGGGTAGCCTCTAGTAATGTTAGTTTCGGCCAGATTCCAAAACTCTGTCTCTGCCCAGTTCATTTTGAAACCTGCAGGGTTCAAGCAGTAGAGTAGTTGTTTGGTGGGCTCTTGATAGCTCTTCAAGTAAGAAAGATATTTTGAATTCAGTTTTCCCGTGAGAAAGTTACCGAGACTTTGGTGATTTATTATTAACTATTTCTAAATTTTATTTAACTATTTTCAAATATGCAAAATCTGTATCTGTTAAATAGAATAATGTAATTTGTGGGATTTGCTTCTCAGTGAGTCTGTGATAGGGAGGCTGTTTACTGTTACTTTTCCCTGGCAACTTGGCAACTTAGTGAAGCCTATTCATGGAGAAGGAGAAACAGGAAGTTGAAAGCCTCCAAAGGGGAAATGAAGACACTATTTAAAACATTAAGGAGAAGTATCCTGGCTGTAAAGGGGTACTATTTTGCCTTGGGAATTCCTGGTTGTTTTTCTGTTGGAAATGGGTATAATCTATTTGTTTTGTGATCCTTATCTGGGTTGAACAGGCTGCTTACTTAAAGTACCAGACCCACAAGATTGCAGGTCTAGCCCCAGCTCACATAGTCATTCTAATAGAACATAAAGGTTAATTGAAAGCGAGTCTTGGTTTTTTGGCTGAGATCCAGCAAGCTACTTTAGGCATGGCTAAGGGCTTATTTAAGCCCAGCTGAGTTTTTGTCTTTTATAAAAACAGCTGACCTTCATGCCATATAACGAAGTGTTTTTTAAACTTCCATTAGCCTCAAAAGTAGACTGATATGCCACTGATCCTTGAGAAAAATAATCCAAAACCATTTTGGCATGTGGGAGTAATTGTCTGGCATTTTTTTTAGATCTGAACCTCTAGTTGCACATGTAAAGATAATTAATTTCTAACTCATTAAGTTTCGTTTGC
Source organism: Gekko gecko (assembly GCA_029375565.1). NCBI lineage: Eukaryota > Metazoa > Chordata > Lepidosauria > Squamata > Gekkonidae > Gekko > Gekko gecko. The sequence goes on from JAPDNY010000003.1 coordinate 189,639,093, forward strand.
AAGTCTCGTTGCAGTTTTAGAATTCCCTTTGAAAAATATATTTGCATTCCAATTTCTAGGTGTCCAGGTGTGTCCAAAATTTGCATATATAAATTTCTTGCACAGTTATTCAAGATTAAAATAGTTTAAGATTAAAAATGTTGTAGGTGATATAACTGGCATTTGTGCTCAAAACACATTTTTCATTTTTATTGCACCTGCAAATCACCTGTGCTGAATTAATTGAAAACAGTTAAATTCTGCAAGCTATATGTATATGACATAAAGAAGCATCCACTGTTCATATATTATTCCTTAGTGAGAGGGAAGTACCTGTGGTCTCAGGTACATGACTAGAGGGCATCAGAAAATTGACACGCAGCAGACAGACAATCAGGTTTATCAACAAAGCCAGCAGTGGGGCTAGAAAAGACAAGCTGATATGCAGATACGACAGATAACAATCCCATCCAGAGATTCTGGAACATATGGAAACTGCATCTGCTCATGCCACTCCAGCAGTTGGCTTCCAACCTTGAGCAGCTTCTGCAGAACTAGCAAGCTGCAAATCGAACATGATACATACTCTTTATGAAAATGTAAACTAGCATTTCATAACATTATATTAATACTTCTGAAAAGACCATCTGGGTGAAAACATGAGCATCCAGAATACATGGATGTATTCTGTTTAGTTGTAAAGCAACCAGATGCAACTCAGTTGAATGACACCTTTTGTAAAATATCAGTAGGGATCGATCATGCCACATATAAGCAGAACCATCCAAAAATGGAGATGGGCAAGAAGAGCTGGGGATTGAATCTAACTCAGCACCCTGTTCATGCCAGACAACATGAAACTTGGCTGTTTAAAATTTCTGCATATAAAATTGGTAGACATCACCTTAATAAATTCATATATTATAAAAAAGTTTATGCTCTTTGCAGTCAAAAGCTAAGATTTATTTGTGGAGAGTTCTGAAGTGGACTACCTGCTAACTTCCAGCTTTCTTCTTGCTCTGCAATTCTGCCTGATGAGATAACAAATTCAATCTTTAAAAGACTGAAATGTTCCAGATGGAGATGCTGATCAAATCCAGATACTCAAAAAATTACCTATCCTTATACTGCAATTACCCTACTGAAGCTGTAAACCAGAGATACTGACAATCTTCTTCCTTTATCCATAGGAATTTAAGGGATTTTGCTGTAGTTTAACAAAGGAGCACTTCAAAATGAAAACATTAACATTTACAATTAGCAAGTTCAATGCTTTCTGTAGATATTTGGTTTTTTATGGTTTGCTGGTCTGTTAATAGGGGAAGGGAAATACCTCTTTTTTACAATTAGTAATTGCTTGGTATAACATATAGGGGGGAAATTGAGGTAAGCCACAGTACCTGTTCATGTATATAAATCCTTCTTTTTCTCTGCCAAAGGGAGCCCAAGAAGCTTCTTTTGGCACATCATATACTGTTTCTGAAATCTGAAGTTGAAAGTCCCTGGGAGACTGTTTTCCAAGAAATCACTAAGAGAACAGAAGGATTGAGGGAAATATGAAGTCAGGGGAACGCTGGGGAATGTGCCATAGAACAGTGTTTTGGTACTATTTGGTCTTACAGCAGAAGTCTGCTGCCAGAAGTAGAGAAACATTGAGGTAACCTTGAAATCGATCCTCAGGGATGTTCCCTTATTCTTTTAGCTTTTTAGAAAGTACAGAGGGATCTTCACTTCCGAGAGTATTTATTGCAGCCAAAGGTCTTGGGTCAAGCTCTTGAACTGGCTGTATTCCAAATGCTGTACAGGGTATCATTGATTGCATTTCCTTTTTATTCAGTTTGCAGCAAACCACAAGCATAACATGGCTTCAGATGCACAAACATTTATACTCATGAGCAAGGTATATTAAATTCTGTGGAACTAGAGAGTAAATGTGTTTAGGAATCTGAAATCCTTTGCACTCATAGATGGGTGCAACATGATCACACTGTACATAAAGCATGTACATAAAGCATGAATGGATACTCTTCCTTGAAGTTAATTTATGAGGGCGAGTTTTTTAACCTCTGCATATTATACTGGCAGGAAAGCTCAAACCTCTTAAGGAATGTGGATGTTAGAACATTAGAAACAATTACTGAAAAATATCTTTTGTCAAAATTCTCTGGAAATAATTTAAATCTCTGGTTAAAAAACCCAAAAAAACAGGCATGTGAAACACTGAAACAAGTTCTCACATAACTAATGAATTTGTATCTCCTTTCTGTAGTCATTCTCTCTCTGAAAATGGCCACCAAAGCTGTTTTTGTTGAACCTGTGAGATTTTCTTCTGTAAAAAAAGATTGGGAACTTCCCTGTAAATACCACAATGAGATCTATAAAAACAAAGATTTTTTAAAAAATAGTTTCAGCCTTTGTTATACTATACTTATTATTTACCTCACATTTTAATCATGTGCTTCAACTAGATACTCAATAATTACACATACTATATAGTTGCCCTGAGCAAGTCTTTTGGAGGCAATACATAAATAAATAAATAAATTGGCTTACTGTTATATTGCAAAAATCATTGTAAGGAGAGAACTTTCGTATCTGTATTTGAGCTATACTGAAACTGCTAAGTATTCATTTTTAGCCAAGTACATTTTAAACAAATCATGCCATTTTCCCCACAACATTGTCTTTACATATATAGCAGATATATACAAGGCTTTACAAGGTGGTTCTAGGTTTCATGTACTGATGCCCAACCAGAGGGACTGTGGCTCAGTGGTAGAGCATCTGCTTGGCATGCAGAAGATCCCAGGTTCAACCCCCAGCATCTCCAGTTAAAAGATCTGGTATTAGGTGAAAGACCTCTGCCTGAGACCCTGGAGAGCCGCTGCTAGTCTGAGTAGACAATACTGACTTTGATGGACCAAAGGTCTGATACAGGATAAGGCAGCCTCATGTGTGTTCAGATGAATGTCAGAGCTGAAATGAAGACTGCAGCCTATATTTCACTGGGTGGGCCCAGGCCTCTAATCCTTGTCTTAGTCTATAGTGCATTCAGCCTTGTCGTATAGTGGCCAAGCTGGTACAAGACCACCTGGTTAGCTTACATCAGGGCTGTCGCTAACCAGGGGCCACAGGGTGATCCCCCCTGCTGAATTTGCCCTGCCCCACTCTGCCCATCCTCTCCCTACCCCCCTACCCCTCTCCCAGTCCCTCCTCTCCCCTCCTCATCCTTCCTGGGAGCCTGGGCTTATTGAGGCTTGCCTTGCCTTGTCCACTTGCCAGAGGGAGAAGGTCCCCCCTGGGAAGATAAACCTGTGAGGACAAACATCCCAAAGTCAGCATTAACTTCAGGATCAGTGTCCTCCAGCACCTCAGCAAAAGCACTACATGTACCAAACACCCATTCATCCCTCCCACCCTTCTGATTGTGCTCACCCACGTGCCCAGAGCATGGCTCCGTCCCTTCATTCTCATTCTGAAGTCCCCTTCCCTCCCTTCATAACAGCCGCCACCACCACATTGCATTGTGGGACACAAAGTGCGCAACTAGGCTGGGCTGGCTACAGTGAGAGAGGAGGGGGGGAATGGGCAGCTTGAGCACCTGAGCCCCGCACACCAACCAGCCAGCATGAGTGGCCCCACACTCCCTCTTCCCCCCCACTCCCCCTTTTCCTCAGAGCACCTGCGAACAGGCATGCAGGCTTCTGCCTCTTTCTCTCCTTCTATACTCCCTCATTTCTGGGGGTTCCAGTCTTCCCGCTGCTCTGCTTTCCATTGCATTCATAGGTTCCCCCACCCAGTCTTATTCCTTCCTTAGATCTGCCTCACATTGGCTGCCCAGCTGCATCTCTCTTCCCATTCTTCTTCCTGTGTGAAAGCCTCATCTTCCCACTGTATGGCATCTGCTGCCCTGTCCCTTGCCTATGCTGCATTATTATTATCTGTTAAGACTGTACCGTAGTCACCATGTCATGTCAGAAGTGACGCCATGCCCCCCACTGCCATGCCACTGAAAATCATCTAGCTGAAGGGCTGCATTACATCCATGCAACAAAAACTTCATGATTTTGACTTATATTCCCAATATTATGCATACTTGACATTATACTTTTTGTACTATGAACCATGTGCCTATGAGTTCCTACATTCAAGTTTATGCTGAGAGACAAGGGCAGAGCTGCCAATGTTTAGAATGGGTAAGAGCAGAAATGCTTGTATTTTGGGACATATTTAAAGTAAGTACCTCCTTTATCATGCCTTAGGGACTTCCATTAGCCTCCATTGTATAAACACTATACACAAGATGGGTCAGTGGTCTTTGCATAATATAGTGAGATGGGTAAATGCATGTACACTTATTTCAACCAATCAAAAGAATCTGTATTTTGGCCTCTGCAGTGACATCTGGTGGCTAATGATTGTCTGACCTCATTTAGACTTACACAGTTCTAAAGTATATTCTTGACAGTCACCTGTGCACTAGTATCTAATTGTAATTAATACAAGCTCCATTCTGGTTTCTGAATTAATGATGTATTGGAACCGTATTTAATTCAGGGGGGAAAACATGTAAGAAAGAAGCCAGGAGGACTCGATCTTCTCTTCTCCAAGTTTGAATTAATTCCCCTCACCCTCTTATGTGAACTGGACCAAATTTTCAAATGTCTGATAAAAAAAAGAACAACACCAAAATCAAATATGGGTGGAACTTCCCTTCCTGTTATACTTATTTCAGTTTGGGTGTAACCAGAGACTGTTCTCGTGGGGAGAGATAACCTTGGGAGCATGCCTGCCAGCTGCATCAGATTTAGACAGAGCTTCTTTTTCACTTCCTGTCACAGGCATTTGAACCTGAGTCTGAACAGAAACACAAGCCTTTGGTGCAAACAGAAGGACAACAGCAGAGCTGGATCTTACCTGGGCAGAAAAGTTACAGTCTTCAACAGAGTCCCTGCCCCACATGTCCCCATCTTCTCTTTTAACTACTATGTCTTCCACTTTGGCAGGGACATCCCACCTGACAGCCTTAACTCCTTGCCAATAGGCCTTGCTATAATTCTGTAATGTCACTTCCAGTGTGAACCTGAAAGTGTGAACCTGAAAGTAACAAAATAATGCCAGGACAATACGGTAGGATTCCCATATTTTGCTAGGAATCCTAGACTGCTGCACCGCTGCAATGTCATCACTTCTGGGTTCACACTGGAAGTGACATCATGATCTCAGTGCAGTGCCTGTTTTCATGTCCCTGCCCCTTTAAAGCTCCCTTCAGCTCTGGGCCAGCAGCCCTGCCTTCACAAGCAAATCAGGGTTTTCTCTGTTATGTTGCCTTGATTATGAGATACCGTCAGGGCCAGCTTGAGGTGCTTCTGCACCCTAGGCGGACACAGATGCCAACCTCCCGGCAGGGCCTGAAGTCCCCGCTGGCTGCCTCCTCCACCTCCACCCGAGTGGGGAGGGGGAGGGCGGGCGAGCGGAACCACCACCTCCACTGCCGCCTCCTGCACCCTGGCCAGCCAGGCATTCTCTGCCGGCGGCAGTGAGTCCCTGCGCTGGCTACCGCCTCCTCCTCCACCCGAGGGGGGAGGGTGAGGGTGGGCGAGCTGGACTGCTGCCGCTTCTTGCGCCCTGGCCGGGGGGAGGAGAACTACACCCCGTCAGAAGGTTTCCTACAGTTTGGCTTTTTAGCTCTCATGGGACTATTTCAAAAGAGTGGCATTCCCTATCATCCTCTGGTTCTCCTCTGACTGGAATGCGTTTTTAAATCGGAGTCAATGTAAACGAGAGCCGCTTCAGATTTATTTCCAACTAGGGAAGGCTCTCCACAAACGGCATTTGCGAAAGGCTTGGGGACCCCAGTGGGTTGGGGGCAGCGGTCTCTGCCAGTCTTCACCATTGCAGGATTCTCCTTTTTCCTAACAAATTGGTTGAGGTTTGGGGAGCCTTGCTGGAGTGGCTGGGCTTCGTCTTCAGAGGGAGGTGAATTCCCCGGAGCGGAGGAGTTTGGCCCGAGCCATCGCCTTCTGCACCACCGCCAGTAACAGAGAGGCAGGGTCAGGCTTAGCAATGGCCTTGATTAAATCAGCCAGGTGCTGGGTGGCTAGTTGTATGGGTTTTCTGACCATTAATGGTCCAGTCAGGGTAGTTTGAAAAGGTTCTCGAGTATAGTCAAAAGGTGGGAGGTGATTCAGGAAGGATTGCTAAACATTTCAATGTATGATTGGTTTATCTTGGCATTCTGAGGGATGGAGCAGGAAAGAGGCTTGGAAACAAAGAACACAAAAGGGCCAGGCGAAGTTCTGGAGACAGAAACGGCTATGTGCCAGGTGGCAACTGAATAGCCTTTAGAAATGCAGATACCTACCTGGTGGAACCCATTGTTTCATATGCATACCTCTCCTGGGGTGTAGGGGAAGACTGGAGGTTTGCTCTGAGAGTGCCTGGTTGTCACCTGAAAATGGAGACCCTGTTTCCAGAGCTATGACTTGCTCTGTGTTTTCAGGTCTTCCTTGGACTGAGTTTTGTGGGTGTCTGGTTCAGGATAGAAAGTGGGGCACCCCTGTTGTTGGGGCTACCCTAGGGTAAAGGCAGCACCTCTGGGCTACAATTATTCTTTGCTGCTTTAATTTCTGTAACAGCTTCTGCTTTTTCTTATTCTCTGTTCTGTTTCATCACTTCTAATATTTATTTGTTTTAGAAAATTATTTTCATTATTATTGCTTTTGGTATTTACTTTCATTTTTCATTTATTGTCACTATTATATCTTATAACCATTGTAATTCATTTTATCTTGGAAACTGGCTCAGAAATATTTTTAAATAAGAGCCAGGCATGTAAATATATTAAATAAATGAATGATAATGTGCAGGGAACAGAGACATCAGAACAGGTTTAGGGCCTTGTGTGAATCTTTTTCAAACTTCTGTGGATTTCAGGAAACCTAGGTCTGGTCTGCAGTGGATCTGGAATCTCCAGTGGTAGTCCCTGACATGCATCAATCAAGGATTTCAGTTCTGTCCCAACTGTGAACATATCCATTGAGAACAATGAAACAGGCAATAAGCTTGAGGGTATCTGGCATTTTTGGGATTCAGATCAGTTAGTTAAATTTGGTTTATATTTTCTTGAGTATTAAAGTTGGTGTAGATGCAAAATGTTCCAGTATAGGCATTTATTTGTTTTTCTATCTCTGTTTTCTACAAAGGTTTATTTAGTAATCTACCAACATCAAATGGAGTTCATTTCCAAGGCTGCCGTTGAATTACTGCAGATTACACTGTTATAAATGGCAGAAGAAGGGACCCTTTCCCTGTGCTGTAATGTTGTCAGGGCCCTGAGGCTGTTGGCTTAGTTCATGATGTATTGTACTGCTAACGTTTCAGCTCTCTCAGGGGATCACTGGTCCTACTATAAGGTCAGGAGTTAACTACTTGTATTTTAGCTGGGTACCACTATCAATACCGCTTCTATGGAAACCTTACTTGACGTCATTTTTTTTCAATCCTTGCTACTGTAGCCAAGCTTTAGTAAAAGTCAATAAGAACATTAGACTGTTGTCTCTATTATTACTTGCCACTTCCTGCCAGCAATCTAACCATTCATTAGCACAGAGTTTTGGAAATCTCACTTGATTATTTATGCAGTCAATAGCAAGTCTTGTCTGCATTCATAATTGTTTGATTTTATGGCCCCTTCTTTAAACAAACATCGTCTATGGTAATGTGATGCCCTGATAGATGGGAAAGGTTTTGTCTGTGAATATCATTTAGATAATTAAAAATGACAGATGAAATCGCCTGCTGTCTTGACCTGTACTTTGTTCCCTCAGTGATTCTGAAGAGATGCTGATTGCTGTCAATCAAAACCCAATGGAGGTTTGTAAATTCTGGCTGCTGTGAACTCTGACCCTCTGTGTTGTTCTGAAATAGATAATAACCTTGAAATTACATTAGAATTTAAAAACTCCTTCACCAATGGGGCATACTATATATACTTTTTAAAACCAGAATATAACTATCTAATGTTATTGTTTACTTCATAAATTCAGCACCAGAAATATACATGTAAGAACTTCTTAGTGCAGAGAATTGTCTTATATAAAAACACAGTTTAAATTACTTTTTGTGCTGATAGATTCCATTTTATAAAAATATTACCATATTTTCATAATTTATTTTATATTATTCTACCATCTCCTTTTATTTATTAATTATATCTACAATATGGTTATCTTTTGGAATATTTTGTTTATGCTAAAACTAGTGAGAGCCAGTAGATATTTTCTATAGCAAAGTTCTAAACAAACTTATAAGACCAGAAACCTGGGTCAAGAGATGAGATACAGAAGTGAATTTTCAAGGGTTTTTTTATTTTATTTTTTGGTGATTTTTCTAGAACTGTGTAGGAATCATATTTTCTGTGGAGGGAGCTGTTTTCCCAATGCACACTGATTAGGTAAAAAAGTAAATGTGAACAATATAGTTGTGGGGAAATTGCTACCAATTCTCTTCTAGCAGTAGAAACTCCCTTGCTTAATACAGTGTGATGACTACTCTTTTTAAGAAAACTCAGAGATGGCAGGATACATCTCTTGCAAGACTCTTGTTAAGGAAAAGGAAATAATTTCTCCCCACTCTGTCTTTATTTTGATATCAGAGAAGATCACAAGGCCAAAAATAACAGGGCGAGGGCATGGTTCAGTGGTGCAGCATCTGCCTTGCATGCAGAAGGTCTCAGGTTCTGTTCCTGGCATCTCAAAGTAGAAAGATCAGGTGAGATGAAAGACCTGTCCTTGAGACCCTAGAAAGCCACTGTTAGAACAGACATTGCTGACTTGTGATGGTCTGACTTGGTAGGATGCAATTTCCTGTGTTACTATTTAAAACATTTAAAGGAGAGACCATGGCTTAGTGGTAGAGCATCTGCTTGGCATGCAGAAAGTCCCATATTTGATCCCCATCACTTCCAGTTGCAAAATGATCAGGTAGTGGGTGATACGAAAGTCCTTTACCTGAAGCCCTGGGCAGCCACAACCTGTCTGAGTAGAAAGTACTGACCTTGTTGGACCAATGATCTGATTCTGTATCAACTTAAGTCAGCAACATGGTATTTATAGTGGAATGCAAACCTCAGAAACTTCATGCAAAAACCTTCTCATTCCAATAAGGGTAAAGCATTCTCAAAAATCTTAGTTACAAAAAAGTCACTTAAATCAAAAGCCATTAGATCATCCCCACAGGTGTACATAATCATTCCTGCAGTTACAATTCTCTTAAAGGCACATCAATCAGTAACATGCATCCATTTAAAGGTACAACATATATATATATGTATATATATAAATAAAATAAAGCAAGAATAATCTATATTCTGATTTAATCATTGTGGTTCTAAATATTAAGCTTGTCTCCTGTTGTAGCAATATCCTACATCAGTCTACATTATTAAATCCGATTATTCTTCTTGTATTTAATATATATGTTGTACCTTTAAATGGATGCATGTTGCTGACTGATTCCGGAAGGGTTTTGCATGAAGTTTCTGAAGTTTGTGTTCCACTATAAACATTGTGTTGCTGATTCAGTATCAGGCAGATTCATTTGTTCAGAAGGTTGTCTTCTTCAGTCTTTATCATTGTTGGGTCCATGGACCACCACCGGGGGTCTGTGGCCTCAGTCCTGAGCTTAGTTCCAAAACAATAGGGACCAAGGATCCTAGGCCACCCAGAGCCCTCCAATAGGACCTTTGGTGGGAGATTCAACCCCCACAATGGAACTGTGGGTGTGTCTGGGCTCAGTGTATATAGTTGGCCCTTGCCGGGCCATTTGTGTCTTTTGTGTGAAGTAAAATAAACACGTGTTATTTAGCATGTCATAGTGCGAGTCCCCATGCTGCATCCTGAGTTCTGAGAATCGTGGGTAGACCAGCTAATGTGTTTCTTCACCTACAACATAGTCACCTATGCAGGCAAGAAATGGGCTCTCTTCATTAGCACATGTGGAGTGGCCACAATTCGGCTAGCAAAAAGCCTCCTGGCACCCAAGGCGCTCATGGACAATACATATTATGAGATTGTCAAGGCCTTGACAAAGTACTATGCGCCCAAGACCACAATGATGGCCAAACGAATGGACTTCCAAGTGCGCCTCCAGAAGCCCAGCAAAACGGCCACTGCCTTCATGGCCGACCTCCACCAAAACGTGATGGATTGTGGGTTCACGAAAGTGGAGGAGAACATCTTGACACAGTTCGTCTGGGACCTGCGAGACGCCAAACTCCATTGCAAATTGGTTGGCACCACTGCCCTCAAAATTGAGGATGCCCTACAGACTGCTACCACATATGAGGCATCCCATCACCACCGTTCATCATCGGCAGCACACCTCGTGTTACCCGAAGTGGTGTCCAACAACTTGGATGAAGAAGAAGTCTGGCTTGTCCACCCCTCCAGCCACAGGAAGCCACCCTTACTCGCCAGACACTGTGTGCCGTCTGCGGAGATGCACACGAACGCAGGATGTGCTGTTTCTGCAATGCAATATGCCACACATGTGGGAAGCAAGGACACCTAGCACGTGCTTGCAGGTCCAAAGGTGCCCGGGCTCCAAACACATAGCGACCTCAACAGCACCGGACCGCGACGCCACTGCAGACACGGAGGAACTGTACCTTCTCACGAGCCAACCTTCACTCCAGGTACTACGTCTCCCCAGCCAGACGGTGGCCCCCAAAATACAGGTCCAGGTTCTGATACAGGGTTCCCCCTGCTCCATGGAGTTAGACTCAGGGTCCGTGGCATCTATCTTCTCGATGGAAATTCTGAAAAGACTTTGTCCGAACGGAGGCCCCCACCTGTGACCCTCACCCTTGAACCTGGTGGACTTCCAGTTCCTATACGGGGTGTGGGGGCTTTCTGGGTAAAGTACCGGGGGTTCAAGGGATACCTGGACTTAATAGTAGTCGAAGGGAACCTGGTCAGCCTCCTTGGGCGGGCTTGGTTTGCTCCACTGGGAATCACAATCGAGGGGGTTAAGCAATGCATCCCAAGAGACCTTAGCGATGCTTGTGGGAAATTCCCTGCAGTGTTTGATGGGACTCTAGGATATTACACAGCCCCCCCCAGTTTCCTTACAACTTGACCCGAAGGTGGCCCCCATCTGCATGCGGTTCCGAAGCGCCCCGTTTGCCCTACAGCCTAAAATTGACGCAGAGCTGGACTGCTTGGTGGTGCAAGGGGTCCTGGAACCAGTCTCCCATGTGGCATGGGAGACCCCCATAGTCACCCCCATGAAGCCCAATAGCGACGTCTGCATCTGTGTGAATTATAAATGCACCTTGAACAAGGCTCTGCAGGACCATGCGTACCCGGTCCCGGTAGTAAGTCACGTGTTAGCCACCTTAGCAGGGGCCAAAATCTTCGGCAAGTTGGACCTCGCCCAGGCATACCAACAACTGCCAGTTGATGATGCCACGGCCGCCGCCCAGACCATAGTCACACACCGAGGGGCATTCAAGGATAAACGGTTACAGTTTGGTGTGAGTGTGGCTCCAGGAATCTTTCAACATTTAATGGACTCCCTTTTAAAAGGGATCCCTGGAGTGATGTCGTTTTTCGACAACATCCTCATTGCTGCAGCGACCCCAGATGAATTCGCCACCCATCTCTGTGCAGTCCTCTGCCGCTTCAACGAGGCCGGCCTTAAGGTAAAGCGGGAAAAGTGCTTGCTTGGGGTCCCTGAGGTGGATTTCTTGGGGTTCTCGGTCAATGTGTCAGGCCTCCATCCAGCAAGGGACAAGGTCAAGGCCATCATGGAGGCCCCACTGCCCAAGTCCAAGGCGGAACTTCAGGCATTCCTTGGGCTACTGAATTTTTATCACGCCTTCCTCCTCCAGAAAGCGGCTGTGGCGAAACCGCTGCACAAATTATTGGACAAATTGGTGCCGTGGTCCTGGGATCCCCAGGAGTCCGTAGCGTTCTGGGGAGTCAAGGTGCTCCTCACCTCCAACGAGGTGCTGGCACATTTCAATGAATCCCTGCCAGTGATTCTCACCTACGATGCCTCCCCTTATGGTGTGGGCGCAGTTCTGGGACACCAACTCCCTGATGGCCATGAGGTTCCGGTGGCCTACTACTCCTGGACTTTATCGGCCGCCGAGAGAAATTACACTCAGATCATCCAGGAGGGCCTGGTGATAGTTGTGAGGGTCAAGAAGTTTCACGATTCTTTGTACGAGTGGCTCTTCACTATTGTAATGGGTCACCGGCTGCTCCTAAGTCTCTTTGCGGCCGACAAGCAGACTCCTCAGGTGCTTTCCCTCTGAGTCCTCTGCTGGTCCCTCTTCTTGGCTGGTTACAACTACCACCTGGAACACTGCCTGGGGAAAGCGATGGGGCATGCTGACGCCCTCAGCCAGCTGCCACTCTCTTCTGTAGAAGCCGACCTGGCTCCTGCACATAGGATCCTCCTGCCTGAGGACCTCTCCGCCCCACCTCTGCAGGCAGCAGATGTCTCCGGGCACTCAGCCCATGACCCTGTCATTTCCCGAATTTTGGGCTGGGTGTTGAGGGGGTGGCCCGTGGCCTCCACAGATCCAGAATTCACATCCTTTGCCACCTGCAAGAATGAACTGTTAGCCTACAAAGGGTGCCTACTGTGGGGGGATAGGGTGGTCCTCCCCAACACCCTGCAACAACGCAATTTGTTTGTGGCCACTGGATTCATCCTTGAACACCTTGAAATCAGAAAAAAATTCAAGAAACCACATCTGGACCTGAAACTGAGGTTGGCACTGGCTGTACTGCCAGTACCTAGTTCCGTGCCTCCACATACGCCGAGCTTGGACAACTCTGTGATAGTGACTCAAACACTGGCATCAGAAGTAATGTCTGCCGACTCCCTGTTTTTGGCGCTGCAATGGCAGACGCTCTCCCTGACACTCGGGGGAGCAATTCGCACACCAGCGGCATGGAGGGAAGCCGCCGACGAAGTTTCCCCACAGAGTCTTAGGGATTGGCTCCAAGCCACGGGGCTTCTGAGGAGTAGCCTCTTCGAGGTTGTAATGCCGGAGAATTGAGGCGCCCCTCCACCCTGACGGTCCTGCCACTGTGTGGCCTCTGGGCACAAGCTGAGCTGACAGGAACAAGCGCTGGAGATCGAGCGGAATTGTGAGGATGTAAACGAGGTCAAATAGGACCGACAATGAACGTGAGTCAGATGTAAATGAACTTTGAAACAAGCGGAACCCCCCCACCCCCTTCTATCTTCAAGGCGAGAGAGAGGCGGGATGCCTCCGACTTGTGCGAACAGATAAGCGGAAAAGGGGGGGGACGGGGAAAAATAAGTGATTGGCTTGTTTTGAGATACTTACCAGAGCGAATTTAGTCTGGAAGTGATTTTCAGAGGAGGTGAAATAGCGGGTGGCTTAAGTAAACAATACACCATGTTGGTGGGTGTGGGGAAAAAAGGAATGAAAGTGAAACTAATGGGCAGCCAGAGTCCAAGGCCAGAAGAGGGAGTGGATGTCATGAAACTCCTAGCAGATACCATCAAGCCCATGATGGAACAACTCGCTGGTATTAACCAGCAATTGGTCACACTAAATCAAAACTTTGCATCATAGCAACTCCAGTTGGCTGAAATGGGCAAAAAGACGGAGCAAACGGTGGAAGTTATGAAGGAGATGTATGCCACAAATAAGAATATGAAGAAAAAGTTGGGAGAGTTAGTGAATAAGCAGAACTACCAGGAAACTCGTTTGCTGCAATTACAAATGGAAAAAGCTAGCATGGTCCTTAGATTCCAGGGAGTTCCTGAATCAGCTAAAGAGGACCTGAAGAAAATACTCAGTGAAGTTATCGCACCAGCAATAGGCTTGAAAGTGGAAGAAATTACACATAATATGGAAACAGCATATAGGGTGTACTCTAACTACGCCAAAAAAAATAGCCTGCCTGGGGAAATAATGGTCAGATTCTCAAGAAGACAGACCAGAGATGCAATCTTAAAAGCAACATCAGCAACTCCACTGAAACTGGGAAATACAACTATCAAGACCTTAAAAGACATTCCATTTGAAATTTGTCAAAAAAGAAAGAACTATAAGGACTTAATTCTTTTTCTGCAAACCAATCAAATTCCATACAGGTGGGCGGTGCCCGAAGGTGTCATTCTTAAAATCAACAACACGAGAGAGAAGATTGACTCCATTTTTAAAGCCGAAGAGTTTCTAAAACACCAACTGGGCTCTAAAGAAGAAGGAGAAACCGGATCAAGTGGCTCCTCCCCCTCGGAGACGGATGAAGACCTGGCCATGGAAGAGGGAGCTGCCGCCATCAAAGCATCTTATGACTTTAGAGATAGAAAGCCTAGATAAAGGCAGAAGGACTCTGAAAATTGCCTTTATGAAGTGACAGGGGATGCTCTGGAATCTCCTCATAACAAGTAACAAATTAACAATTTAGCTGAGATAGACAAGAACTCACAATATGCATTGTTTATTAACACTAAAATACTAACATTTAGCTTAACATGGATATGATCTCCTTCTCTTGGGGTTTTAGTATAGTGTGGGTTTACTTTTCTTTATCCCTAGATGTAGTTCTCCTTCCCTATTTTTCTTTGTAGTTTTGGTAGTATAAGGAAAAAACCAATAAAAAATCCCCTTTGGGGGGCCAAAAAAGGGGGGCCTTGTGTTGGCACAAACCCAGCTGCTTCCGACTCAGGTTGTGCATGAGTGACGGGACTGAGAAGTCTCTAGACATGGCATCCATTATCCATCAGTGACCTGCAAAGCTTCCTGCACCTTGGTTCACATGTTGTTCATGCACCTGATCCTGTTCCAGAAGTGAGTGCCATCATCAGTTCAGAGATTCAGCTTCTCCCTACTACAAACATTGTTGGGACTGTGTCCACCGAAGGTACTCCTCAGATTCAAGATCAATCTCGCCTCACCATTGCTACTCCCATTGGCACTATACAGGCATGGCCAGTCCTGCTCTCCTTTCCATTACACCCATTGATCCCGAGGTCAATCCCAACAGCAACCCCCTTCACCTCACCGAGTGTCCCGGGCTCCTGACAACCGCAGGTCCCACCACCACCCACTCAAAACCAACTACCTGCACTTGAGACTCAGCAATTGCACCCCACAGGAACTGTCGCTTCTGCCTCATACACACCTGCAGGAACCTCCACCTCCACTCTTTTGCTGAAACCAATAGGGTCCATGCTGTATTCAGCTACTCAACCTGCTGCTCTGACTCTTCTCCTTGCTGACCACATGGAGCTCTTTGGATACCACACTTCCTCTTCAGAACCACTGATGGCTGGGACTGATGTTTCGGATTCAGAGGCTGAAGATTGCCTTTACACATCTCTTGAGTCTGAGATCATACATCCATTTTCTGTTTCACCTTCTGAGGGCTCGAAAGCGTACCTGGAGCTCATCTCATGTATGTCTGCTTCCTTGAATATCTGAATGGCTAGTAAGACTCCCAAAGTGACATTGTCCACAAACTGGTTCAGTCAGACTTTCCTCCTGTGACCCTGCTACCAATGTTACCAGTGTACTTGGAAGGGTTGAAAGAGACTTAGGACAAGCCTGCTTCTATCCCACTGGTATCTAAACACTTTGACTCCCTGTACTGGGTGCAGTCTTTGGATCTATTATTCAGCAGAGAGTTCCACCAGGTGGGAGTCAGGGCAGAAAAGGCTCTGGTCCTAGTTGATGACAGCTGGATGTTTCTCAGGCTGGAGATCACCAGAAAGTTCTTGTCTCCTGAGTGTAGAGCTCTTCTGGAGGTATACCGAGAGAAGTAGTCCCAAAGGTACATGGGTCCCAGGCCATTAAGGGCTTTAAAGGTTAACACCAGAACCTTTAACCTGATCCATTACTCCACTGGAAGCCAGTGTAGCTTACACAGCACAGGTTGGATATGTGCCATATGGGGGCAGTTCCAGTAAGGACCTGCATGGCTGCATTCTGGATCAGCTGGAGTTTCTGGGTCAGCCTAAAGGGCAGCCCTATGTAGAGAGAGTTACAGTAGTCTAGCCTGAAGGTGACTGTTGCATGGATTACCATAGCTGGGTTAGGGCAAGAGAGGTAGGGTACCAGTTGCCTGACTTGGCGCAGCTGGAAAAACGGCAGTCTGGCAAAATTTGTGATCTTGGCTTCCATTAACAAGGAGGTGTCCAGAATCATACCCAGGCTCTTGACAGTTGGTGCCAGTGATAAGGGCACACTGTCAAGAGCCAGGAGCTGGCTACCCAAACCCTTGTCCTTCCAACTCAGCCACAGAACATCAGGATTCAGTACTGACCAACTCTGCTTTAACCATTTCACAATGGCCTTCAAACCCTCAGTCAGCTTTGCAGGAGTGGTATCAGGCCAGCCACCCATCAACAGGTAGAGCTGGTGTGGAGTTTTGGCCTGGGATGTCAACAGTATACTGATGACATCCCAACCCAAAACTCCACACCAGTTGGGCGAGGGGGCAGATGTAGATGTTAAATAATATTCTTCTTCACACATCCCATACCAAATTCGATCATTGTACAATCTACAACTAAGGCTAAGCAGACCTGTCACCCTGCTCCACCAGACTATGAGGGTCACAAAATGAAATCCTGGCGAGGAAGATGTACTCCCTCACCACAACAGCCTCAAAGATGCACAATTATCTGGCCTGTTTTGTTGTATACTCTTTACATCTGGCTAATCAGTTCACCGATCTGAAACCTGAGCTTTCCAAACCCTCTCAGAAGACCACAACTACCTTGGTCCCAGGAGGTGTCATGATGCTCCAAACAGCAAATTAACACCTTAAGGCATTCTGTCTCCTGTTCTTCCAAGCCTCTAGTGACTTCCATCACACTCTGGTGTCATGCATTGCTCAGGTCAACATTCTTGCAGCCTGATATAAAGACCAAAGTAAAAGATCTTTCTTTCGACAGAGGGTGTATTCCGTTCAACTATGGACGAACTACTCACTAAAGTTGATGATAGTAGGAAGAGGGTGAAGAGCCTGGGTGTCTCCCAACCTATGACCCAATGCAATACCAAGTCTAGACAGTGGGAGCTGGGCTTTTCCAAGCGTCAACATTCCCTGTGCCCCACTGATACCTGGAGTCGTAAACCCACTCCCAGTAAACAGTCCTACTAAGTGAGGCCAAAGAACCAATCCAGCAATAAGCAAATATCACAGGCAAAACAGTCTCTTTGATTGCTTCAGTGTGCCGGACTCCACTACCAGTATCAGGTGCTTCCATTTGGCTTGTCAACAGTCCCAAAGGTCTTCACGAAATGTATGGCTGTGGTGGCTGCAGCCCTCAGGCAACAGGGGATCATCATTTTCCTTTACATCAGTGATTGGTTGCTAGTGTCCCATTCACATCAGCAACTTCAAATAGACATCTCCACCTCCCTGTGGCTTCCTGCCCAATGAGGATTTTGTGTAAACCTTGCCAAGTTCTGCCTCCAGCCAACTCAAACTCTACAGTTTATTGGGGTGCATATCAGCACAATTCAACAATGGGCATTTCTCCTGGAAAACAGAAACCTCAACCTTTGCTCCCTTGTGGAAGCTGTTATTGTGATGCCCACACAACCTGCAGTAGTTATTTAGTGTCTACTAGGCTTCATGGCTGCGATTACTTTTGTCCTTCCATTCACCAGATTACATATGTGACCACTTCAACTCTGGTTCCTCTGGAATTTCAAGTCCAGTCTTCAGTCCCAGATGGCCCTGATCACTGTCACCCCCATCCAATGTAGTCTTAACTCTCGAATGGTAGACCCTGGACAGCAACCTGTTGTGCAGCATGCTCTTCCAACTATTGCTGTCAGAGATCATCCTTACAACCGATGTCTCACTGGAGTTGAGGAGCCCACCGTGAGGTGCTCAGGGTACAGGGTCATAAGAACATAAGAACATAAGAGAAGGCAATGTTGAATCAGACCAATGGCCCATCTAGTCCAACACTCTGTCACACAGTGGCCAAAAATACCAGGTGCCATCAGGAAGTCCAGCAGTGGGGCCAGGACACTAGAAGCCCTCCCACTGCTGCCCCCTCCAGCACCAAGAATAGAGTGCATCACGTGCCCCAGACTGAGAGTTCCTATCTATGCTAATAGCCACTGATGGACTTCTGCTCCATATGTTTATCTAATTCCCTCTTGAAACTGTCTATGCTTGTAGCTGCCACCACCTCCTGTAGCACTGAATTCCATATGTTAATCACTCTTTGGGTGAAGAAGTACTTCCTTTTATCCATTCTAACCCGACTGCTCAGCAATTTCATGGAGTGCCCATGAGTTCTTGTATTGTGAGAAAGGGAGAAAAGTACTTCTTTCTCAACCTGCTCTATCCCATGCATAATCTTATAAACCTCGATCATGTCACCCCTCAGCCGTTGTTTCTCCAAGCTAAAGAGCCCCAAGTGTTTTAACCTTTCTTCATAGGGAAAGTGTTCCAACCCTTTTATTATTCTAGTTGCCCTTCTCTGCACTTTTTCCAATGCTATAATATTCTTTTTGAGGTGTGGCGACCAGAACTGTACACAGTATTCCAAATGAGGTTGCACCAATGATTTATAGAGGGGCATTGTGATACTGGCTGATTTGTTTTCAATTCCCTTCCTAATAATCCCTAGCATAGCGTTGGCCTTCTTTATTGCAGTTACACACTGTCCAGACATTTTCATTGAGTTATCTACTACGACTCCAAGATCTCTCTCTTGTTCAGTCTCTGCCAGTTCAGACCCCATCAACGTGTATTTATATTTAGGATTTTTGGCTCCAATGTGCATCACTTTGCACTTGGCCACATTGAACCCCATTTACCACGTTGACACCCACTCACTCATCCTTGACAGATCCCATTGGAGTGCCTCACAATCCTCCCTGGTTGTCACCACCCTGAACAACTTTGTGTCATCTGCAAATTTAGCCACTTCACTGCTTACTCCCAATTCTAAATCGTTAATAAACAAGTTAAACAAGTTAATAAACAAGTTAAAAAACAAGTCAATGGTTGGACTCAGACAGACACCTGTATATCAATTGCTTGGAGCTAATGGCCTTAAAGTCCTTTCTTCCATCCCTGTGTGGTCAACATGCCCAAGTCTCCATGGACAACATTGTGACCATCTATTATATCAATAAGCAGGGAGGGACAATGTCTGCAAAACTCTGCAGGAGAGCCCAGTCCCTCTGTCACTGGTGCATAGACCAGAACATCCATCTGATGACGATGCATGTGCCAGGTGCTATGAATACCCAAGTGGACGTCCTGAGCAGAACCAGTTCCAAGGAACACAAGTGGTCATTGAACTCAAGATGCCTGATTCCGTTCTTTCATGTCGTGACCAAGGACAATACTAAATGTGTGGGTTTTTTACAACCGGGGGTCTCCATGCCAGGGGTCATCAGGAGACATCTTTTTGCACCAATGGAAAGGGACACTCTTTTACCTGTTTTTTCCATTCCCACTCATCACTCACACCAACCAGAAAACTGTCAGCAACCATACCAATTGCATCCTTTTGATACCCTGCTGACACAGGCAGCCCTGGTTGTCAGACTTCTTCAACTATCTCACAGTACCTATCTACAGCTTCCGCTAGTGCCCAACCTCCTATCACAACATCAGAGGAAGGCCTGCACCACAACACAGGTCTCTTCCAGTTGACTGCATGGAAGATAGTCCCTGAAGTCCAGCGGGTCTTCTTGAATGTTTGTAAGCTGACTACCCATTGTTCTTACCAAGCAAAATGGATATGTTTCTCAGTTTATGCTTCTGGTTAAGAACATAAGAACATAAGAGAAGCCAATGTTGAATCAGGCCAATGGCCCATCTAGTCCAACACTCTGTCATTCAGCGGCCAGAATATACCAGGTGCCATCAGGAGGTCCAGCAGTGGGGCCAGGACACAAGAAGCCCTCCCACTGCTGCCCCCTCCAGCACCAAGAATACAGTGCATCACCTGCCCCAGACTGAGAGTTCCCATCTATACCCTGTGGCTAATAGCCACTGATGGACTTCTGCTCCATATGTTTATCTAATTCCCTCTTGAAACTGTCCATGCTTGTAGCTGCCACCACCTCCTGTGGCAGGGAATTCCATATGTTAATCACTCTTTGGGTGAAGAAGTACTTCCTTTTATCCGTTCTGACCCAACTGCTCAGCAATTTCATGGAGTGCCCACAAGTTCTTGTATTGTGAGACAGGGAGAAAAGTACTTCTTTCTCAACCTGCTCTATCCCATGCATAATCTTATAAAACTCGATCATGTTACCTCTCAGCCGTTGTTTCTCCAAGCTAAAGAGCCCCAAGCGTTTTAACCTTTCTTCATAGGGAAAGTGTTCCAACCCTTTTATCATTCTAGTTGCCCTTCTCTGCACTTTTTCCAATGCTATAATATTCTTTTTGAGGTGTGGCGACCAGAACCGTACACAGTATTTCAAATGAGGTTGCATCAATGATTTATAGAGGGGCATTGTGATACTGGCTGATTTGTTTTCAATTCCCTTCCTAATAATCCCTAGCATAGCGTTGGCCTTCTTTATTGCAGTTACACACTGTCCAGACATTTTCATTGAGTTATCTACTACGACTCCAAGATCTCTCTCTTGTTCAGCCTCTGCCAGTTCAGACCCCATCAACGTGTATTTATATTTAGGATTTTTGGCTCCAATGTGCATCACTTTGCACTTGGCCACATTGAACCCCATTTACCACGTTGACACCCACTCACCCATCCTCAACAGATCCTTTTGGAGTGCCTCACAATCCTCCCTGGTTTTCACCACCCTGAACAACTTTGTGTCATCTGCAAGTGTAGCCACTTCACTGCTTACTCCCAATTCCAAATCGTTAATAAACAAGTTAAAAAGCATCGGACTGAGTACTGATCCCTGTGGTACCCCACTGCTTACCACCCTCAACTGAGAAAGTTTCCCATTTATACTCACTCTCTGTTTCCTATTTATAAGCCAGTTTTTGATCCACAAGAGAACTTGTCCTTTTATCCCGTGACTATTGAGCTTACTTAGGAGCCTTTGATGAGGAACTGTATCAAAAGCTTTCTGGAAGTCAAGGTAAATAATATCTATTGGGTCCCCCTTGTCCACAAGTTTGTTCACTCCCTCAAAAAACACTAACAGGTTAGTGAGACAAGATCTTCCCTTACAGAACCCATGCTGAGTCTGCCTCAATAGTTTTTGTTCATCAATGTGCCTACTAAATCTTTCCTTAATAACAGTTTCCACCAACTTACCCGGTATTGATGTCAGACTGACTGGCCTGTAATTTCCTGGATCTCCCTTGGAGCCCTTTTTAAAGATGGGAGTGACATTAGCTACCTTCCAGTCCTCAGGAATGGAGGCAGATTTTAAAGAAAGATTACATATTTTTGTCAGGAGATCCACAAGTTCACCTTTGAGTTCTTTCAGAACTCTCGGATGAATGCCTTCCGGACCTGGTGATTTATTAGTTTTTAAATTGTCCATCAGTCGGAGGAGTTCCTTTCTTGTCACCGTAATCTGATTCAGGTCTTTCAAACCCCCTCCCGAAATTGGTGCTTCTGGAGTGGGCAAGCACTTCTCCTCTTCCACAGTGAAGACAGAGGCAAAAAATGCATTCAGCTCTTAACTGTCATTTCTGTACAGTTATCTGTCACTCATTTCCCTGAGAGTTCCGAGCCACCTGGCCCCCACCTCTCTCAGTCATGTGACTCAGCAGTGTTCCATATTTACATTCTGCTGGTCCCAGATGTTTAATTCCGTCACAGTTGACAATTTCCAGGTACCACCTAAAGATTGGCAACCCTTAGAGCTTACTCACAGGGACCATGACTTAGTGGGAGTGCTCATGTGTTTCATGAAGACAATTTTAGATAAGAAAGTGATGAGCCCAAAGCCACCCAATAAGCTTCGTTCTAGAGAGAGAATTTGAATCTTGATTTTCCAAATGGATCTCAACTACAACCACCATGACATACTGACACGTTACTGTCTCAGAGGCCTGTTTCACAGGGCTGTTGCAATTCTAAAATGCTGATCTGAGGAACACAAATAAATATAAATTCCCTAGGCCTTCCCTCATGTTTTGATCTGCTTTTATTTTATTAGGTCAAAATTATATATTTTTAATGCCGGTGACATAATTGCCATTGATTTTATTAAAATCAATAACTTGTACTTTGCCATACTCATCTTGTGACTTTTCTGGGTATGGGATCTCCAACACTGGGCCATTTTCTTGGCTGACACATTTCTCTGTCATTCCTCACTCCAATTCATGAGAAGCATCATATCTGTTCTGTAACAGGCTCCTTCCATGTGCATATGTTCAAAGTATTAGTTGACAATATTAAATTGTTAACTTGAGCTTATTTTAATTAAAATTATTTCTATTTAGTTTGATTAAATTGTAAAAATGTTCATACAAAAGGAACTTCTGGGCAGTACCTTAAACAGTGTCTTTCAGGAGGGAAATCTCAACTGCTAAATCTTGATTTTCAATACATTAAAAGTTTAAGTTTGGATTTATGAGCATACTTTTAAAAGAAATGTCTCTGTTGCAAGTAAGTTAATTTTACAAATTTGATGCAAACTATAATTTATAATATCTTGCCCATAAATGTATCCTCAGTTTAAATTAAGTGCTGATTTTTGTAAGATTTGTAGTACAGATATAGCAGAGTAAACCTATAAAATATTGCAAGTAATTTGCCTTTGATGAAACCCATCCATTTTAGGCTCCCTCCCTCCTTGGCTGCACAGCTATTCTCAAACTGGTGCAAAACAGTGTATCTTTACATTTTGGCTGTTCTGCAGGTCTAAAACTATTGATTCATGTTGACAATGTGTATACTGTATATCTATGAGTTTAATGGTTTACATTTCTTTAATTTAAAAGTATGCTGAAGGTGGTTATTTGAATTCAATATGAAAATGATTTGTAAAAATAAAGGCACTGATTACAGTCCTCCCAGGCTGTCCCACTGTGACAATTAGCTCCCAATTGTTAAGCCATTTATTTATTAGAATATGAAGGACTGACACTGTTTTGATTCTTGACTTAAAATGGGTTATTACTGAGATTGTTTATGAACACAAAGTGTTTTATTGGACAGGAATAATCACATGCTTCAAGTTAATTGAGTCACCACTACAGAGAGGTATTAAACAGTATACTAAATAAGAGACTCCTTGACAAATCAAACACAAATTTAGTCAAGAATTTTTCAGACTTCAAATAGGTTATATCAGTGGGAACACATGAACGTTTGTAGGAAATGGAAGCAGCAAGGTTCAGGGCCAAAGAAAAAACAAGCCATTATCATTATAAGGGCCGGTGTCCAAATTTTTATTAAGCTGTTAGTCTTTTAGCAACATTTTAAAAGTCTGCTTCTAGCCTGAGAACTGATTTGAGAGACACAGTTGTACTCTTAGTGGGTTTTTCTGCTAGATTTTTAATGCTGGGCTTTCTTAACTTTTAATGATTTTATACTTTTAAAAGTATGTTTCACTTTGTAAGCTGCCCTGAGCAGGTTCCCTAGAGAGGCAGCATAGACATTTTATACATTAATAAACTTCCATATCTCTTCACTAGAGATCAAAGTGAGAGTTAGTGTAAATTAGAATGCCATAGTGAGCAAGCTGTAGGTAAACCTGGATTTTGTGTATACTTATGGAAGAATATTTCTATATGATCTCAAATATTTAAAATAGACATCCTTTCTTAAAACTACCATAATTTTCTGATAGGCAGTTGTATCCTACTATAGCATTTCCCTGAAATGCTACCTGTTCAATGCACAAGGACAGCTAAACAGGCACAGTTGAGGA
Source organism: Gekko gecko (assembly GCA_029375565.1). NCBI lineage: Eukaryota > Metazoa > Chordata > Lepidosauria > Squamata > Gekkonidae > Gekko > Gekko gecko. The sequence goes on from JAPDNY010000003.1 coordinate 189,662,923, forward strand.
GTCTCAATGCATGAATGAGATAATGGAGTAGAGAGGATGGCTTTAGATTTGTTAGGCAATGGGTAACATTTTGGAACAAGGCAGAGCTATACACAGGCCCATAGCCAGGTGACCTCTAGCACTCCCCGGGAGGATGCCAGACCCACCTTAACCCACCCCCGGTGCACCGTGCTACGCTGCTTACCTGGCAGGCAGTTGCCATGGCCTTGCTGGCTTTCCCTGCTGCTTCCTGCCTTGCTGGGGAGCAGGAAGCATCTGGAAAAGCCCACAAGGACATGGCAACTGTCCGCTAGGGAGTTGCCTGCACTGAATAGGTAAGCACAGCTGCCTCCAGCACCCGAGAGGGAGGGAGGCTGGCCGGGCCTTTGCTGACCCTCCTGGGAGGGGAAGATGGGAGTGCCACTTGGTTTGGATGGCGGCAGGAGTGGCTCTTGGGTCAGGGGGAGGAGGGAAAGTGGAAAGTTGGGGGGGCTTGGAAGGTGGCAGGAGCGGCTCTTGGGTCAGGGGAGGGGGAAGCTGTGTGTGTATGTGACCTAGATGGCAGCAGGATCGGCTCTTGGAGTGGGGGGAGGGGAAAGTTATGTGTGTTAGGAGTTTGTTTACATGTGGGGCTTTCTTTTTCTCTACTAGAATAATTAATTAATCCATGTCAGTTTAAGACAAGTGAGCTACCTCATTTTAAGCCTTTTCAGACAGATTCTTCACTGATTAAAGTGCCATGAAAGCATTACTATGAACCATTATTCAAACAGGGTAAAAGACAAGATAAGGGCATAATGCAGTAGAGTCCACCCCTGCATGAAGGTTGGCAACCCTAGTTCTTGTTATAGTACTCACAGCTGTACCCAGTAAGAATCTTTACCATTAGTTTTACCATTAATAAACCTGAAACATTTTTAGTGATACACAACTTGTCTTTTTATTAGTGCCCCATAAGCAAAAAAAAAAAGCCCCGAGCAAAAATTTCCTGACTACGGACATTTTGTATAGGCTCCATTCAGACCAGGATGGAACCAGACTGCAGGCATGTAACATTAAAAAAAAAGTGGCAGAGCAGGGTGGGGGGAAAGCTTATAGGAGCTGAGAAGTGTCTGGTTTGTGCAGCTTCATCACAAAGGGACAAGAAGGAAAATGTTCCCAATTGCCCAAATAGGGATGGGCAGATATAGAAACTGAGGATAAAGTAAACTAGAATAGGACAATGGGCCCAAGTAGAAACGGCATATTCTACAGATGTCTAGAAAGAAACACAGTGTAGAAGTGTTTCTGTGCCACTGACAGAAGCCTCTGAGCCAAAAGGGGAGAGCTGGGGTGCTTGTTTGAAGAGAAAACACAGATATAATGAGCATAACAGAAACCTGGTAGAAAGGGGGACTCAGTGGAATATGGTCATCCCTGGATACAAACTCTATAGCATAGGTTCCCAAACTTATTTGGCCTACCGCCCCCTTTTCAGAAAAAAAAATTACTCAGTGCCCCCCTGGAAATCTACTTTCAAAAAGTGGACAAAAAGATGCAGTGACAAATTTGCACCCAGGGCTCCTACCGCCCACCTGGATTGTATTGCCCACTTTGGGAACCAGTGCTTTATAGGAACTAGGGTTGCCAAGTTGACTTACCTGCAAAGTGGGGGGATTCCTGGCTCTGTCGGGAGTCTCCCCCACAATGTGGCCAGCCTGATGATGTCACCTCCAGGTGACATCATCAGGTTGGGGACACCCTCCGGCAGGGGGTGGAGTTCCCCCTGGGGCCTGATCCGCCACCGGTGGGTAATGGGTCTCCTGGGCGGGAATTTACCCACCCCCAGTGGGGGTTTGGCAAGCCTAATAGGAACAACAGGGAAGTACATACTAGAGGGGGTGTTGCTTTGTACATCAAGAAGGGCATAGAGTCTAACAAACTAGAAAACTTTAAGGGCAGACTCCTCCACAGAGTCACTGTAGGTAACAATGCCAGGGCCCTGAAAAGTAATTTAGTACTGGGTACATGCTATCAACTTCCTGACCGAAATGCTCTCAGTGATCATGAGATGGAGAATAAAATCAGGGAGTCATCAGAAGGAGTTGTAATAATGAGTGACTATCCTCATAGTAACTGGATAAATGTATGTTCCATTCATGCCAAAGAAGTAAAATTTCCAGAAACCCTAAATGACTGCCTTAGAACTGCACATGGAAACTGGCCAGAGGGGAAGACAGCATGGATTTAATCCTCAGTGGCAAGGGCGTAGACTTTCCAATTTCCCAGGGGGGCTGGGGCTGGGCCAGAGGCATTGCTGTGCTAGGTCCTTAAAAGAACCGAGGCCCAGTGACATCATAGGGAGGAGCCAGTGACATCACAGGCCATTGTCACTATTTATGGAGGTGGAGTCATGTGGCATTCCTGGCTCCTATTATCTCCAGTGGGCCTTCAAGTCTCTCCCATTGTTTGTAATGGGCAATCCTGTCATTTCTTTTTACATCCCAGTTAGTTGTCCCTTTGAAACTGTACCACACGTATAGAGTGTACATTCCTTGCCAATGTTCCTTCTGGACTGCACACAGGGCAAAAGGAAATTTTAAAAGGCCTCTGATCTGCATGCCAATCAAGGATAATGATGTGTGGCATAAACATGAGTTAAGTGTTAAGTGTTCTCCCTGGATGGTGTACATACCAAGAACATATCTGTTGCCATTTCCCTCTCTTCCTGCTCACCACTCAGGAAACAAAAGCCCTGTTTACATATTACAGTGAACATATGTACATCTTGCATGGACATATGTTGTTAGAAAGAGGTAATATACTTTTGTGTTACAAATAAAAGCAGCCCGCCTGCATCCTTCCCCCAGCCCCAATGGCTCAGAAACAAAGCACGGCATGGGCAAAATCCTCTGCAAAGAACCCTGGAGAACCACTGCCAGTCTGAGCAGACAATGATGACACTGATGGTAGAGAGACCATGCTTAGAGTGCCAAAGGATAAAGGTTTAAACCGAGGTCAAAGAGAACAGCTGTTGGAAAGGATCTTTCTCTGGCTGAGCCTGTAGAGCTCACCTGCATCAGAGCAGACCATGCTGAAGTAGATGGACCAATGGCATGAAGACCAGTGTGGATTGAAGAGACCCATGTTCAGATCTACATTTTGCATGACACTTACTCGGTGATACTGGGACAGTTATATTTGAGTCCAGGAGCAGCTTAGAGACCAACAAGAGTTTCAGGGAATAAGCTTCCAAGAGTCAAAGCCCCCTTCATCAGGCTGGGTGATATTGCCATTGTTGTGAGGTCAATATAAGGGAAGGGAGACTGGAGGAAGGGTGGAATAAAGAGGGGATTGACAGACAACATGTGAGCAGCAGAGTCCATTGGGATGGAAGAGGAGTTTACGGGAAAAAAATAGCACCAACTGATGTGACCAAGAACACAGATCTTCCCAAACTAAAACATCATAAATTATAGCCTGAACATGAACCTATATTGTAATGCATTAAGTGATGCAGCAGTGGTGACAAAACCTCTAGTGGCATTTAGTTGAACTTCCTGGACAGACAGATGTATTTTCGGTTGCCACTGGCCAAACTGGTCTGACTTTAGAGAGTTGGGACAAGCAGCAAGGCTTGAGGAAGGGGATGTAGATCCATGGTTATAGAAAAGAAGGGGGCTAGGAACTGAGAAAGCAAAGCAGTCCAAATGAAGCACAACACAGAAAGCTGTACATAGTTGAGAGGAATTAGAAAGGAATGGAGATGCACAGTTGGTGTGAAGTACATTTGAGAAATTATAGAAACAGCATGGAAGTTTCTTAGTTGGGGTTAGCTACAATGCTATTGCAAGGTCCACAGAAACCTGTATGACATTTTCAGACATTCTTTCTCATATATTTTAATTGCTTATCCCCTTCCTATAACAATTCCTCATCAGTCTAACAGAGGCATCCTACTGAGGTCTATCCAAGGGGGCTTCCTCCCAGGATTGGACTATAAAGAGCTCTATTCAAATCCTTAACCACTGAGCTTGCTAATACTTTCTCTTCTTTCAGTTCCTTAGATCAATTTGCCCAATCCCCCATCAAACTCAAATCTTATTGGCTCTTGCAACTATGAGTAAATTATTATTACACTTCTATCACATGGCTCTTTCCTAATGATTGTGGCTCCCAAGAATAGGTTGAAGATGATTGCCTGGGAAGCACCCACACAGCACCATGCCATGGACCCAGATGGCTCAGGTTAGCCTGATCTCATCAGATTTTGGAAGCTAAGCAGAGTCAGCTCTGACTAGTATTTGGATGGGAGATCTCCAAGGAATACCAGGGACATGATGCACAGTCAGGCAATGGCAAATCATCTTTGAATGTCTGTTGCCTTGAAAATCCTACAGGGCTACCATGAGTTAGCTATGACTTGCTAGCATTTTACATTACGCTTTAATGCCCAGAACCATTTGGGCAAGGTGTAATGTATAACTACTGTCAGTAGCATGAGATGGACCCACAGCTCAATTGGCTCTCATATCACTGCCATAGCATACAAAATAGTAAAACACTCAGTAGCACCTTTAGGACTAACAAACTGTATTGTAGCATAATTATTACTGTAACACAAGGGTTTTCAAAAAGCCACACAAACTTTTCCAATCTCACTTCAGTGCCAGTTCCAGTCCTCAAACTCACAGAGAAACCCAAACACTCTCAATTTTGGTAGAATGACACCCCTCCCCTCCTCCACCTGGGTGGTTTGGCAAATGTAAGCCAATGCCAGAGGTTTGCATGCACCAAGTCACACAGCAGAACCAGAGCTTCCAATTTCAGCACTGGAGCTAGGGATGCCAGCCTCCAGGTGGGACCTGGGGATCCCCTGGAATTACAGCTCATTGCCATTCTAAAGAGATCAGTTTCCCTGGGGGGAAAAATGATGTTCTGGAGGGTGGACTCTATGGCATTGTGCCCCACTGAGGTCCCTGTCCTCCCCAGACTCCATTCCCAAATCTCCAGGAGTTTCCTAACCTGGATTGGGCCACCCTCCCCTTATCCCCCAGAGGTGGCCAGGGGTACCTGGCAATCCTAACTGGGGCTATTTTAGCAAGGGAGAGGGGGGGAAGCTGGGGGGAAAAACATATAGATTGGGAGAGAGAAGTGAAAGACAGAGGGAAGGGAAGAAGACTGGAAGGGAAGCAGCCTTGAGTGGGGGTGGGGGAGCTCACCAACGTTTCCAGCTCTCACACATCTCAAGGGAAAGAGAAACAGAAAGAGAGAGAGGGACAGAAAGCGCAGCCCCCCCCCATTACAGGAGAAAGTGAGCCCAGGATTTTCTGTATCCTGGAGCAATGTGCTCCGTGCAGCACAAGGGTTCCTGGGTTTTGTTTTCTCCTGCAGCCTAGTTTAAACTGGACTGCAGGAGAAAGCAAGCCACTCACTGATGGCAGGGGCAACCAGAGGCCACAGAAGGGCCCCCCCTCCCCCCTCCCCCTCCCCCTCCCTCCATTCTTGCCCAGCTACCCTGCTTGGACTTGCAGGATGGCTGGGTGGCTGCAGCCCTGGGCTCCCACCCAACCCACCCCACCCCACCTGAAACAATCCCCCACTCCTTACACCCCCACCTACTTACCCTTCAGGCTGGTGGCTGCAGCAAGCAGAGGCAGCATGTGCTGCCTCGAAGCCAGCCTCCACGTGCTGCTCTCCAGGCTGAGCGGGGCTGCTGGGAACTGTGGGTGGAGCTTAGCTTCCAGGAGGAAGCAAGCCCCCACCCCTTGACTTCCGTCCCATTCCTAGCCCAGCCAAACAGACTCAGAAAGCGGAGGGGAAAACCCTCCGCTTTCAGAATGGGGTGGGGGACGGGAGGGGGGTAGCAAAGCTCTGGCTGACACCAGTTGCCTCCGGGGGGGCTCAGTACTTTCGGGGGAGGCCTGAGCTCCCCAGCCCCCCTGAAGATGACGCCTATGCTCAGTGGTGCTGTGTGTGTGGGAAAGTGCCAGGAAACTCCAACATGGTCATTTTTTCTTCAAAAGAGGAAACTTCTCTAAAATGAGAAATCCTGTAAAAAGGAAATAGAAAAGAACAGTGAAGAGGGTCAAATCCCTTGAAAAGGCCTCAGAGATTACTCTAAACCTTACTACTAGAGGCCAGTTAGAATGCATACCACAGGTCAGGAAAGGTAGTACAAAGTCTAAGAGGTCACCAGCATGAGGGAAGCTATTAGAGTGAAAAAGGCTTCCTTCAGAAACTTGGAAGGCTTGTCCAAATGAGGCAAACAAAAATAAACGTAAACTTGCACAAAGAAAATGCAAAAAAGGGATGCAAAAAAAAAGATTTGGGGGAATAAATTTCTAAAAGCATCAAGACCAACAATAAAGAATTCTTTGAATACATCAGGAGCAAGAAACTGACTAGGGAAGTTGTTGAACCATTGGTTGACAATGGAATTTAAAAAGTACTAAAGAGGATAAGGTGATTGCTGAGAAACTGTGTTCCTGCTGAAGATATAAGGCAGATACCTGTTCCTGAACAGATGTTTTCAGGAGGGGAGGATGTGGAACTTGAGCAAATAGTGGTGATAAGGCAGGAGGTTCTAGAAACTTGTAGTGATGGTAAGGCAGAAAGTTCTAGAACTTGTAGAGAAAGTATAAACTAACAAATCACAGGACCAGATGGTATTCATCTTAAAGTTCTTAAAGAAATCAAATGTGAAATCTTCTAACTAAGATTTATGACATGTCTCTAAGATCAGCTTCTGTACTGGAGAGTGGCCAATGTAATACCCATTTTTAAAAAAGGGATCCAGGGAGATCCAGGAAATTGCACACTGGTTAGCTTAATGTCTGTTCTGGGTAAACTAATGGAAAGCATTATTTAGGGTAAAATTGTCAAGATGTAGAAGAGCAATCCAACCCCAGCTGAATAAAAATCACCATGGCTTCTGCAAAGATTATTTATTTATTTATTTATCTGTAGTGTTTCTAGCCTGCCCTCCCTGCAAGCAGGCTCAGGGTGGCTCACATTACTTGGCCCACTGGGCCAAGATTCATATGAACATTTAAAACCAATTCAACAATCAGTCAATTACAATAAACCCAGTTAAACAATCAATCAATTACAGTATACAATTAAAGTGCTAACAGTACATTTTAAGCAAGATAGCGTGCCATATAGGATCAGAACATCCCACTCAGGAGCAGTGCAATTGCATTCACACTGCAGCCCGGCCTATGCCAGAGATAGTAATAGTGGCCGTTGGTGGTATTGGGGGGCAGCTCCTAGTTGAAAGCCTGGTGGAAGAGCTCCATCTCACAGGCCCTGCAGAACTGCACCTGTCTCACTAACCTTTTAGATATTTCTGACAGTGTCAGTAAACAAGTAGACAGGAATGAGTTGGTTGACATTGTTTGTTTGGATTTCCAAATGGCTTTTGACGAAGTCCTTCACAAACTTCAGAGTCATGGGATATGAGGGCAAATCCTCTTGAGGATTGGAATGTGGCTAGTTGGCTTTCAATTCCCTTTTAAACACAGTCCCATTACCCACACTGGCTCTACCTCCACCCTCATATGATAGGACCTTATCCCATGAGAGGCTGGAGCCAATGCTTTCAGCTTCCCTGCTAGGGTCCCTTTTAAAATCCCACCTAGGTACCTACCCCTACCTTAGCAGTAGGTGTTCAGGCCCTGCTTCTCAGAGACTATCCTACTAGCATGAAGTCCAGGGGTTATTTCGTAGAAAAAGAGGTGCAGGAGCTCATTAGCATAACTCATTAGCATAACTTATTTGCATATGCCACACCCCCTGACATCACCGGAAGTGTGTCAGAAGGCAACACCCACTACTCAGGCTCCACCCCAAAAATCTCCAGGTATTTCCCAACTCAGAGCTGGTGAGCCTACCTGATGGCACACGTGGGGAAAAACAAACAAACCACCGATGTCAGGTAAAGAGGGGGGATACCAGGTCAATATATTTTTATTCTCCTTGGCATTGATAACTGAGGAAGCAAATGGGAGGTGTAAAAAAGTGATGCTTTAAGACTCACAGCTGGAAGAACATTTTAACATACCTACAGTGCCACAGTATGGGCATCCCATTCTGTGCAGAAGTCTGTAATCCTATGACTCCTTCTCAGCAGCTACCTTCACGATAGCACCCAAAATCTTTAAAAAGGTCTTCTAGCATTATTACATGTACAACAGACCACTTCGTTCCACCTTGCACCACAAAACTGAAGCTAGCTTGGTATTCGTATTAGTAAATTGGATCCAGCCTAAATGGGACTTTCCTCCACCCACCCCACTGATATCCATGAAATGCTTCTCCTGGGTGACAGGGGACCCTGAGGGATGACAACAGTGAGGTCTGTAACTCAAAGGGGGAAGTGGCAGAAATGGCCAATTGAGTCTGGGTCCCAGCACAAACAACATTTGCCACTAGTTAGGAAGTACTGTAAAGTGTGGACTGTCACGGCTCTATGTCTAAGATCTCTCTGCAAACCCCCAGAACCAGTGGAATGCTTACATCTGTACTGACAGCATATGGAATGTGGGGTGTAAAAAGCCGAAGAAAACCCTCCTACTTAAAAGAAAAATAGTTTAGAAGAAAAGATGTGCTGTAAGTTAATGCAACTGACAGCAAAAACATAGAAGCATGGCAGCCATTCCATACCCTCTCGGCAAGCGGATAGTGCTCAAAGCTGGCCGGGGGGGGGGCAACCTCTGTCCTTTGCAGGTCCTCGGGGCTCCACCTGCCGCCACACCAGCCCTCAACAATGGTCCACAGAGCTCTCTGGCAAATCCAGGCTTTGCAGAGCAGGTGCTACTCAGCTTTAGAGAGCCCTGTTCCGCCTGCAGTTTGGGGCTCTGTGCATCCTACATAGTGTCGGTTTCTGCAGCCACTCCCTGAGGAGGACAAGGAGGCCATGCATGGCAGGCAGTGCCCTCAGGGAATGGCAGTTAGGGGCAGGGGGCAGCAGCAGGGCATCCTGGCTGCTCTTTCTCCCAGCGGATGTCCTGCGCCCGCCGGGAGCAATGTGGCAAGCTGACTGCCTGCTTCACCAGCAGCTCCCTTCCTCCTGTGTCCCCCTGGCCGGGCTGGACAAGGCACCCAGACTGCATTGCCTGCTCAGCCCATCTATGCCCTGTGGCAGTCACCTCTGCAGGGGGAGGGCGCACATCACGCTGCCAGCAGGACTCTCTTCCAGCAAGGGGGGGGAGGTTAGAGGCCCCACCATGTGTGGGAATGTGGCAGCGGCAGCAGCAGGCAGGCGGGCAGCTCTGGGTGGATTAGGTAGGTGGGTAGGCTGCCTTCCCCTGGGTGCACAGTGTGGAAGGGGTTAAGCGGCAGGAGACACTCCGCCAAGGAACTGGATGTTCCCAGCGGGTGGCCCCTCCATCTGGGAGGGTGGCTGAGGGGAGAGGCAGGCACTGCTCACAGGGCCGGTGGTGGAGACAGAAACTTTCCCTGGATCTTTTCCCCAGTACAAGGAGGAGGATGCAGGTGCCAAACCTCCGCCTGTTGGGAGAGACTCGGCAGTGGCCTCAGGGGAGCAATTCTCACCAGGCTCGCCAGCCCCCTCATGAAGGTGCAGCGCCATAGAGGCACCCTGTGCCTGGGCCAGTCGGTCCTGTCGCAGCACTTCTCTCCCCCAGCTGCTCTTCCGCAGTCTGGCTGTCATGAGGAAAGAAGAGGCTGCTGCCTTGCAACTCCATGTGGGGCTCGGACATGCCACCCCCTCCAGCTGCAGAGAAAGGGAAATCCCAGGGGGAGGCCTGCTCACGCCTCAGCAAAGGAAGAGGAAGAAGGGAGCCGTTGCCTGGGCTTACCGGGCAGGCACAGAAACTTGCCAGTGGCTCCAGGTCCATTGGAGCTCCTTGGAGGGCTGCTGGGGGCGGGGCTTGCTTGTTCCCAGCCTCCTTACTGCCAGAGTGCCACTCCTGTAGATGGGTTGGGGCCTTTAAAGACTCACCCAACTGTTACTCCAATAACAAGAGAGGGAAGCAGCAGCAAATGTCCCCTGATGCAGCCTTTTCTTTGCCTTTTCTCATCCCATGGACTTTTGGTGAAGGTTTAAAGGGCCACTTTCCCATGGCCCCATTGAGCCCCACCCACCACCATCCAGCTGAGTATCAAGTTGAATTTAAAGGGCCGTTCCAACATAGTGGTGACGTGGTGTCTAGAAGATCGGGCTGCTGTTCTTGATGCGACCACAGCCTGATTCCCTCTCTTGTTGTTGGAGTAACATTTGGGTGAGTCTTTAAAGGCCCCAACCCATCTACAGGACCCAGATGCTGCTGTAAGCACCTCCTTCTCCTGTAGCAGCCACCAGTCAGGGGGCAGAGCCAATCCCTGAACATTTACCACTTATTTAAACTAGGTACCTCACACTGTTCTGACCCAAATAACCTTTGATGGAAGATAGCTTTTCCTTCAGTGGAAGATGCTCTTCCTATAGAGGGATGCTTCTTAGGCTGAAGAAAGCTTCAACACTTAATTGAACGGAGTACTAGTAAATAGCCCTTGAGGCTCCCTCCCCTCATGATTTTCCTTTAAATATGTTTTTTTTTTCTTTCTGGTGGAATGTAAGCTCACCTGTGTTCCATCAGATCAGTGGTCTTCCCAATCCAACATCCTGGCTGATGTCAACTATGGCTATGGAAACTGGCTGATGCAAAAATGATGTGCGTGCAAGCTATTTAGGTACAGGCTTGTCTGCAAGGTGAGGAACCCAGCTTTGTCAGAAGTTTCTGTTTACACACAGAGTTTGTATATATGTAGAGTCCATAGGTGAACTGTCCAAGTTCCACTTCTCCCCTGTATACAATCAGTGTAGACTAATGAAAGTCTGCGTAGGGCTTTTGTGTAGATGGTGTAAGAGATTCTTAAATCTGTGGATTAGGCTATTGTATTCATATTCAAGTTTATGACTGGCTTGTAATTGTTGGAGTGTTTTCTTTAAAGTTTCTAGTATTTTTAACGCCTTATAATCAGGTTAGTTTTTTCATCCCATGCACAAAATGTTTAGAAATTGTCATTGTCTCATTGTTTTGAGAGTATACGATGTTACACACTTTGAAATCCTCTCCTTATATATAAAAGCATTTTTGTATGCCAACATTCTATGCCCGCCAAAATCAGTTGGTTCTGTGATATGTCAGTCACAAGGTGTCTCTATCCACTGGCTGTGTTGCCTGAGTTCTCTCCCACACACTGCAGCCTAGGCCACTCTTCTCTGATTGGGCCAGTGTTTCAAAGTCATTTACATAGGGAAGCTGATTGGACTTCACTCTGTTCCGTACCTCAAACTCCCCCCCCAATTTGCATATGTGACCTGGTGTATTCTGAGGTAAAATATGTCCTCACCCACAACACATCACTTCCCCTTCAAAAGAAACAAACCCAATAACACAACCATGCCACACCACAAAAAGACAGATCACACCACAAGCAGAATACCACAAGGCAAAAAATGATAGGAAAAGGTGCCAGCAGTCACCCCATTACTACCTGAGAGCACTTCAGAGGATGGTGTGCAGGTTCCAGGTTCATGTTATAAAAGCTGCCTTGGAGATTATGGACCATTCACAGACTTTCTACCTTAACATACCTCACAGGGTTGTTGTGCGGATCATACAGGGGAGAAGAGAATGATATCAGCTGCTTTGGTTCCCACTTTACGGAAAGACTGCCCTTTCCCTAGGCAGAGGCTGCGGCAGTGGGGTGAGGAAATGTAAACCTGAAGGCAAACAGGAAGATAAAGGTAGACTGATGGTTGCCTGCAAAGGACATAGGGTTTCCAGCTTCAGGTTGGAAACTTCCAGGATATTTTAGGGATGAAGCCTGCTGAGGGTGGAGTCTGAGGAGGAGGAAGAGGGGGACCTCAGACACACACAATGCCATAGACGCTACCCTCCAAACAAGCTGTTGCCAATCTCCAGGTGATAGCAGGAGAGCTCTTAAAGCTCTGTGCTAATTCAAAGTGCTGGGGATGTGTTCTGGCAGGGGACGCTGTGAGTGTAGAAAATGAATGTGGACAGAGTAATGTTTTGGAAAATCTTTAGGAATTGTCCATTTACCATGAGGCACCCTCTGGCATTTTCTCACTCTGCTGACATCAAAACCAATTTAAGGCAAAATAGAGATATGGAGACTTTCCCATCCTCCTTTGCATCAATCTGTCTTTGTTGGCAACCCTAGGCCTGCCAGCACTCTCAGGGAGACTTCATGCCACCTGACTGGCATTACTTCACTAGCCCTGGCTGCTTGCTCCTGCTCAGCAGGAGCCTCCCTATGGAAGCTGCCAGCTATAGACTTTCTGCCTTACCTTGCAGGGTTGCTGTACAGATCACAAAGTGGACGAGGAGAATGAAGTAAGCTGCTTTGCTCCCCACTAACTAGAAAGACAGCCTGAGAGGGGAGGAGATAAAGTTGCCAACTTTAGGTATGGAAATTCCTGGAGATTTGAGAGGTGGAGCATGGACAGGGATGGGACCTCAGACAGGTATAATGCCATAGACTCTACCCTCCAAACCAGCCATTTCCTCCTGGGGAACCATTCTTGCCAATCTCCAGGTGGGGGCCGGAGATCACTTAGAATTACAACTGCTCCCCAGGAGGGAGGGGGGAGAAGATGGAAAGCTGAAGAAGGAAGGGGAAATAAAGGTGGGTTGACGGTTGGCTGGGAAGGAGATAGGGTTGCCAACTCCTGGCTGGGAAATTCCTGGAGATTTGAGGGGTGAAGGCTGGAGAGGGTGGGGTTTGAGGAGGGGTGGGACCTCAGACAGGTACAATGCCATAGACTCCACCCTCCAAACCAGGCATTTCCTCCTGGGGAACCACTGTTGCCAATCTCCAGGGGAGGAGTGGAGATCACTCAGAATTACAACTGCTCTTCAGATGGCAGAGATCAGTTCCCCTGAAGCAAACGGTAGATTCTGTCATTATACCCTGCTGAGGTCACCAGAGCAAATTGAGGCTGAGTGCCAAAGACCAGGGCATCCACCCAGAGCCTCTTTCTAGAGCTCTGTGTCATTATACCTTGCTGAGGTCACCAGAGCAAATTGAGGCTGAGTGCCAAAGACCAGGGCACTCACCCAGAGCCTTTTTCTAGAGCTCATTGTATGTATTTCCACAACAGGCCTTATTCCTAGTGTATATCATAATTTCAAAGAAGGCATAATATCAGCTTGATATTCTAATGTATTTTCTTCTACATCAATAAAGTATTCTATAGTACAGAGTCTAATGACCTCAGTGGGTTGATTCTACAATGTGGTACTGTGAATTATTTTATTAGTTTAAACTTTAAGAAATTCTGTAGCACAACACATCACTATTACAAGACCTTGTTGGTGTTAGAAGATGCTTAGCACAAGCATTATACTTCAGCTGTCAAATAAACATGCTTTTCTTTTTCTTTTTTATTATTATAAACATACAAAATACCATCGGCTAAATTATGCAAGGAGTCCAGGGACAGCCCAAGCACCCCCATACTTAACAGGAGGTAGGGGAGAAGGCCAGCTGGAGCAACCCACATGACAACAGCCTGCATGGAACAGAATTTAGCCCCACCCTCTGCAGGTCAACACAGCAGGTCAGTCTGCCCTCCAGGTGATAGGCCTGTTGAAACAGGGCCTGCCTAAGAGGCCAGTGACACATCCAGCCTAACAGGGCCTGGCAAGAGAGGAACATCCTGAGTCTTAATATACCAGCACCAGCTGGTAGAGGTACAGGGCAGGTAGAGGGTGAAGCTGGAGACCAGCCTGACCCAGTCACACCCAATTGGCAATATTTATTTATTTATTTATCAAATTTATATCCCACCCTCCCAGCCACGGCTGGCTCAGGGCGGCTTACATAAAGGAATAAAACACATCAATAACAATTTAAACAATCTTAAAATCATCTAAAAACATTCCAACATTATAAGGTGCTATAATGCTCCTACCAACATTCTATGATGCTATAAAGCTCCTACCAATCAACCCAGGAGTGCGGGGCAACCCTCAGAAGGCAAGAAGTGGAAGGGACAGGTATACCCCAGGGACCTCAGATCAGGGAGGTATACCCCAGGGACCTCAGACCTGGCTGGGACCTCAGACCTGGGAGAACATATTAGCTCTCCTGCCAGCTAACTGGCTACATGGGATAGTAGTAGAAAGAGAAGAGGAATACCAAGGGTACTGTTAACCCTTTTCTCTCTCTAGTCTGAGGCCTGTTGAGGCCCCAAGGTTGTGTCGGCTCAGTCCAACCCAGATGGTACAGTGGACACTGACACAGGGTTTCCAAATCTGAATTTTACACCCAATTCAATATTTGCTTTTATTATTATAAAATATTATAATCTTTATCTGGAATGAATTTATTTAAAATTGGTTATTACACTTCATATTTAAAACTATTTTGTACACTGATGTTTTTAGATTAAAAGATAAAGTTTTAGATATAAAAAAGGCCTGCATGGTTAATGAACAAAGTAATGAAAGCAGTGACAGGTAAGAAGGATTCCTTTAAGTGGTTGAAGGCTAGTCCAAGTGAGGTAGATAAAAGGGAGCACAGGCAGTGGCAAATAAAATGCAAGTTGGTGATCTGACAGGCTAAAAGGGACTCTGAGGAGCATATAGCAAAAAACATAAAGACCAACAATAAACATTTCTTCAAATACATTAGAATCAGAAAAGGCAGTGGGGTCCTTGGATGACCCAGGGGTAAATGGATTACTAAAGGATGATAGGGAAATGGCAGAGAAGCTGAATGCATTTTTTTGCCTGTCTTCACTGTAGAAGATGGGTAAATTCTTGCCCACTCCAGAACTGCTGATTTTAGGAAGGATGTTGAAAGACCTGAGTCAGATTGAGTTGATGAGAGAGGAGGTCCTACAACTGATGGAGAAATTCAAAACTGACAAATCACCAGGCCCAAGAGTTCTGAAGGAACTCAAATGTGAAGTTATGCATCTCCTGACAAAAATATATAATCTGTCACTAAAATCTGTCTCCATTCCTGAGGACTGGACGGTAGCTAATGTAACCCCCATCTTTAAAAAAAGTTCCAGAAGAGATCTAGGAAATTACAAGCCGGTCAGTCTAATGTCAGTACCAGGTAAGTTGGTGGAACCTGTTGTTAAAGATAGAATTAGTAGGCACATTGATGCACAAAAGGTCAGCATGGATTCTGTAAGGGAAGATCTTGTCTCACTAACCTTTTAGAGTTCTTTGAGAGGGGGACAAGCATGTGGACAAGAGTGACCCAGTAGATGTTGTTTACCTAGGCTTCCAGAAGGCTTTTGATAAAGTTTCTCAGTAGTTATGAGATAAGAGGACAAGTCCTCATGTGAATTGAAAATGGGTTAATTAACAGGAAACAAAGAGTGAGGATAAATGGGCAGTTTTCACAGTGGAAGTTGGTAAACAGTGGGGTACTACAGGGTTCGGTGCTAGGTCCGGTGTGTTTAACTTGTTCATTAATGATTTGGAGTTGAGAGTAAGCAGTGAAGTGGCTAAGTTTATGGAAGACACTAAGTTGTTCAGGGTGGTGAGAGCCAAGGAGGACTGTGAGGTGCTCCAGAGAGATCTGTCAAGGCTGGGCAAGTGGGCATCAGTGTGACAAATGAGGTTCAATGTGGGCAAGGGCAAAGTAATGCACATTGGAGCCAAGACTCCTAACTATAAACATATGTTGATGGGGTCTGAATTGGTGGTAACTGACCAGGAGAGAGATCCCGTAGTTGTGGTAGATAATTCACTGAAGATGTTGACTCAGTGTGTGACAGCAATAAAAAAGGCAAATGGTATGCTGGGGATTATTAGGAAGGGGATTGAAAACAAAACAGCCAATATCATAATGCCCCTGTATAAATCTATGGTGTGCCTTCATTTGGAATACTGTGTACAGTTCTGGTCACCACACCTCAAAAAGGATATTATAGTATTGGAAGAGGTGCAGAAAAGGGCAACTGAAATTATTAAGGGGATGGAACACCTTCCCTGTGAAGAAAGGTTAAAGAGGTTAGGGCTCCTTAGCTTGGAGAAATGACTGTTGATAGAATTCTGTCTGAAATGATAGGAAAGCTTTGATATCTTTTAACTTTTCTGTCTTGTAGAGCAAGAGTTCAAACTTTCCTAATGTATTTTCTGTACAATATATTTGACCCCTTTTAACTCATCAGAATTTTATTTATATTTATATTCTACCTTTTTCAGAGAGACTCAAGAATCTAAACTTTTACCAGTTGGCCTAAGTTAATTCTTAAAAGTTCAAACTTTGATTTATTGATTTGGTATCTTGAAACTGTACCATTCAGGTTAAAACATCTTAGGACATCCCAACAGGGTCTTCAGTATCTGTTAAAGGTACCATGATATCATTGGTATGTAGTCTGATTTTGAATTCAGTGCAATGTGTTCGAACTTATTTAATCCTCTGGAGACTTAAGACAACTTCATTATATATCACATTTTTATCTTTCCCATCCTTCAAAGAGATGAGAATAGTGCACCCATCCCCCACCCCCGGTTTTACCTTCACAATAACCCTGTGTAATAAGTTAAAATGAGAGTTGGTGACTGGTCTGATGTCATAGAGTATATATGAGTATATCATTGCTGAGTAGGGGAATCCTCAGTCACACTAAACACTTTAAGTGCTATACTACTGTTTACTTGTCAAAGTTGTGTATCTTTTGATGGTCTATCTTTGTGGTTTATATTTTTGCATACTACTGATAATGTTCCCAACACTGCTTTGTCAAATGCCAGGAGATTTGGGGTGCAGTGCATGGGGAGGGTGGAGCTGCCTCCCCTGGTGTCCTAGAGCATTACTATCTGGAGGCCATTTCTGCCCCCCCTTCCTCATTTACTTGGGGGTGGTAAATTGATGCTGGGGGAAGGTAATTTCCTGTCCGAGGCAAGTAAATAGGAGGCCTACCTGGTTAATATATCCCCAGATCTAAGCTAGAGTGGGTTAATTCATAGAGGAATAAGAAGTGCTAAGGTGCCTTTACAAAGCTGCTGTTAAAACTGTTGTCTCTCCTTACCTTGACCAGTCCAGGATAGAACTTATTTTCCTGTCCACGAACATGGTGTGAATTGAAGAGTAACAAGATTTCCTCATGGGTATCTTGTTTTTATCTACCTGATTGTTACACAGAGATGCACACAAGATCTTGATAGATACCACATTCCTCTATTGCAGAAAATACAATGATTTAGGGGCACCTAAATCATACACAGAGAAGAGGAAAATGTTGTAAAGAAGAAAAATGTAACTCTAAAAGATCAATTACACAAGAAAGAACTGTATGCGTGTCACTGTACTTTATATGTCTGAGTAGTTTTCTGTTACTGTATTAAAGTACGTGTAACAGCAACAAACTCTAATATGAGCAAAAAAGTACAAGCTATACATTAAAATAAGAACATAATCCCTGCTGGATCAGATCAGTGGTCCATCTAGTCCAGGGGTGTCCAAAGTTTTTTTGGTGAGGGCCAAATACAGAAAAATAAGCAAAGACCCGGGCCACACACAAGAGATGACATATTGAATCTGTAGGTGAAAGTTGGAAAAAGGTGTGTGGGGGGTTAAAGGATACAGGGTTTCAACCTTGCACAGAAGTCAGACTCTGGAAGATTTCCCCCCCCCCTTTGAATCTAATCCTGTGGGTCTGCAGGGACCCCTCCTCATCTCATCACCCCTTTCCCCACCTTGAAGTGCACAATCCTAAACATAACATAGTAAAGGTAAACGTTTCCCTTGCTGGAAAGCCAGTCAAATCCGACTCTAGGGATGCAGTGCCCATCTCGTGGCCGGCATGACTGGAGGCCGAGGCGCACGGAAAGCTGTTACCTTCCCATTGAAGTGGTACCTATTTATGGCCGAGGACAGACTGGCAATTTGCCGCGGGATGGGACCCGGGCTGACAACGACTCAATATCGGATTAAATGGAATGTTCACATAGGCACATCTGCCTGGCATCCCCCACCCGTAGCCTACCGGTGCTCTCGCGCTTCACTGCCGGATTAAAAAACACCTGATAAAAGCCAGCACAAAGCTTGAAAGCCTGCGTTCGTCACGTGTTTCTCCGCTTCCGGGGAGTCTGAACGCGCAGCCGAAAAGCCGGGAGCAACCCGCGTTGGGCATGAGGCAGCAGCGGTGTGATTGGCCGCGCTCCGCTCCACCGCCCAATGCGGTGCCGGCGTTGCAGGGCAAAAAAAAAAAAATTGGCAAAATGCGCTTATGCGCACATACATCCACAGCCGAATTAATGGGGAAACGGCGAATATAGCACGCCTCTGGTGTGGCATTCTGAACGCTCCCGCGCGCCTCCGTCCCGTATCTTCCGGCAGAGGCCCCCGCTGTGTGGACGGGAAAACCCGGTATCGTTTACTCCAGGGTTTTTTTGCCGTGACTGGCTACCAGGGCAAATTGCCAGTCTGTCCTCCGCCTATGTATTTGCAATTTCTTGCTTTCGAACTGCTAGGTTGGCAGGAATCCCTCATGCAGCACTAAGTTCCCTGGAGCAAATAGATGCTTTGGAGGTGGACTCTACAGCATTGTACCACACAGAGGCCTGTCCTCCTCAGCCCCCACCTCCAAATATCCAGGAGGTTCCCAATCTGGAACTGGCGACCCTACTCCCATCCTCTGGCGAGGGAGGGGACGAACTGTATTGCTATGTACTTAGTGGTCTCTCAGATTAGACCTTCTTTTTAAACAAAACATGATGTTTTTGTCACATCTAGGGGCTCTGCCCAATATATTCAGAGGATAGCCATGCTGGTCCTAAGTGGAAGAGCTAGATTTGAGTCCAGTATCATCTTAGAGACCAACAATATTTTTTTGGGGGGGGGGTATAAGCTCTCCAGAGTCAAAGCTCCCTTCATCAGATACCTGATATTTGACAAAGGGACCTTTGACTCTCGAAAGTTTATAACCCCAAAATTCTTGTTGGTTTCTAAGGTGTTACCGGTCTCAATCTAGCCCAATATATTCCAATCCTTTCCTCTTGATCCACAGTGTCAGAGACCAGTGTGTATGATCTTGTGGAAGCGGGAAACACACTCTGCATACACTCAGAGAAGCCTCTCCTTTTTGTCACGAATTCTTCACAAGTTTAGGGCTACATTTCCCCCTTATTAATTTCTAGGAGCCCTTAGTTTTGTTTTTTTTAAAGATGCCAGGATAACTTTTATCATGACCAAGAAATGGCCCATCAGACAATCTCCTCCCTGAACGTTCCTCAGGAGACAGAGCGGGACGAGATTCCTGCCGGTCCCTTTCCCCTGACTGGGTCGGCTCGACTTCTTCTGATCTGACAGAGCCCGCCAGGTGCCCGTTAAGCCGTTATTCTCCCCCCCCCGAGAGCGGGCAGAGGGCACTGTCACTTACCTCTCACGTCCAAAGGAGAGAGGCGGGAAAGGGGGCGTGTGCGTCGGTGATCGATCCTCTCTCTCCTGATAGGCGGAAAGGAGGGCGGGGCCTCCCGGACCGGTGCACCTGCGCAGTGTCTCCACCCCCCCTCCCCGCTTGGTTTGGCGAGAGGCGCCGCCGTGGATGGTCGTGTTGCTGCCGCGTTCCTGGAGTGAGGCGAGCGATGGGAGCCGGTCCGTGAGCCCGCCCAGCCCTCGCCGGAGGAGGATGCCGCGGCTGCCCGGAGCCTCCTTGAGGCGGCGCGGGGAGGGGCTCTGACTGGCTGACTCGTCCCGAGACCGCCGCAGGAGAAGCGAAACCAGGGAGCGGCCGCGCCGAGGAGAAGGAGAAGAAAGGAGCCCGTGCTGCGGGCCAATAAAAACTGACCCACGGGCCGCAGTTGGCCCGTGGGCTGCAGTTTGGACACCCCTGATCTAGTCCATCATCCTGTCTCACACAGTGGCCATTGGCCAACCAGTTCCTCTGGAGGGCCAATGACAGGGCATGGAGCCCAAGGCCTATTCCTAATGCTGCTTCCTGGCACTGGGATTCGGAAGTTGACTGCCTCTGAATGTGGAGGTTCTGTCAGACTCCTGAGGCAATCAGTTCCCAACAACATTCATTCAGAGAAGTGAAGTTTATTGAGACAGTAATGCTACAGGTATCTTAACTGTTTCGTGTTAGAACTAAAGGAAAACTGTGCAAAGCAATTAGATATACATAACTCAAAGAGGTCCCCTGATGGCCTCCAGCCAATCAGGTAACCAGCTGAAGCCCGCCAAAGTAATGGGTAACATTTCCCTGGCGAAAGACTACACCCGGCACTCAAGGTCATATAGCATAGAAGACAGATAATAAAACCAGCAGAGGCGCAGCAGAAACGAAACTCATCATTCCAGAGCATCCCCCTCCCCCAACTACATGACAGCCAGGCAGCAGGCCTAGCTGACAGGTTCCCTTTAGTCACTGTGGATAATAGCCACTGATAGACCTATCCTCCATGAATCTATCTAATTCCCTCTTAAAGCTGTCTATGCCAGTGGCCATGACTACATCCTGTGGCAGTGAATTCCACATTTTAATCACTTTCTGTGTAAAGAAGTATTTATTTTTATCTGTCCTGAATCTATGGACCATGAGCTTCATTGGATGCCCTCGAGATCTAGTATTTTGGGAGAGGGAAAAAATGTTCTTTGTTAACTCTTTCAACCCCATTTCTATCATGTCCCCCCTTAGTCATTCTCTTTTCTAAACTCAAAAGTCCCAGACTCTTCAACCTTTCCTCATAGGGAAGGTGCTCCACCCCCCTAATCATCTTAGTTGCCCTCCTCTGTACTTTTTCCAGCTTCATGATACCATTTTTGAGATACAGTGACCAGAACTGTACACAGTATTCCAAATGAGGCCACATTATAGATCTATACAAGACTATTATAATATTGGCTGTTTTATTTTCAATTCCTTTCCTAATAATCCCTAACAAACAGTTTGCTTTTTTCACTGCTGCAGCACACTGGGTTGACACTTTCATTTAGCTATCTTTTTCCCTCTCAGTCTCAACAAGTTTTGACCTCATTATCCTATACTTGGAGTTGGGATTTTTTGTCCCAATGTGCATCACCTTACACTTACCAACACTGAACTTCATTTACAAAATTGTTGCCAACTCATCCAATTTGTGGAGATCTTTGAGCTCTTCACAGTAATCTTTGGTTTTCACCATCCTGATTAAGTCTGTATCATCTGCAAACTTGGCCATTACACTGCTCACCCCTAGTTCCAGCCCCAATACTGATCTAGGGGTGCGCACAAAAAAATCAGTACTATTTGGGTTCGGGTATACCAAACCCAAAACATATTGGTATATACTGCTATTCCCAAATCCTAATATCAGTATGATATTGGGATTTGGGAAATAATTGGTATTGTTGAGTTTATTTGGCTCCATACCATCCCTTCCCTCCCCAAGTTGTGCTGCAGCAGTGGCATTCATTAGCAACAGGGTGGATAAAAATCAATTATTTAAAAAAAACCCAGAATTTTTTAAAATTTAAATCAGATTTTTAAATTTAAATCAGATTTTTATTTAAATTGGGGTTTTAAAATAAAATGCTTTTGAGATAGTTTTCTATTTGAGATTATTTTCTGTTTAAGGTACATTATAGTCTAAAGGTTATTCCTCATGAAATAAGGATTAGTTTTTAATTATGTAGCATGAGGCTGTATATTCATGCAATGTTTAATTTTGTTGGTAAATGAATTCCATTAATCTATTCACGATGTCATGTTCTTTCAGAGGTTTCTGTAAGGTTATTGGGCAGTTTTTCTATCTAGAAGATATTATCACAGATGCTTTGTTTTACAGTTCTCATAAATGTGAATTTGTGTCTGCAGAGATCACATCCCTCTTCTTCATAGCAAAAATGTTATAAAATAAACATACATAGTTAAGAGACCGCAGTCCTATTGATCCTCTGCAAATCTACGTGTACAGAATCAACCAGGGTTCTGGTTGTAGTGGTTAAGTGCATGGACTCTAATCTGGAAGAACCGGGTTTGATTCCCCGCTCCTCCACTTGCACCTAGCTAGATGGCCTTGGGCAAGCCATAGTTCTGATAAGAGCTGTTCTTGAAAAAAGAGCAGTTTCTGTCAAGAGCTCTCTCAGCCCCACCTACCTCACAGGGTGTCTGTTATGGGGAGGGGAAGGGAAAGGAGTTTGTAAGCCACTCTGAGACACCTTTGGGTAGTGAAGGGCGGGGTATAAATCCAATCTCTTCTTCTTCCTCTTCTTGTAGAAAAAGCCCAGCAGGAACTCATTAGCATACTAGGCCACACCCAACAGCAGAAACTCATTAGCATATTAGGCCACACCCCTGACAGCACAGAAAGAGAGAGAGAGAAGGAAAGAAGGAGGAAAGAGAGAAGAAAAGAAAACTGAACTGGAAGCAAGGGGGGATTTCATTCTGGATCAAGAGGACATTGCTGTCAAAGCACATCATTTCACCACTATTCTATGCTCTATTTATAGAGGAAAAAATACATAAGTAGAAATAGTGGCTATTCATAGCAGGAAGGTAGGGAGGTTTGGGAAGACATTGGCTGTCTCTGAGCATCTGCAGAATGAAATTCCAAAATTCTGTATCTTCCCTTTCTGCCCCTTTGAATTTCACTCCAGATTCCTAAGAGGGAAAGAAATGGATTTGTGGATTTCAGGGAGAAATCCCTCTCAACAAGTTACCCCTTTTACTGGGATTCTTTTAAAAGCAGCATAGATGGAGTGTGTACAGTTCTGAAAGAGTAACCCATACCAAAACAACAACAACAATTGATTAAGTCTTGGGAATCTCGGGGTGTGTGTGTGTGCTGCTGCATGATGTGCCTTTGAGAGCACCGGCCTTTAACTTGAAGGAGTAAAAACCCCTATATGTCTCTCAGAGTCAAAGAAGTACAGTACAAATTTTGAATCATGTGATGAAAAATGATCTTCCAGAGTTGTTACTGGAACTGGTGCCATTGTCTTGTTCACTAGCATTCTCACCTTTTCAGAACACACAAGGAAAATATTTTCTGAGAAAATGGAGCAGCTGAGCATCTTTGTAATCCAGACAGCATTTTTAGGCAAGGTCCAGGATATTGTTTGTAAGCAGTTCTCTCTGTCATAGGCAGGCTTTCAGTTACAGGAATTTCCTTCCCAGTGCCTGCGAAGGACATGATTTCTTGCATACAGATCTCAATGTTGCATTTTTCAAGAAGTGTTCTTGGCAGAGTTTTTCCATGTAGTATTTTTGTGTGTGTGTTCCCTAGTGGGCAGAGGAGCTTACCCAAGCTGTACTTCAAATTCACATCAAGTACATTGTGCTGGGGAGATATACAGTGGCTTTTTTATCCCTAGAGACTGATGGTCATGATTTCATTTGGATCTGATTTTATTTATTGGGTCATGCGTAAAATATCTTGGGTGCCTTTCCAACCACATGACACTCAAAGCAATGCATTATCTTTCTGAAATGACTGTAAACCAACAAAGCCAAAATACAACAATTTTTAAAAAGTATATGTAGCAGAAATGCCCTTGCAAATAAAAACTGTTTCCATTTGCTGCCAGAAGCCATATATTGTAGGAGGCCAATCTTACTTCCCAGTGGATGGAGTTCCATAAGTTAAATGCCACAGCATAAAAGTTGTGCACCATTTCAGAACTGATGGAACAGAGGTCCATCAGTGGCTATTAGCTACAAGGTATAGATAGGAACTCTCGGTCTGGGGCAAATGATGCTCTGTATTCTTGGTGCTTGGTGCTTCTAGTGTCCTGGCCCCACTGTTGGACCTCCTGATGGCAACTGGTATTTTTGGCCACTGTGTGACAGAGTGTGGACTGGATGGGCCATTGGCCTGGTCCAACACTGGCTTCTCTTATGTTCTTATGTTAACTTACTACAGTAAATGGGGAATGCAGAGTTAAAACCTCCCCAAGTGCCCTTAATAAGCAGGAAAGCACCAAATGTTTAGGATGTTTAAAGATAAGAAACAGCATCCTGAACTGGGACCAGAAGCTAATAAGCAACTGATGCAATGAAACTAAGATAGAAGTAATATATGACTTTTTTTTGTTTGCCCTCCATTCATTAGGCCAATGGCTGCACGTTGCACCAACCAAAGCTTCCAAAACATTTGCAAGGTCTGTACCGTATAAGGTATATTACATTAATCCAAACAGGATGTTAGCAGGACATAGAGAGTAGATGTAAGATTACAGCAGACAGTTCAGGGCACTACTGATCATGATAGAAAACTGTAACTAGGAGATTTCAGTCTTGTGGTATAAGCACTTCGTAGAACAATAGATTCACCCTTTCTCTTAGTGTAACTTCATTTTCTCTAATATAATGAGCAGACTGAATAATGTAACAGTAGCAAACAAAGGTCAACTATTCAGCATGTATCAATTATGAAACTCCCTCCTTCCCATTACTAACCACTTAATGCTCACATTACTTGAACTTACCTAAAACAGAACTTTCATAACCACTACACTTAAGTACTCCCTGATTCATTTTATAAAGATCTGAAACCCTCACCTTTCTAGATCTTAAGGGTAAATCTAAAATAACATTTCCTATGCAATCTGTCCCTGATGATACCACAAGAGAGAAAGGGAAGGAGGGAAGGAAGGAAGGAAGGAAGGAAGGAAGGAAGGAAGGAAGGAAGGAAGGAAGGAAGGAAGGAAGGAAGGAAGGAAGGAAGGAAAGAAAGGAAGGAAGGAAGGAAAGAAAGAAAGAAAGAAAGAAAGAAAGAAAGAAAGAAAGAAAGAAAGAAAGAAAGAAAGAAAGAAAGAAAGAAAGAAAGAAAGAAAGAAAGAAAAGGAAAGAGGGAGAAAAAGAGAGGGGGGAAGAGGGAAAAAGAGAGAGAAGGAAAGGAGGGAGAGAAGGGAAGAAGGAGGAAAAGAGAGAAAGAGAGAGAAGAAAAGGAGGGAAAGAAAGAAAGAGAGAAGGAAAGAAGGAGGAAAAGAGAGACAGGAAGGCCAGCAGATGAGGTTTTCAGGCCTCCCACAGGCCCCAGCGCCTCGGCACGGGTGTGGGAAGGCCATTGGGTGAGGTCTTCAGGCCTCCTGCGGGCCCCAGGATTTTGGCATGGGTGCGGGAAGGCTGGCGGGTGAGGTCTTTGGGCCTCCCATGGCCCCCAGTGCCTTAGCGCAGGCGTGGGAAGGCCGATGGGTGGAGTCTTTGGGCCTCCCGTGGCCCCTAGCACTTCGGCCTGGGTGTGGGAAGGCAGACAGGCAGGGTCTTTGGGCCACCGTCAGGCTCCAGCGCCTCGGCGCAGGAAGGCCGGCAGGTGAGGACTTCAGGCCTCCCGTGGACCCCAGCACTTCGATGCGGGCATGGGAAGGCCGGCGGGCAGAGTCTTTGGGCCTCCCATGGCTCCCAGCACTTCAGCACAGGCACGGGAAGGCCAGCGGGTAGGGTCTTCGGGCCTCCTGCGGCCCCCAGCACCTGGGCACAGGTCCGGGAAGGCCAGCGGTCGAACTCTTGGGGCCTCCCATGGGCCCCAGCACCTCGGCATGGGCTCAGAAAGGCCACCAGGTGGACATTTCGGGCCCCCCATGGGCCCCAGTGCCTCAGCGCAGGAAGGCCGGCAGGTGAGGACTTCAGGTCTTCTGCGGGCCCTAGCATCTTAGCATGGGCAGACTGGCGGGCAGAGGCTTCAGGGCTCCCATGGGCCCCAGCGCTTCGACTTGGGCATGGGAAAGCCAATGGGCAGAGTCTTCAGGTCTCCTGCGGGCCCCAGCACTTCAGTGCAGGCACGAGAAGGCCAGTGGGTGGGGTCTTCAGGCTTCCTGCAGCCCCCAGCGCCTGGGCACAGGTCCAGGAAGGCCGGCGGTTGAACTCTTCGGGTCTCCCGCAGGCCCCAGCACCTTGGCACGGGCCCAGAAAGGCTGGTGGGTGGACACTTCAGGCATCCCACGGGCCCCAGCACCTCAGCGTGGGCCCAGGAAGGCTGGCAGGCGGGAGGAGGGCTCTTACCTCCCTGCCTCTTGCTCCTCGTGGCCTGTCTGAGGTACAAGCCCCACCCCCTGGGCTCGGAAGGCAGCCAAAATGCCGTTTCGGTGCATTCTGCCCCCAAAATAGCCCTGGAATCAACCCCCTCATCTCTTAAGTGCTGAGTTTCAAAAAGTTCAATGAATATAAGATTGTTTGGGGTGGAATAGATCTAGAGAAGGAATGAGAATAGAAATGTATTTGCATTTAGCTATAAGCCTTTACAAACCAAGAGTTAGAGTAAAATTTAAGATATAATAAAACCATACAATCAGAATAAAATTAATCGAAAGGTGTCTGCTAAGATCAATGTTACTTAGTTCCCATAAGAACAGCGTTAGCCTGTATTTTCTTTGCAGCCAAGGCAAATAAGGACATTCTATAGGATATGTTGGCGTCGAAATCAGCTAACAAAAATACAGTCTTCTCAGAGTCTGAGTAGAAACGTAAATCTGATAAAATCCCAGAGAGAAATTTTAACCTAGGGTGGGGTCTGAATCAGTGTTCCCTCTAAGCTGAGTTAGTGTGAGCTAGCTCACGGTTTTTTAGCCTCCGGCTCACACATTTTAGTCTTCACTCAGGAAGGATGGCTCCAGAGCAAACTACTTTATGCAGCAGCGAAGTCGCTCGCTCACAACTTTTAACACCGGTAGCTCACAAAGTAGAATTTTTGCTCACAAGACTCCATGGCTTAGAGGGAGCATTGGTCTGGATAAGGAGGAGATGTTAAGAGCTAACCTGAGGAGGGAGGAGCAAGTAGTACAAATGAAAGTGAAACTTTTTTTGAGCAGAATACTCCAAAAATCTTGAGATATTTGCAAGTGTATCCTCATGGATGTTTAAGCAAATATAAGAATGCATATGCTCTATAATGTTATTGTTTTAGTTAATTGTTAATACTTTTAGTTATTGTCAGGGCCGGCTCGCCCACTAGGCGCTCGCCTAGGGCACCGGCCCTGCAGGGCCCCCCCGCCCCCCCCGTGAAAAGCCCCCCTTCCCACCCAGCGCCGGCCCAGCGCCATTTTCCTGGGCGCCTCGCTGGGAGAAAAGCCGCCGCCGCCACTGGGAGGGAAGGGGCGGGCGTTCTAACCCCACCCCTTCCCTGGTTCTCCTGGGTGCCTCGCAGCTGCGAGGCGCCCAGGAAAATGGCGCTGGGCCATCTCCAGGCCCCACCAGGAGGTTGGCATCCCCGGCAGGGTGGGCGCCTCAGGCTCTCCTGCCTAGGGCGCCTCAGGCTCTCCTGCCTAGGGCGCCTCAGGCTCTCCTGCCTAGGGCGCCCAGACACATGGGGCCGGCCCTGGTTATTGTTAATGTTTATTTGTCTCCTTTCAGTAAGGTAGAAAAGTTGTCTAAATATGAAATATGAACCTATTAAGCCGGAGATGCTTCACCTTGCAATGATTTCATAATTATCTGTTTCAAGTGGTAAATAACTAATCATTAATTTTCTGATACAACTAAAAATAGCCTGAAAAGTTATTATACTAAAATGAAATTTTAGTATATTTGGGTTGTAAATATTAAGATCAGCAAGAATGAGCCCTTATGTAGAAATCCATGATTTAAATTGAATCTTACTGACTAATGATTTAAATCAAACCACAATCTCTTTAAATACCTTCCCTTCACTCGCTGAGGCAAACTGCTGCAGTGCAACTTGGGGAGGGAAGGTATTCAAAGAGATTTTAAATACCTTCCCTCCCTCCCTCCCTCCCTCCCTCCCTCCCTCCCCAGGTTGTGCTGCGGCAGTGATACGCCTCAGTGAGTGAAGGGAAGGTTTTGAGTGGCACGACTTGGTGAGGGAAGTGGTGCAACTTGGGGACAGAAGGGAAGTCATGCACATGGCTTGGCCTTGCAAGTGTCATTTAAATGGCTTTCGCAAAGCCAAACTGCACACAAGAAACCTGGAAGTGGCTCGAGTTCACCCAGAAGGTGGGTGAACTTGAGCTGTTTCAGCAAGTGAAGCTGAGCCCGAATAAAAGCTGAATAATCTTGACTTTTATTCAGGCTCAGCTAGAACAATAAAAAAATACTCATAAGGTATTTTTTGGATATTTATTCAGCTCGGTATATACCGAGCGCACACCCTATACTGATCCTTGTGGGATCCCTTGTGGGATCCCATTGTTTACTTCCATTGTGAGAACTGTCCATTTATTCCTGTCATTTAACAATTTTTTTAATCCATATGATTGCTAAATTTATTCAGGAATCTTTGGCAATGTACCTTGTCAAAAGCTTTTTGAAAGTCCAAGTATATAATGTCTACTGGGTAACCCTTATCTGTACTTTCTCAAAGCACTACAAAAGGTTGTTGAGGCAGTACTTCCTTTGCAGAAGCCATGCTGATTTTCCCTCAGCAGAGAGATCTGTTCCTCTATGTGCCTAATGTTTCTGTCCTTGATCACAGTTTCAACTAATTTGCCTGGGACAGACATTAGGCTGAATGGCCTGTAATTTCCTGGTTCCTCTCTGTACCCCATTTTAAAAAATGTTGTAAAATTTGCTCTCTCCAGCCTACTGTGGAATGCATTTTATCTGGGCTTCAATTAGTGTGGCTTTAAATAGCTTCCAAGCACTCTCTTGTATTTCCCCTTCAACTTCCTTTTAACTATTCTCCTCATTTTTGTAAAGTTTCCTCTTTTGAAATCAAATGTTATAGTTTAGGACTTTAGGGGAAACTTTCCATTGACCTGAATGCTGAACTTAATAGCATTGTGGTCACTTTTCCCAATTGGTACAACAACCTGTACATCTCTCACCAGGTCTTGAGACCCACTCAGAACTAAGTCCAAGATCACTACCCCTCTGGTAGGCTCTGTGACCAACTGTTACAGTGCACAGTCATTTAATCTTATTTCTATGGTATAAATTGATCACATGTTTACCCAATCAATGTGAGGTTAATTGATTTCTCCCAGTATAATAAAATTATCTGCTTTAGTCACCTTCCTTATTTTCTTCTCCATCTCAAGGTCAGCCTCACTCCCAAGTTCCTATTCTCACTCCCAAGTTCTAGTTTGCTCCTATCAATATTACCCTGATTGTTTATAAAAATATCCCTTTGGATTGACTTATCCTGGAGTGGAGGCTCTCCAGCTCCTGTCAGCTTCCCCCCTGGGAAAGCTTACCAGCAGCTCTCTTCCATGCTCCTCCCAGCCCAGCTGACTCAGTTCTAACTTTTTTAAAATTATTTAAAACATATTTTTCAGGCATCAAAACATTTTTACAATAAAATAAATTTGGTCCATCATTTTGTTTGCAAAGAGCAGAAACACCCACTACATTAAAGACTGCATTTTCCTTTCTTTAAGTTGTGCCATCCATTATAAGTATGTGCACAGCAGTTTTACCATTAATCAGTCAGAATATTGATGACACCCCAGCCCCAAATTCCACACTAGCTGGGTGATGGGGTGCATATAGATATTAAATAGCATCGGGGAGAGAAGTGCCCCTGAGGAACCCCACATTCCAGTGGATACCTGTCCCTCTCAGCAACACCCTCTGTCCCTGGCCATGGAGAAATGAGGTGAGCTATTGCAAGGCTGGCCCACAAATTCCAGCATTGGCAAAGTGGTGGGTCAGCAGGTCGTGGTCAACTGCTGTAAGATCAAATAGTATTAGCAGTGCCAACCCATCTTGATCCAGCTGTCTGCGGAGATTGTCCATGAGGGCAACCAATGCCATTTCCATCCCATGGCTGGGGCAGAAGCCACTTTGGGCTCCTGTTGGCTAGAATAGTTGGATACAAATGAGGTAAATGATGCACCCCCTCCTGAAAAAGCCATCTTTGGACCCAGCCAAATTGGCCAACTATCGGTCAGTCTCCAACTTGCTCTGTTTGGGCAAGTAAATAGAGAGGGCAGTGGCACTTCAGTTACAGAGTTTTCTGGATGATGCTTCTATTTTAGATCCCTTCCAGTCTGGCTTTCATCCTGGGCACGGGACACAGACAGCGCTGGTTGCCCTTACAGATGACCTCCAAAGGCATCTGGATCAGGGTGGATTAGCAGTGCTGCTGCTGTTAGATCCATCAGCTACTGATCCATCGCCTCGCTGACACTGGAATCCAGGGACTGGCCTTACAGTGGCTTGTTTCCTTTCTCCAAGGTCAGGGACAAAGAGTGGTGCTGGGGGAATAGCTGTCCCGGAGGCACCCACTGGAATGTGGAGTACCACAGGGGGCGGTATTGTCCACAATGCTTTTTAACATCTATATGCGCCCTCTTGCTCAGATTGCTCAGAGGTATGGACTGGGTTGTCATCAGTACGCAGATGACACCCAGCTTTATCTGTTGCTGGATGGCCAGTCCAAACCAGAAGCCCTAGATCAGTTGTTACAAGCCGTGGCTGGGTGGCTTAGGCTGAGCTGGATGAAATTGAATCCGACGAAGACGGGGTCCTGTGCCTGAGTCGTGGCGGTCCGGGGGTAGGGCTCCTGCTCCCGACTTTCGAGGGGGTGTCATTGGTGCCAGTGCCAGAGGTTAGGAGTTTGCGGGTGCTGCTGGATGCCTCCTTAACAATGGAGGTCAAGGTTGCAGCCACTGCCAAGTCAGCTTTTTACCATCTTTGGCTGATAAGGCAGTTGGCTCCCTTCCTCGACCGTGGCAATTTGGCAATAGTGATACATGTGATTGTCACCTCAAGACTGGATTACTGTAATGCCCTCTACATGTGGCTGCCCTTGGCGCGAATCTGGAAGCTGCAGCTGGTGCAAAATGCCGCGGTCAGGCTAATGATGGGGCTCTCAATTCGGGACCACATCCAGCCTGTGCTAAAGGAGTTGCACTGGCTGCCTGTAGCATAACGGATTCACTTCAAGGTGCTGGTTCTTATCTATAAAGCCCTTTATGACCAGGGTCCAACATACCTGAGGGACCACCTTTCCCCATATATGCCCCAGAGAGCACTGCATTCAGGGACCCCGAACCGACTGGTCCTCCCTAGTATTAAGGAGGCCAAATTGGCAACAACTAGGGCCAGGGCCTTTTCAGTGGCAGCTCCATTCTGGAGAGAGGAGATCAGGGCCCTGCGGGACCTTTTACAGTTCCGCAGGGCCTGCAAAACAGAGGTCTTCTGCCCGGCTTTTGGAGCCTCCATCTCCACTACCACCCCAACCATCACTGCTATTACAACTGCAACAATTAGTGGTACTATTAGTAACAACTGATTGGTGGAAGCCTTGAGCCATAGGTCCCTGTGACCACCGACTGGCCCAGCCCTTCCCCCCTTCTGCAACTGAAGTGGACCAAAAGAACTTAAGGCAACATCAGAATGCTAGCACTTTAATACTGTTGATTTTAATACTGTTTTATGTCATTGTATTATTTATTAATGTGACTGCTATGTATTAAGATGGCCGTGACCACGTGCGCCTGGCCATGCGGTCAAGCAGACCTTCAGATCTTCAGTCCTAGAACAATAGACACCATGGATCCTAACGCAGACCAATGGGAGCGCTCAGATCTTGAAGGGAACCTATAGCTACTTGGGCCATGTAAATAGAACCTATCACGGGTATTGGGGGGGTGTTGGGTGTGAGTGCAAGCATGAATATAAGCCAGCTGTGGACTGGCTAGTTTTATCTTCGTTCTGATGTAACTTAATAAATGAGCTGATTTTACCATGCTGAGTCTCAGAACTCAGTACTTTTCACTGACGACGAATGTGGGATCCCAATGAGCGAGCCTGATTCCCACTTCACCCTGGCACCCAGCATCGATTGACAGAGGGACATCACAACCCGCATCGCTCCTTCACAGTACTGCACCACATCCCACTCCCCAGATCACTGCCCACCGCAACGAGTCATGGCTGTGCAGCTCCGGGACGCATCGAAGTCTTTGACCCCGCTCACCCTGAGTTCTGGGAAGCATGGGTGGACCAGCTGACCAACTACCTCACCTTCCAAGAAATTACCAACGCCAGTAAGAAATGGGCCCTACTCATCAGCATGTGTGGAGTGGCCACCATCCGCCTGGCCAAAGGGCTACTAGCTCCTGCTAAATTGGCTGACAAATTGTACAAGGACAGCCTCAAGGTCCTGAACAAGTACTTTGCACCAAACCCCACCAAAATGGCGAGATGCATGGACCTATGGGTATGAATGCAGAAGTCCGGAAAAGGGGACACCATCTACATGGTCAAGTTACGCCAGCTGGCCGTAGACTGCGAGTTTCCTGAGGTCAAGGAAGTCATCCTCACACAGTTCACCTGGGGAGTCCGTGATCCCAAGCTACGCAGAAAACTCATGGGGACGGTGGACCTCAAGTTGGAGAAGGCCCTCCAGGTTGCCACATCATTTGAGAGATCACACCGGGACCACCAGGCATCATCCACTACACACCAGGTATCACCAGTAGCTGCATCAGCCTCCTCAGACAAGGATGAGGTCCTGCAAGTCCACCAGCCCACTCGCCGCAACCCTCGCCCGGCTCCATCCACCGCCACGCCACGCACACCAATGGCCTGTGCAAGCTGCAGGGAATCGCATGGATGGAGGTCCTGCCACTTCCAAGACACCATCTGCCAATTCTTTGGGAAGCAAGGCCACATAACCTGTGCCTGCCAATCCAAGGGACACCAGAACTGCACAACAACTCATCAAGAAACAGCCGAACTCCTCACCACCTCGGTACATTGCAACCAGGTACATTTTTTACCCCGGGGGTCCACCAATAAGATTAAATGACTGTCTTAATAGAGAGTGCCCCATGCATGATGGAACTGGACACAGGGTCCTCCCTCTTGATAATCTCCAAGGAGACCCTATGCACGCTCTGCCCTAATGGGGGACCCCCCACTGGTAGACATCGGCCTCATGCTATGGGATTTCCAAAAGAACCCTGTAGCCATTAAAGGAATGGGCCAGTTCCACATAAAATACAAAGCATTTGAAGGCCAATTGGAACTGGTCATGGTCAAGGGCCGTCTCACCAGCTTACTGGGGCTAGCCTGGTTCGACGCTTTGGGGCTAGCCATCACCGGAATACAAAACATGCAGTCGGGGAACTTCAGTAACGT
The DNA here is from genome assembly GCA_029375565.1 of Gekko gecko. NCBI lineage: Eukaryota > Metazoa > Chordata > Lepidosauria > Squamata > Gekkonidae > Gekko > Gekko gecko. The sequence goes on from JAPDNY010000003.1 coordinate 189,695,852, forward strand.
GTGTGACAAGTTCACGGCAGTATTTGACGGATTGCTCGGCCGCTACACGAGTCCGCCAGTTTCCCTGATCCTGTGGTACGACCCCTCTGTCTGAAAGCCCAGCGGCCTCCGTTTGCCCTCCGGCCCAAAATTGAAACTGAACTCGACCACCTGGTCAATCAGGGGATCCTGGAGCCGGTACCCCATGCAAAATGGGAAACCCCGATAGTAACCGCAGTCAAGCCCAATGGAGAAGTCAGGATTTGTGCAGACTACAAATGCACTATCAACAAGGCTCTCCAAGACCATGCGTGGTCAGCCATGTCCTGGCGTCCCTGGCCAGGGCCCAAATCTTCAGAAAACTGGATTTGGCACAAGCCTACCAGCAACTGCCAGTTGATGATGCAACTGTGGAAGCCCAGACCATAGTCACACATAGGGGGGCATTTAAAGTCAAGCGTCTGCAATTTGGGGTCAGTGTAGCTCCAGGGATTTTCCAGAATTTAATGGACTGTCTACTAAAAGGAACTCCTGGAGTGCAACCCTTTTTTGACGACATTCTGATTGCAATGCCATCTCCCAAAACCTTCACAGACCATCTGCAAGCTGTCTTGCAGTGCTTCAACACAGCCGGACTAAAAGTCAAGCAAGAAAAGTGCCTCCTCAGTGTCCCCAGTGTCGAGTCCCTGGGATTCAAGGTTGACACCAAATGGCATCCACCCCACTCCAGACAAGATTGCGGCCAGCATCAACGCACCTACACCCTTCTCCAAACCAGAGCTGCAGGTCTTCCTCAGCCTGCTGAACTTTTATCACTCATTTCTCCCCAACAAAGCGGCTGTGGCCGAACCACTGCACTGCTTGTTGGACAAACATGCGCATTGGAAGTGCGGGCCACCTCAGGCCGTGGCTTTCCAGGCAGTTAAAGACTTACTGATTACTAATGTTGTCCTGGCCCATTGTGATGAATCCCTCCCCATAGTGCTCACCTGTGATGTGTTACCCTACAGGGTGGGGGCTGTCCTGGGACACAGGCTGGTGGACAGCCGCAAGGTCCCGGTAGCCTATTACTTACACACCTTGTGTTCGGCGGAGCAGAATTACGCTCAGATAGACAAGGAGGCGCTGGCAATCGTGGTGGGGGTGCGTAAGTTCCATGACTACTTATACGGCTGGCCTGTCACCATTCTCACTGATCACAAGCCGCTGTTGGACCTCCTAGCCCCAGACCACCAGACACCCCAGATGCTGTCTCCCTGGGTGTTGCGGTGGTCCATCTTTCTTGCAGGCTACCAGTACACCTTGGTGCACTGGCCTGGCAAGGTGATGGGCCACGCTGATGCCCTGAGCCGCCTTCTGCTGCCCGTCTGCGACCTGGACCCAGCTCCAGGACACCAGATCCTGCTGCTAGGAGACCATTCCGACCAGCCAGTATAGGTGCCCTAAGTCTCCAAGCACACCAGTAAGGACCACATCCTCTGCCGTGTTTGGGACTGGGTGGGGAGGGGCTGGCCCACAGGGCATGTGGGCCCTAAATTCATAGCATTCTCGTCCCGAAGGGAAGAACTGTTCACACACAAAGGCTGTCTATTGTGGGGAAGCTGGGTAGTCATCCCCAACCCCCTGCGCAAACTCATACTTGCTGCCCTACACGAGACCCATCTGGGAATTGTGCGTATGAAAGCCTTAGTGTGCAGCTATGTGTGGTGGCCAGGCATGGATGGAGAGATAGAGGACCTGGTCAAATGCTGCCAGACATGCCAAGAAACATGGTTGGCCCCTCCCAGGCCCCCGGTGCAACAGTGGGAATCCTCACACGAGCCCTGGGCTTGCCTCTACTTGGACTTTGCAGACCTGTTCCAAGGACAGACATTTTTCGTCCTAATAGATTCCTATTCAAGTGACTAGAGGTATTCCCCGTCTCTTCTATGTCATCGAAAGCAGCGATCAGAGCCATGTGGAAAATCTTCAGCACCCATGACATCCCTGATACCCTAGTGCTGAACAATGGTACTGCATTTATGTCAGCTGAATTCCTAGAGTTTGTGTAGTATTATGGGATTTGGCATGTCCACTCTGCTCCCTTCCACCCGGCAACCAATGGACAGGTGGAACGGATGGTGTGCACAACCAAGGAAGCACTGCGCCGGATCGTTCAGGATGAATGGGACTACAGGCTAGCTGCCTTCTTGTTCGGCCAACGGATGACCCCACACACAGCTACAGGATGCTTATCCACAGAACTCTTAATGGGCCGGTGCCTAACGACCAGACTGCCCCTGGATGACCCAGGTGTACGAGACGCAGAGGACAATGAGGAGGAGCCGGACCCGGAGGAACCTATCTTGGGGCCAGCAAAGTCCGAAACGGCTACAGCTCCTGCCCCAAGTTCCACTCCAGCGCCCAACACCAGACTCGCCCCACAACAGGGACTATGCCGGCCACAGTCTCTGAGCCGCCCACCAGCCCAACTGCGCCAAACAGAAATCCGACAGAGCCAAGCCACTCCACGAGAGAACAGAAGTGCCCGGAGTACTTGCAGGACTATGTGTGTTAGTATTTCAGAACTAAGGGGGGACGGGTGTTATGTATTAAGGTGGCTGCAACTGCATGCACCTGGCCATGCGGCCAAGTGGACCTTTAGACCTCCAGTCCTAGAACAATAGACACCGCAGATCCTAGCACAGACCAATGGGAACACTCAGATCCTTAAGGGAATCTATAGCTACTTGGGCCATGTAAATAGAACCTATCATGGGTATTGGAGGCGTGTTGGGTGTGAGTGTAAGCACGAATATAAGCCGGCTGTGGACCGGCTAGTTTTATCTTCATTCTGATGCAACCTAATAAACTTGAGCTAATTTCACCATGCTGAGTCTCAAACCTCAGTACTTTTCAGTGACAAACTGTGTTTTATGTATAACGGAAATTTTTATGCTGTTGTGAGCCGCCCTGAGCCAGCCTTGGCCAGAATGGCGGGATAGAAATCGATTAAATAAATAAATAAATAAAAATTTAAAGAAGTCTGTGTGCATGCACAAATCATTTCTGTGCATGCCCAGATGGTCATGGTGATCTTCCCTTCTCCCAGCAGCTTCTCACACCTCAAGAAATGCATGAGGTGTGTGTGTCTGCCAGTAAGGGCTTTTGGGGGACAGAGTTGAAAAGCTTTCATAGGTGGGCTACTGTGGCATCCCACCTAAAATAAAAGCAGTGAAGTGACAGAGAAAACCAGAAGACCTAATTAGTAGTGCTGAATGAGGGAAACAATAATAATGAGTTTATAAGCATTTATTTGTCAAATCATATATTTTCATTCTTCTTGTATTCTTCAAGAAGTAAAAGTTAGCGGAACTGAAAAGATTTCAAATGTCGATTCTTTTTCTTTCACCTTCAAATGCATAATTATAAAATTTATAATAAGAATCACTTAACTGATTGAAGGGTTCCAAAAGTACTATACTTAGGGAATGACAGAGTACAACTCTCGTCAAGGGGGAAGTTTGAAACGTCATAGCTACTGTCTCATTTTGCCAACCAAAATAGGAATAGCAGTTCATACTTTCTCTTCTGAAACAAAATCTTTGATTGTAATTCAAGAGTAGTCTATCTGACCCATGAAAAATGAGAGAAGGCAGAGAAATGGTACCCTTCTGGACTGTATTGAAAGAAGGAGCTGCATGTTTCTGCACCCTGTGGATTTGAGTGGGATATAATACAAAGTCCACTGCCGGAAAAAATAGAACAATGTAAGGCAGAAAACATCAAATAATTTAATCACACTCTGTAGGTAGTTGATGTACTAATGACACAAGAGAACTGACCGAGATAGGGAGTGCAAATCCCTACTTATTTTTACCTTTCTATTGTAGAACCAACATATGATTATGTTTTCTTCAAAAAGTAAATTGCTAGCAAAATGTCGAAATGGCTATTTATAAATTTATCTCATTAGCATATATTATGAACTTCTCAGGGTTTTCAGATTAGAGTGTATTACAACTTGTATGTAAAAGTTCTTTTTAATCGCCCTTGAAAAACAGAGCTATAGACAATTCTGTGCTTTATTTTGACTCACTGAATTTGAGGAGTTTTTCTCTTATAACACCAGTACTGATATTATGAAATACATGCAGCTGTGAGGATGTATGTGTTTATGTACCTTGATTAAGCAAGGTAGTTAGGAAAATGCTGTTTCAGTGTGCCTCTAGACCTGGAAATCTGGGACAGTCTGCTCTATGCTATGTTTGCCCTAGAGAGTCTGATTAAACTTTTTAGAGCATTTGATTAAAGCAGTCTTAAACTGTGATTTTAAAATTTTGGTTTTATTTTTTTAATGTAATCTCTGCAGTGAAAAGTAATTGCAGTGCAGGAAGAGGCATATTTCTTTTTTTCTTTGAATGAACATTACCCCCCCCCGGTGGGGGGGAGGAATCAATTTTCAGTTGGGAAAGCACTGGCCAAGAGAGGACAAAGAAATTGCTCTGGGCATTGCACTACAGAATGCTTCCTTTAAAATAGCTGCAACAGTCATAAAAAAATTAAATTGAATTGATATCAAAAGGGCTTTTCGTAAAGGAGGAAGAAAGATCATTCTTCATCTGGCCAATGTGATGTTGTGGTTAAGAGCAGTGGATTCTAACCTGGAGAGCCGGGTTTGAGTCTCCATTCCTCCAGATGAAGCCTACTGGGTGACCTTGGGCCAGTCACAGTTCTCTCGGAACTCTCTCAGCCTCACCTACCTCACGAGGTGACTGTTGAGGGGAGAGGAAGGGAAGGCAATTGTAAGCCACTTTGAGACTCTTTAAGGTAGAGAAAAGTGGGGTATGAAAACCAGTTCTTCTTCTAGCCTTTCTAATGTGACCGCTTGAAAGGTGGTGACTGCACCCAGAAAACACTCTGAAATTGGGAAACCTATTTCACAGGTTACAGGACCTCTTAATTTGGCTGATCTCTAGGCTCCCTGGTTTCCCCCCCTATTGTTTGGAGCTGACCCAGCTGAGCTCTGAGAAGGAGCAAGGTGTTTGAGCTGCCAGAGGGGTGAGTGGTATTTTTATTTATTTACTTTCAGCTGAGGTGCTTTAGCTGAGAAGGTACTGTGTCAGTGACTGTATTTGGGAGTGTGTGGGCGAGTTGTAACAGACTCCTGACTGCTGGAGTTAGGGTGTGAAAGGGTCATTGTTGCCTGTAATTAAGTGCTTGGGTGAAATTGAATAGCAGACTCCTGGCTGCTGGAGCTGGGGTGTGAAAGGGGCTTTGTTTGACCGTCATTAAGTGCCTTGGGTGATTTTGAGTAGCTGCTGGCCACGCCCTCTCCTGGGAGACAATTCCATTTAAGGCAGGAAGTTTGCAACTGGCACGGGCCTCTGGCACGAGCCGAAGGGCGAGAGCAAAAGGGCGAGGCTCTTTGCCTGTGGCTCTTGGCCTAGGGGCTCTGTAAGAAGCCCAGGAAGAGCCAGAAAGCCAGGACCTTGGCTCCTTGGTAAGGTAAGTAGACTCCTACAACAGGAGCCATATAAATACAAAGGGTTTAAAAGGGGGTTTATAGAAAAGTATTTGTTTAAAAACAATTATGAAGCCAGAATGCCAGCAGGGGGTGGGGGGCTATCCAGTGTTTTGCCTGGAGTGTCACATGTATGACTATCTGCCCACTGGTCAGAAGTCTTAGGTGTGTGCTCGGTGCAAGGAGCTCCTGGTTCTCAGGGAGCGAGTTTGCTCCCTTGAGGCCAAGGTGGCTGACCTGGAGAAGCAGGGACAGTCAGTTAGGTGCACGGGGAAGACTCTCGGGGACTTGTTAGATATGTCCCACTCTGGATCTGGCAGCCCGGCTGCTGCCAGGGAGCATGAGGGTCAAGGGGAAAAGGGGCACCATGCTGAGGATAAGGGGAATGTGCCCTCAGAAGGGACCTCTTCTTCAGCTGGTGAACGGGTATCCTTTCGTACCAAGGAACCGTCCCTGGGAAGGGTGGGAGGGGGGCTCTTGGTAGTTGGTGATTCGATCCTTAGGCAGGTAGACAGCTGGGTGGCGAACCCGCGTACTGACCGTATGGTGACTTGCCTGCCTGGTGCGAAGGTAGCGGACATTACGCGTGTTTTAGATAGGCTGGTAGATAGTGCTGGGGAGGAGCCAGTGGTCGTGGTGCACGTCGGCACCAACGATGTGGGGAAATGCAGTCGTGAGGTCCTGGAGGAGAAATTTAGGCTGCTGGGCAGGAAACTCAAGGCCAGGACCTCCAAGGTAGCCTTCTCGGAAGTGCTACCTGTTCCACGCGCAGAGCCGGAGAGACAGGCACAGATCAGGAGTCTCAACGCGTGGATGAGACGGTGGTGTAGGGGGAAGGGTTCAAGTTTGTTAGGCACTGGGATGCTTTTTGGGACAAGAGGGAGCTGTACAAAAGGGACGGTCTCCACTTGTCCCGAGAAGGAACCAGGCTGCTGGCGCTCAAAATCAAAAAGGTGGCAGAGCAATTTTTAAACTGAATAATGGGGGAAAGCCGACAGGAGATGAAAAGTCTCTGGTTCGGGATGGCTCATCTCAAAGAGATGAAGGGGTAGCTATTACTTTTGTACAAGGAAATGGATTACAATTGTTCACTGAGACTGTGGCTAATGATAGGAACTGCCTGGCAAGGTCCCGAGGCAGCAAGAGGAAGGCTGTGGGCTTAACAAACATGGGAAACTATAAGTGTTTATACACAAATGCTAGAAGTCTCCGAGGTAAAATCGGGGAGTTGGAATGCTTGGTGTTGGGGGGGAAATAGACATTGTGGGTATTTCAGAAACTTGGTGGGATGAGGAAAATCAGTGGGATACGGTGATTCCTGGTTATAAATTATATCGGAAGGATAGGGGGGAAAGGGTTGGAGGTGGGGTGGCTCTGTATGTCAGAGAGGGTGTACCATCCAGTAAGATTGAGAGGGTAAGAGAATTGGATTCGCTTCTGGAAATGCTATGGGTTGAAATAGTGGGTCCAAAAGGAGGCTTAACAGTGGGAGTTTGTTATCGCCCACCAGATCAAAAGATAGGGGAGGATTATAAAATGATGAATGAATTAAAGATAGCGGCTAGACGAAATAACTGTGTTGTAATAGGCGACTTTAACTACCCACACATTGATTGGGTCAATATGAGTTCTAGTCGGGAAAAAGAGATTGCGTTCTTAGACACTCTCAATGACTGTGCTGTGGAACAGATGGTCACAGATCCTACCAGGGGAGAGGCGATCCTGGATTTGGTCCTAAGTAACACCCAAGACCTGGTGAGAGATGTAAAAGTGATTGCACCACTTGGGAACAGTGACCATAATGTCATTGAGTTTAACATTTGTACAGATAGGGAGTTGCCCAAAAAGACTGACACAACCGCTTTTAACTTTAAAAGGGGTAACTTCTCTGGTATGAGGGGACATGTGAGGAAGAAATTGAAAGGAAGAGTGGAGAAGGTCAAAACCATTGGGGAAGCTTGGAGACTATTTAAAAAGACAATCCTAGAAGCTCAGAAAAAATATATACCGCAGGTTAGGAAGGGTACAAATAGGTATAGAAAAAAGCCTGCATGGTTAACAAATAAAGTAATGGAAGCTGTAAAAGGTAAGAAGGATTCCTTTAAGCGGTGGAAAGCTAGTCTTAGTGAGGTTGATAAAGGGAACACAGACTATGGCAAATAAAATGCAAGTCTGTGATCAGGCAAGCAAAAAGGGAATATGAGGAGCATATCGCAAAAAACATAAAGACCAACAATAAAACTTTCTTCAAATACATTAGAAGTAGGAAGCCAGCCAGGGAGGCAGTGGGGCCCTTGGATGACCAAGGGGTAAAAGGAGTAGTGAAGGATGATAGGGAAATGGCTGAGAAGCTGAATGCATTTTTTGCCTCTGTCTTCACTGTGGAAGAGGAGAAGTGTTTGCCCACTCCAGAAGCACCGATTTCGGGAGGGGGTTTGAAAGACCTGAATCAGATTGCGGTAACAAGAGAGGAAGTCCTCCGACTGATGGACAATTTAAAAACCAATAAATCACCAGGCCCGGATGGCATTCATCCGAGAGTTCTGAAAGAACTCAAATGTGAACTTATGGATCTCCTGACAAAAATATGTAATCTTTCTTTAAAATCTGCCTCCATTCCTGAGGACTGGAAGGTAGCTAATGTCACTCCCATCTTTAAAAAGGGCTCCAGGGGAGATCCGGGAAATTACAGGCCAGTTAGTCTGACATCGATACCGGGTAAGTTGGTGGAAACTGTTATTAAGGAAAGAATTAGTAGGCACATTGATGAACAAAAACTATTGAGGCAGACTCAGCATGGGTTCTGTAAAGGAAGATCTTGTCTCACTAACCTGTTAGTGTTTTTTGAGGGAGTGAACAAACATGTGGACAAGGGGGACCCAATAGATATTATTTACCTTGACTTCCGGAAAGCTTTTGATACAGTTCCTCATCAAAGGCTCCTAAGTAAGCTCAATAGTCATGGGATAAAAGGACAAGTCCTCTTGTGGATCAAAAACTGGCTTATAAATAGAAAACAGAGAGTGAGTATAAATGGGAAACTTTCTCAGTGGAGGGTGGTAAGCAGTGGGGTACCACAGGGATCAGTACTCAGTCTGATGCTTTTTAACTTGTTTATTAACGATTTGGAATTGGGAGTAAGCAGTGATGTGGCTAAATTTGCAGATGACACAAAGTTGTTCAGGGTGGTGAAAACCAGGGAGGATTGTGAGGCACTCCAAAGGGATCTGTTGAGGATGGGTGAGTGGGCGTCAACATGGCAAATGGGGTTCAATGTGGCCAAGTGCAAAGTGATGCACATTGGAGCCAAAAATCCTAAATATAAATACACGTTGATGGGGTCTGATCTGGCAGAGACGGACCAAGAGAGAGATCTTGGAGTCGTAGTGGATAACTCGCTGAAAATGTCTACACAATGTGTAGCTGCAATAAAGAAGGCCAACGCTATGCTGGGGATTATTAGGAAGGGAATTGATAACAAATCAGCCAGTATCATCATGCCCCTGTATAAATCATTGGTGCGACCTCATTTGGAATACTGTGTACAGTTCTGGTCACCACATCTCAAAAAGGATATTATAGCATTGGAAAAAGTGCAGAGAAGGGCAACTAGAATGATAAAAGGGTTGGAACACCTTCCCTATGAAGAAAGGTTAAAATGCTTGGGGTTCTTTAGCTTGGAGAAACGACAGCTGAGGGGTGACATGATCGAGGTTTATAAGATTATGAATGGGATTGAGCAGGTTGAGAAAGAAGTACTTTTCTCCCTTTCTCACAATACAAGAACTCGTGGGCACTCTATGAAATTGCTGAGCAGTCGGGTTAAAACAGATAAAAGGAAATACTTCTTCACCCAAAGAGTGATTAACATATGGAATTCACTGCCACAGGAGGTCGTGGCAGCTGCAAGCATGAACAGTTTCAAGAGGAAATTAGATAAACATATGGAGCAGAAGTCCACCAGTGGCTATTAGCCACAGGGTATGGATGGGAACTCTCAGTCTGGGGCAGGTGATGCACTCTATTCTTGGTGCTGGAGGGGGCAGCAGTGGGAGGGCTTCTGGTGCCCTGGCCCCACTGCTGGACCTCCGGATGGCACCTGGTATATTTTGGCCGCTGTGTGACAGAGTGTTGGACTAGATGGGCCATTGGCCTGATTCAGCATTGGCTTCTCTTATGTTCTTATGTTCTTATGTAACAATGCATGTAATAGCTACCATTCCTCAGTGTTAGTCTAACTATCTTGACTCACGTCTTGCTACCAATGGTTGGCTCAGGGTGCTTTGAAAGGATTAATCTCAGAGTGGGAATGCTGTTGCTTGTGATCGTTACAACTTGCCTTTTGAGATTGAGTTTATTTGCACAGGGAGGGAAAGCACTGACACTTGTAAGCCTAGAAGTTTATGGGTTGCAATCCTAGAAGCACTTTCCTGGGAGTAAGCCCCATTAAATAACATGGGACTCACTTGCTTAGTATCGCTCTGTCAACAAAAGTGGTTGGCTAATAAATACAAGGAGATTCATCAGCTTGTGAAACAAACAAAAAATATTTCAACAAATGCTTATTTTATGATAAAGATTTCATAATGGTGGTGTTTATTGATGCTATCAGAAATAAAATGAATTGGTGTGATTGTTCCAAATGCATTTTTACTTTCTTTAAAGCAAAGCTGACATACAGAATGCACGTCTACCTAACGTTTTTTTCTTAGTAATGAGCCCTGAATTTACTGAGATTCTTTTCCTTTTCTGAAATAATTGTTTGTGTTTGTTAAAGTTTCATTATACAGAGTTTTTTTTATTTCCCCATAGCAGACTCTTTCCTCTGCTTCAGATGTACAGTTATAGCATTTATGCATTCAACTTCTTTGTCAAGTGATGCTATTTTTTTCTGCTGTAGCCTGACAGCCACTAATAATAACACATGAGGACAGTCAGACAAAATGAAGACAAATGCTGCTTGTCGCAGCAGAATCATAATGTCTTCAGACTCTGTAAAGACAGTCTAACTGTATGTGGATACTCTTTATAGCTTATTTAGACCTGTGGTTTCCCCGTTCCCCCCTCCCCCGCTCTTTAAAAAAACACACAAACATTATGTAGAAATACATTAAGGCAACATATGGGCCTGTTAGTTAGCCAAAACAATGTGGAACCGTGGAGAATAGAGATTGGAATGCACAGATGGATACTGTAAAAAATTCATGAGTGGCATAACAGATCTAAAAAGCAGACTTTTAGTCAACATTCAAGTGGGAAAGCACAAAGTATACATAACTTAGCTTCTTGAGATTTTTTAAATAAACATAATATGAAATATTAAAGGTTGCAGAAATGTGTTCATTCCACAGTATGAGAGTCAGTTGAAATCATCCAGCAGTAGAGACTGCCAGTAACAATAGCACTTCCGTTCTACTTGAGGTGAACTCTGCAGTATTAAATATCCATATTATTTCCAGCTCAATATCAGAAAATGTCAGTCATTATGACAAGCCCCACAAGAGCAGTACGTTCAAACAACCGTCTGTGTAGTCAAGTGCTACATTAAATAACAGAATTCCACATTACCTTACTTTGTTGTTAAAATAATATTTTGTGCAAAAAATAGACAAGTAGAACCTCCTGCGAATGTTCTTTCTTAGCAAAGCTCAAAGTGTCATGAGGGCTGCCAAGGGGAGGGAGGAGGGGGGGACATGTTCCTGGGTTACCCTGGGGGCTGGGGAGGTTGGCAAGGTGTTGCTCATATTTGGCGTTACATCCAGTGGCTCCTTTATTGAGGGGAAAGGAAGGGGGAAGAATGACCATGGGCCAGTGACTGTCTCTCAGCCCAATGTATCTTTCAGAAGAACAAAATGGTGTGATCACAGATGCTGTCTTGAGCTCCTTGGAGGAAGGGTGAAGTTTAAATGTGAAGAATAAAATGGAGGAAAATGTATGGTGCACATGTACTCATGCTGATAGCAAGTCACATGGTATACTTTCATATGATGCTGGGACTGAGTCTGGGTGGTGTGAAGGAAGACTCTCAGCAGCCCTGAGTGTCACTGGAATAAGCAGGGCTTACAGTGACCTTAGACCAGAAACCCATTAGTTCACAAGACCTGTTGATTTCTGTGACACAGGAATACAACCCAGGCATGGTTATTTTAAATATACATGCTTTTGTTGAGCTGATATGTATGCTGCACTGAACGACTGATGCCTGAGCTATAGTGACAGGTTCTGGATCTATGTGAATAGAAGAAGACACTCTTCAGTCACAGCTGTGGCATGTGGAGACCACTGTGTGAAGGATTCACTCACTAGAAGGACTGGGCTTGTGTTGCCACCAACAGCTGTATCCAGCTTCTGGGAAACACATGAACATACAGGGCCCCTCCCTACACACATACCCTTACTCTAGCCTTGTTTGAACAGCAGCCATGGCATGATAATTGGAAGCCTTTTCATGCACCCCAGTTAGGCAAGGTTTTATGCTGCTTGCGTTGCTGCTGCTCTGAGCATACGAAAAGTCTGGCAAGCCACAGCTCAGCAAGTCCAAACAGCCAGAGAGCAGCTGGGAGAAAGGGCTGCACGACGGGAAAGTCCTTGATGACTAGATGTGCCAAGGGGATTACACATCAGGGCGCTTCATTCTTTATCAAGGGTATTCTCAATTCTAGGACATATCCTAGGGGCTTGGAAGAAGCCAGGTGGGGGAGGGGAGTTGCATAGAATAGTTGCATAAGAGTTTGCTTTCTCAGGCGACTGGATTCAAAAAGCTGTATCCAACTGCTCTCAGTGCATCAGCTGATTACCCTCCCTTCTCAGTTACAAGATATGGGGAGAAGAAACTTTGTAAGATCACACATGGAATTGTATTGAAATGGGAATACAGAGAGACAGGGAGTTTATCTACTAAACACACAGAAAGGGGAAGGGAGGGACTGGGAACAGTTGCATAAGTGTGGGTAATTATGGGCCAGGTTGTTTGCAGGCCATACTATTACTTTGGTGTTTGTTTTAATTTTACTAGGCTTTGGTTTAACATTCAGTACCAGTGGATCATGATGTTTATTTGTGTGTGTCCTTAAAAATGGACTTTGGACCAGGTGAATAATTCAGTATATCAATGGGGGGAAAAGGAAGGACCATTAGTAAGTCAAGTAGATTATGTTTAGTCCTGTCACTGGACACAGTTCTGCGTAATATTTTAAGCCTTACTGATTTCAAATGGAAAACAATATATTTCAGCCCACTGATCAAAAATACGTAATTTTTGTGTTTGTGTGCAATCTGACTGAATATTGTAAGCAGAGCCATTGTTTTACATACATTCCACATCAGGATGTTGATGTTTCTATTTCTTAGAAAACCTGAAATCAGTCTAACATGATTCTTGATGTGTGACAATACTTGTTGCTTGACTTTTAATTATCTACTTGAGTTTTACTTGAGTTTTAATTATCTACCAATGTAGATATTCTTGGTTCCAGGACTGGCTCTACACATTTCGCCACTTCAAGAGCCCTGCACCTATGCTGCAGGCTCCAATTTATTGTATCTTAAAAGCTAATAATGCAGCTATTTTTATTTAAAAAATCAAATGCATGCTTACGAGCAAATCCAGACAAATCCAGTGAGTTTCTAAGTAAAATGTTACATTCAAATATACTGGTAAATGTCAAGGTCGCCAGCTCTGGGTTGGGAAATACTTTGAGATTTTGGTGGTGGAGTCTGAGGAGGGTGGAATTTGAGGAGGGAATGGACTTCAATGGGGTATGATGCCATAGAGTCTACATTCCTGGAAATCAGATGTAATAATGCCTGGAGATCAGTTGTAATAATGGGAGATTTCCACCTACCACCTGGAGGCTGGCAACCCTAGTTATCACCCTTTAAAAATTGCCACAACTCACAGAATTTTAAGGTTGTGGGAGGAGAGAGAACTTAGAGGAAAACCTAGCACCCAAACTTAGAATCACTTGCTAGGCTTTTCAAATCTAAGTCACTGAAGTCAATATAAATTTGAATAAACAAACAAACAAATAAATAAATAAGGCTACATGGAATCATGCGTGCAATTACCAGATATTAAACCTTATCTCTCTATAAATATAAAAACCACTTGGGGTGGCAAAGCTCTATGCCCGGCAAAATCAGTTGGCTCTCTGATGTGTCACTCAGAAGCTGTCTCTATCCACTAGCTGCGTTGTCTCCCACCCACTGCAGCCTAGGCCACTCTTCTCTGATTGGGCCAGGATTTCAAGGTCATTTGCATATGGAAGCTGATTGGACTTCACTCCATTCCGCACCTCAAACTCCCCCCCCGCAGGACAGTTGGAACTGTCAGTTGCATATGTGACCTGGTGTATTCTGAGATAAAATATGTCCTCACTCACAACACTTCCCCTTCTAAAGAAACAAACCCAATAACACAACCATGCCACGCCACAAAAAAGACAGATCACACTACAAGTGGACTACCACAAGGCAAAAACAGCTCTGGTACTAATTCAAAGTGCTGGGGATGAGTTGTGTTCTGGCAGGGGACGCTGTGAGTGTAGAGAATGATTTATCGACAAGAGTTGTGTTTTGGAAAATATTTAGGAATTGTTTGGTACATTTAACATGGGGTACCCACCCAGAGCCTTTGGCATTTTCTCACTCTGCTGACATCAAAACCAATTTAAGGCCAAATAGAGATATGGAGACTTTTCCATCCTTCTTTGCATCAATTTGTTTTTGTTGGCAATGGCAACCCTGGGCCTGCCAGCACTCTCAGGGTGACTTTATGCCTCCTGACTGGCATGGCATCACTAACCCTGGCTGCTTGCTCCTGTTCAGCAGGAGCATCCCTATGGAAGCTGCCTGGGTGATTTCGGACCAGCCGCAGACTTTCTGCCTAACCTACCTTACAGGGTTGCTGTAAGGCCGAAGCCGAAGAGAATGCAGTAAGCTGCTTTGGCGGACAAATTAATACAAAAATTGTATAATTTCCTCCTAACAGAGGAATTAGTAGATGAAACTGTAAAACCAAATATGATCCTCTGGATGAAAGACATAGGGCAAAACATTACTTTAGAACAGTGGTCCAGATTGTGGAACTCTCTCAAGCTGCTCAGAGCCACAAACTATAAAGAAAATATAAGATGTTTTACAGGTGGCACTGGACGCCGGATAAAGTTGCAAAATGCTATAAAAAAGCATCAGATGTATGTTGGAGGTGCAAAAAAGAGGTGGGAACGTATTTACATACTTGGTGGAATTGTGAAAAAATAAGAAAGTTTTGGAAAATGATTAAAAAAATAATTGAAGAATCCACCAAAATGAAGTTAGAATTAAAACCAGAGATCTTGTTGAACATGTTACCGGTGGGAATTAAAAAGGCGGATCAAAGAATCATTCTTTATATAATTACAGCAGCGAGAATTATGGTTGCCAAATGTTGGAAAAAAGAGAATCTCCCCCAAAATAGAAAAAATAATAGATATTACACTGGAAATAGCTGAATTAGATAAGCTAAACCTTATACTTTCCGGAAGAGATGATTTAGTATATGTAAACAGATGGGAAAAAATTATGAATGGATTGAAAAGAAGATATGAAAAAACAACCCCAAACCACTCCAACTTTATTTAGATAGGTTACCAGAAATTGAGGTTAATTAATGTATATGCTCGAAAATGTATTAAGGATTCATGTAATTTTGATATTGATGTTGTTGATTTGGATTTTGTTTTTGTGTGTATATATTGGAAAAAATTTATAAATATATATATATTTTTAAAGTAAGCTGCTTTGCTCCCTGCTAATGAGAAAGACAGAATTTTGCCTAGGAAGAAGCTGTTGAGAGGGGAGGCAATAAAGTTGCCAACTTTAGGTATGGAAATTCCTGGAGATTTAAGGGGTGGAGCCCGGAGAGGGTGAGGTTTGAGGAAGGGTGGGACCTCAGACAGGTACAGTGCCATAGACTCCACCCTCCAAAACTGCCATTTCCTCCTGGGGAACTATTATTGCCAATCTTGGCCCAGTGGCCATCAAGCCATTCTCTTCAACCCCCTGCTCTGCAGCTGACTTTCCCCTTGGGTTGCCAATCTCCAGGTGGGACCTGGAGATCTCCCGCTGTTACAATTGATCTCCAGATGACAGAGATCAGTTTCCCTGAAGAAAATGGCTGCTTTGGAGGGTAAACCCTATGGCATTATGTCCTGCTGCATCCTTCTGCCCCCCACCAAATGCTGCCCTCCACAGGATCCACCCCCCAAATCTCCAGGTATTTTCCTACTTAGAGCTGGCAACCCTACTTTCCCCTCAGTGCCTGTTGGTAGGCAACCAAGCTTGGTCCTGTCACCTATTTTGGCCTTTGGGAGAAAACTCATTGGGGCCAGTCCTGATAGGGTTGCCAACTCCAGGTGGGAAATTCCTGGATATTTGAGGGATGAAGCCTGAAGAGGGTGAGGTTTCAGGAGGGGTGAGACCTCAGACAGGTACAATGCCATAGTTTCCACCCATCAAACTAGCCATTCCATCCTGGGGGACCATTGTTGCCAATCTCCAGGTGGGGGTTGGAGATCAATCAGAATTACAACTGCTCTCCATGAGGGAGGGGGAGGAGATGGAAAGCTGAAGTCAGGGGGCTGATAATGGTAGGTTGACAACTCCAGGTTGGAAAATTCCTGGAAATTTATGGGGGAGCCTAGAGATGGTGAGGTTTGAGGAGGGGTGGGATCTCAGACAGGTACAATGCCATAGACTCCACCCTCCAAACCAGCAAGTCCCTCTTGGGGAACCATTGTTGCCAATCTCCAGGTGTGGGCTGGAGACCACTCAGAATTACAACTGCTCTGCAGGAGGGAGGGCAGAAGTCAGCTGAAGTCAGAGGGGCAGATAACAGTAGGTTGATGGTTAGCTGGGAAGGAGATGGGGTTGCCAACTCCAGGTTGGCAAATTCCTGGGGATTTCAGGGGTGGAGTCTGGAGAGGGTGGGGTTTGAGGAGGGGCTGGACCTCAGACAGGTAGAATACCATAGACTCCACCCTCCAAACCAGCCATTTCATCCTGGGTGACAATTGCTGCCAATCTCCAGGTGAGGGCTGGAGATCACTCAAAATTACAACTACTCTTCAGGTAGCAGAGATCAGTTCCTCTGGAGAAAACGGTGGACTCTGCCATTATACCGTGCTGAGGTCACCACAGCAAATTCACACTGTGTGCCCAAAGCTGGGGCACTCTCCCAGAACCTCTTTCTAGAGCTCATTGTATTTATTTCCACAACAGGCCTTATTCCTAGTCTAGATATATATAAAAGGCTAGCTGTGTTCCTGACAACTCACTGTCTACCTGATTGGGCCAGCCTTTCAAGGTCATTTGCATATGTGGGCTGATTGGGCCTCGCTCCATTCCTTATGTCATCCTTTCCCCCCATAGCCAGTCAGAACACAGAGGATTGGCCCTCACCGCCAACATTCTAAACAGTTTGCTGTTGCTGTTGGGAGTCATTGAATGTGTCCTGAGGTAAAATACATCTCCCAGTCTTCCCCTGAATGTTCACTGGGGTTGCCAACCTTCCTGTGGGGCCTAGAGATCTCCTGGAAATCACCATGCTCCCCAGCCACAGGACATCATTTGCCCTATAGAAAACAGGTCCCTTGACGCACATACTATATGTTAGCCCATAACACAAGCATGCCATGCCAAAAAAGACAGCTCACCACAAGCACACACTGATGCTAAATGTTGCAAGGCCGAAAATGACAGGAAAAGGTGCCATCAATGCACTGCAGATGAAAGGAATACTGAGCTTCAGCATCTGCGTAGTCGTCATCATGCTATGACACCACAGCAAAGAGATGCTGAATCTCTCCACATGCATGCTGTTCATACTCTCTGCATGTGTGTTGTCCATATTGCACAGGCACAAAACATGACTCCTGAACAAAGGGCGCATCTCACCAAATGAAAAACATACAGACAACTCATTAACACACAACAAGAAACAGCAGAGGTAACTGTTCAAAGATGTCAAAACCGCAATAATAGAGATGTTGCAGCTCTCCAAGTTACACAAACCACTACATGCAGTAAGAACTTAGATCACATAGATGATGCGAATCCCGTTCCTACACACTCATGTGGCACTCTGGACCAAATTTGTGAACTCTGCCATGCCATGCTTTTGTACCTTAGCTGCCCCTGCATAGCCCCAAATCAACATAAGCCTGCACAGTCTGAAAATGTGTAAACTGCTCAGGAGCTTGGTGTAACACAGTGATATGTGGCCTAAATTAATTTAAAATATCAGACTGGCTAAGGAAAAAAAATCCCAATAAAAGAGTTACATAAACTGGAGACTCTGCTTGGAGCAAGAAATATGAAAATAGGGAACTGAATGAGAATTATGCCCCCCTTGAATATCCAAAGCTTAAGGACAAATGGACAATACTGTTGCCAGTATTTAAGAATATTTTAAAAATAGGACACATGTTCATTTTTATGCTGTAACTCTTATTCCATGGGCTTCATGAAAATGTGTCTGATACCCTTTACCAAAACTGTTTGTAATCAGAGACTCAAACCATTAAATCTGATTGTGGTTTTCCTCTAAAATAACTGGAAAAGCTTATCCATACGGCATTCAAAAGCTCTATACATTTCAATTATGTGTTGGAAGCCTATTGTCTTTTTTTCACGTTCTGTTTCAAAGGAGCCCTCTGCTGGACAGCCGTACTTTATAAATGCTACTCCAACATACAAAAGCATCAAACATTCACAAGCACACATAAAAGCTGGTATATAGGCACTATCTACTGATCCTAGATCTAATACAGTGGATTGGGTCTCTTGCATATCATCAGGGTAATGAACGTGGAACTGGTTTAAAAAAAATACTTTTCTCTGAAGTGATAATCCAACAAGTATGATCATTGTACAACATTACTATTAATTGAGTTGGATCCAGATTAACATTTTTGCAGTTGCAAGAATTTTTGCTCACAAAATGTAATTTTCCTGCCCCTTTCCACAGCAGCCTGGAATCCCCCAAATACTGTTCACGGGGAGAGGAGACCCCCAGGAGAGAATTTTGGGGGGAGGGGATTTCATGCTGTCATGGGGGAATTCTAGGTCTGATTGAAATAATGAATTGAAATAATAAATTATTCAACCAATGTGTATCTAAAGCAACTACTATACCTCATAGATATTCTGTTGTTTTTTGTTGCCTTTATTGCATTTACCAAATGTACAGAGCCCTCCCTATAGAGGACAATTAATGCAAAATAAATTATTTTAAGTAGCTGCCAATTCTGAAATTATTTGACAACAATTTGGAAGGTACCTTCTTTCATAGACCAGTTTGTGTCAAGCTGCTGGATTTCATACCAACCAGTCTTTGACAGTGAATTTGCTTGGAGAACGTACCACTATTCTGGTGGGTTTCTGAATATGAAGAAGACCCCCTACATGCTAGTTAGGCAGACGTATGCAGACATTGAGCCCTGGTGCAAGCAAAGGATAATATGCTATCTGGGGTGCAGTCTGCATGACAGGACTGCCCTGACTTCCATCGTAGTGAGGACTCAATTAGAACTCATTGAGGACACTTCACACAGCTATTAGCATGTATCTCACAACTGCTGCCCTCACCACCTTCAGATGACTCCTTAGTCAGGGTTAGTATGGCAGGGTAAGTCTGACTTATACCATGGAAGCTGTGACTCGAACAACATTCCTGAGTGCTTTCATACATAGTGCAAATATGCTGGTGCATCCAGGGTCTCTCGAGTCCTCATTGCTATACCTGCCTCCATATTGGCAGTAGTGGAATAGGCTAGCTCTACATTGCTCAGGCTGCAGTGCACTGATGCAGGCCACTCACCGGCATCATAGGCACAATGAACTCATAGTTGTACACAATGAAGTCCACAGTGCATGTGATAATCATGATGGTGAATCTGGCTGTGGCTTTCTGGCTCCAGAAGTGTGTATCAATTAAATTCCCTCTCTGGGTTTTACCTGTTCCAAGGCATACCTGCATTTTAGTTCTTAGCTGCATTCTCATGTATCTTCATGTGACCTGGGCATGATTGATATGAATGCCTGTACTTTCAAAGCCTAACTTTAAAAGTGGTTACGTGCACCCCATTCTTACCTCATCTTATCAGATCTTGTATCCTGGCCTCCAGAGTATTTGTTCTCAGAGCAAGTATGTGACATTTAATGATGTGAACTTAAATCTGGAAGAAATGAAAATCAGCCCTGCAAAGCCTTCTAGATTTCCACCTATTTTCTGAATATATGTGAGACTAATTCAACTATATGTTCTACAGTGATAAGAATATCAAAAGCTCTTTCCTGTTATAGTGGTCAAGCTCACTGTGACCCTAGGCTTTAATGTTTAAACTGCAGGAAACAGAGTGCTCAATTAACACCCCAGGCTGTTAAACCATACAACTGTCTTGATGCAGGGATATAAAGAATGCATATTGCCACACCATCAGAAGCTGATCCTGTAAAAGATAGGGCCACTTTGTGGCATTAACTAGCCATACTTGGGAGCAGAATGCTAGCACTGACAATCCTGTTCAGCATGGACTTCATAACTTCCTTGCATGCAGTGCTTCATTGACTTAATTTTATGCAAATCAGCACAACTCTTATTGGCAACTAATTTTAAACAGAGAACATATTTGCAACTGAGCATAATTGACTGACCCTATACAACCTGAGACCTCAGGTAAAGCACCCTTTAGCCCTGTCTTTAGCAGCAATAGAGTTTGGCAGCGCCTTTCTTTGGAGCTTCTCTGCTGTTCACTGCCATTTCCCCATATCTTGGCTTGTTGACAGGGAGGGAGCAGCTGAGGTGCATAATAAGGCCTGGGCTCTGCCAGAGCTTCTTTTGCTGTTCACACTGTCTGTGTCAAGCCTTTTGGGGCCAGATTTGGCCTCTGGTTCCTTTTCCCCAGTCTATAATCACTGAACCGTAAGAGCATTGCATTAATTAACTCTCCTACACCACATTAAATATATCAAGAATATCTTTAGTGAAGAATGGAAAATAAGCATTTCATCCAGGACCAGTTTTGTACCTTGGGACTGGAAAGTTGCCTTGTTGGAAAACAGTGCTGAAGATATGCCTTACCTTTAGCCTTTCTCCACCATTAGCAGTAAGGGGCATTGATTTTTACACAGTCTGAAATTCAAAACAGGCAACGCAGTAGGAGAGCTGTGATTGGATCTTCCCAGGGTCTTTTTATCCTTAACTACAGATGTGAACACCCTAATTTGAACTGTGGTGACCTGGGGATGAGAAAGGGAGTTTAACCCTTGTGTACTCCTGCACTGTTTTATAAATTGTGACTTCTTGCTGCATATTTTAATTAGTCTTTTTAAAGACTAAAAGCAATGTTCCTGATGTCAATTAGTGATATTGTGTGGAGACAGAATGATTAAATCCCCTCTATCCTACTGCATGGCCCCAATACAAATTGGTGGCCTCCATGGCTGTAGTTTATTTTTAAAAGACGAGTGGAGATCTTGTTTAAACCTGAGATCTCTCAAATTCTGTGAGACAATGCCACTCCTGTCCCTCCGGCGCATAAGAGAGAGAAGTTTTTAAAGAACAAGTCAGACCACAATCTGCTTTCCCTTCTTATGACTGATTTCAGGCTGCAGGCGCAGACTTAAGGAATGGACGGGGCTAAAGAGCATTCAGGGAATTCTGCTGGTTATACAGACTGGGTCCTAATGCTGGTAAGCATCTAGTCTTAGTCTATCTAGTCATGAGTAGCAATTGTTCTGGTAATCACCATAGTGGTAAACTGCAGCTGCTTAACCGGCAGTCCATATCACCCCACTTCTGAATGATGATGCAAAGAATCTATTGTGTCTCCCAGGTATGACAGCTTTGGTGTGATTCGTCACTCTATTTATTATTTATTTTATTGATTTCTATCCTGCCCATTTTGGCCTAGGCTGGCTCTAACCTTTTCCACAAACATATCCATGAAAAGTGACTGTGTGTAAGAGCCTCAGGAGTGGTATTATGTTAGTGATGGGAAGTTCTGCCCCGATGTAGGAACATTAACTTGATGTTGTGTAATGGGTCTGTGTTTGCTGGATTCTCTCTCCCCAAACAGGGATTCTGCTTTTTCATATTCTCCAGTTTCACAATGGGTTGTCTGAAACACCTGCTTTTTGTACACAGATAGGACTTTTACATAGATAAGTTCTGCTGAGTTGCAACTGACTTATGGCAACCTATCCAAGGGGCTTTCAAGGCAAGTGAGAAGCAGAGGTGGTTTACCATTGACTTCCTCTGCAGAGTCATCCTTGATGGTCTCCCATCCAAGTACCAATCCGGCTTAGCTTCCAAGATATGACAAGATCAAGCTATAATTCAGCGGTGGCAAACCTATGGCACGTGTGCCAGAGAAGGCACGCAGAGCCCTCTTTGTGGGCATGCGCCCTGGAGCGCCCACCCACCTGCTTCCCAAGGCCCCCCCCCGCCTGCCCGCCAGCAGAGAAAGGCTTCCCTCTTTCTCTTCCTTCCTCCCTCTTTCTTCCTTTCCCACTCTTTGCCACCTTTCCCTTCCTCCCCATTTCTTTTCTCTTCCCCCTTTCTTTTCTTCTTTCCCAAAATTCTTTGCCCTCTTTCCCTCCCTCCCTCTTTCTCTTCCTTCCTTCCTTCATCTCCATATCTCTCTCTGTCTCTCTCTCTCTTTCTTTCTCTCTTTCTCTCTTTTATTTACTCTCTTTATCTCTCACTCTCTTTCTCCCTCTTTCTCTCTCTTTCTTTCTCTCTTTCTTGAAATTACTGAGCAGTCAGGTTAGAACGGAAAAAGGAAGTCCTTCTTCAGTGATGAACACATGGAACTCACTGCCACAGGAGGTGGTGGCAGCTACAAGCATGGACAACTTCAAGAGGGAATTGGATAAACATCTGGAGCAGAGGTCCATCAGTGGCTATTAGCCACAAGGTATAGATAAGAACTCTCGGTCTGGGGCAAGGGATACTCTGTATTCTTGGTGCTTGGGGGGGCAACAGTGGGAGGGCTCCTAGTGTCCTGGCCCCACTGCTGGACCTCCTGATGGTACCTGGTATTTTTGGCCACTGTGTGACAGAGTGTTGGACTGGATGGGCCACTGGCCTAATCCAACATTGGCTTCTCTTATGTTCTTATGTCTGGGGCAAGGGATGCTCTGTATTCTTGGTGCTTGGGGGCAACAGTGGGAGGGCTTCTAGCATTTTGGCCCCACTGCCGGACCTCCTGATGGCACCTGGTATTTTTGGCCACTGTGTGACAGAGTGTTGGACTGGATGGGCCTTTGGCCTGATCCAACATTTGCTTCTCTTATGTTCTTATGAAAACTGGCACTCTCAGAAATTGGTTGCTCATCTGAATGCTCTTTAGGGCTGCCCCTCTAATGATAAAGTCTCAGTGCCCCTGGGCCTGCGAGATGAGATTTTGTTCTAACAAGTGGAGCAGAGGTTAGGAATCAGATATTGTAATACCCTTGACAACAGCTTTCCTCTTCGAAGTTTGCTCGCTGCATGTTTACTGAGTATCTTAAGAGTGTGTGGAAAGTGGCAGTATGCACTGTAGTGCTGCGCTGTTAGTAACCCATTCACCAAGTGGTTGGAGTAGTTACCTCAGCAGTTGTATTCCTTGCACTTTCCCTCTTGTCATTTCCGTTTTCACTGACCTTAAACTCATGTATTAGCACTTAGTTCAGATAAAGTGCTACAGAAGATGTTAATGTATGAGTTGTTTTTTCTAAATTAAAACCTCAGAATTCAGGTTAAATTGCCATGTTGGCACTTTGCGATAAATAAGTGGGTTTTGGGTTACAGTTTGGGCACTCGGTCTCTAAAAGGTTCGCCATCACTGGGCTATATCATCCTGCCTTCTCTCCCAGTAGGACATTTACTTGCATTCAAATTATTACTTATACATCAGGGCAGAAATCGCCACACCTACTACAAGGCCACTCCCTCCCTGTGCGTGTTTAGTTTCAATGGTATTGATACTTTAGTAGCCAAAGATGGATTAAATTCTTCATGAGAGAACCCAATATCTGTTAAGTTCCTAGCCACATTGCTGTTTGTTTTAGAAGGAAAAAAATGCTGACCCACCAGATGTTTGATGGTGGTGAGGAAGAATAGAAAGCAAAGTTCTCTCAGTTGGTGATATGCGCTGTATGCTTCCTTAGACTGTGGAAGCTGTCAACAGCCAATCATGTTTCATAAAAACACCCACTTCCACTGGTGAGCATGGAGGGACAGGTTCAATGGACTCTCTGAATTCTCTGGATTGAATGGACTGTTGAAAGGCTGAGTAGTGTATTAAATAGTCTGACCCAGTTCTTTGAAATTGCTTAGTAATTGTTATTTGCATACTGGGAGGGTACATTTTGTAGAAATGGAAAGTTACTGAATCTGTGCGGGGTTCAGCACTATAACCTTTTTGTATTGCTCAAATGTTCCATTTCTGCCTTCAAATGGATTCAAAATGGTGGTTCCTTGCAGTATTTAATAAAATACTATACCTCCCCCAATCCATCCCCATATGTTTACCTTTCAGTAAATCCCCTTCAGCAAAGGTTCTGCTTTTTGCTGTCAGTGGCTGTTCATTCTGTTGTCTGTTGTCTTATCAACCACTTCTTTTTTTTTCTCCTGACCTTGCCAGGTCTTTCCCAGCATTAGTGAATAAATTATCTTTCGGGGCAGTAGAGAAAGGATGCTTAAGCATTTTTTTAAACTTTGAAATCTACCCCCATTTTGTTTACTATAATTTTATATCATTGTAGAGATAGTTACAACATTAATCAGACAAAAAGAAGAACAAGACTATGGTGAAGACCATCACTGTCACTGTGCAGCCAGATCATTCCACCCTATTCTGTGGCAGGGCTGCTTAACTACCTCACCAATGTGAGAGTACTTTCTCCCCAGACTTCCCCAGCCAGCTTATAGCCCAGTTAGAAAGCTGGGGCAGGAAGTCTTTTCTTGTCCTCCTTTCTCCCGTAGCCACCACAATCTTGGGTAAGATCAGCTCCTCTCTCTCTTGTGGTGTTGCCCGGTGTAAAACTTTAGCATGCTGAGTAGGCGGGGGTGGTGGGGGTGGATAACGAAGTGTGGAGACTCTCTTACTGAAACAACTTTATTTCTACAAGGCAGAAGTTGAGGGTAACTACAAGACAGGCTCTAGGTACATTAGCAAAATAAAGGAAAATAAAAGTGACTAGCTGGGTACTTATAGGCCATGGTATACCTGGTCTTTGTTGGTTGCATAATGCCCCCACCCTCTCCAGGTGCACCTGCAAACATGTTTAGCATCATTTCCCCTCTATCGTCCTTCATTGCAAACACACAGACCTGTGCAGCTCTCACCAACAGTGAGTGAGTCCCAAACAGGGACAGCTCCCCTTTTTGGATCTCTCCCCATGGGAACTCCAGGGGCTTTAACCAATCTGGGCTCAAACCCAACAGAACATGGACTCTCCAATCAAGAGGTGTTAACACATCAGAGTGCTAGTATGTTTTCCCTTTTGGTTGTAAATGGTGCTCTTTATCTGTAGAAGAGCACCTTTCTCACATTCTTCCCATCACATGGATGCCAATGTACTCTTCCATCAACATAACTATCACAGCAACTCTTGCCTTTCATTCACAACAGAGACATTTAAAAAACAACAACAGTATCTTGGGAATAGGTTGCTGGTTTGCCACGGAGGGGCAGTGGAAGCAAAATAATATAAAATAACAGCTTTGAGCCAACAGTATGTCATCAGTTTGGTGTAGCTAGTTTGGTGTAGTGGTTAAGTGCGTGGACTCTAATTTGGGAGAACCAGGTTTGATTCCCCACTCCTCCACTTGCACCTGCTGGATGACCTTGGGCAAGCCATAGTTCTGGCACAGCTGTTCTTGAAAAAGAGCAGTTTCTGTCAGAGCTCTCTCAGCCCCACAGGGTGTCTGTTGTGGGGAGGGGAGGGGCAGGGAGTTTGTAAGCTGCTCTGAGACTCCTTTGGGTAGTGAAGGATGGGGTATAAATCCAATCTCTTCTTCTCTTCTTCTTCTTCTTCACTTCTGGGCAAAACCAGAAGTGACAGCACACCTCTCTAGGAATTGATTGAAACTCTATGACAGATCTGTAGAATTTTCAGCAATTCCTAGAGATGACTGATGTCTGTTGATGACCACAATCCATGTCTTTGCCCCACCGATCTCCCACTGGGCAGGACTTCAATAGTCCACACAGGGTAGTGGTCATGAAAACAATGGAAAGGCAACACACACAAAAAATGGAAGGCAGCAATTTGACCACAGAGTCATCTGACTGGACTGTAAAAACTATGTGGACAAGTCCTGGCCATTGCAGATTAAATGGCTTGTGGGGAACTGAACTGGGAATTGAACTGCAAAAGAATTTTCCTGTTCTGGCAGCTATTATTTGTATCTTCTCTGGTACTGCTCAGCTCTAATGCCATTAATAAAGTATCACAATGGAGTCCAGAGACTCCCCAACACCCATGAGCTCAAAGGTACAACAACAAGGACCAGCACATCAATTCCCACAAATGGACAATACAAGGACATGAATCTCTGGTGAACTCTTTTGTGGTTACTGCTTAATTTCTAAAGAGAGCACTTAATGAGGCAGCAAAACAGAACTCTGAGGCTGAAAATGCAAACAACATCCCCTTATGATTAACGTCCACAGAGATGTTCCTTTAATATGGTATCCTTATTTCCTCCTCCTCCCATCAGTCTCATACAAAATATTCTTCTATAATGCTGACAGGGAAAATCCTCCCTCTTCTATCCTTGCTTTTATTCCTGTGTGGCCATATCCCTTTCATTATGTGCACTATCAGCACTGAAAAGAAGGAAAATGAAATGATATGGTAGAGAAGTGAGGGGAGCAAAAGATAATCCAGGCTAGTGGGTGGACTGGTGGCAGAATAAGAACACTTGAATATGTGGTTCCAAAGTGTAGCAGATAAGTGGTCAATACTCTTATCTCTTTAAAATCTTTTTTTTTAAATGAGGGACCTAGAACATGAACTTGAAATTTCACATTTATTCCAGTTGCCCAGAAATGCACATTTTCAGAAGCTGTTATCATTTGCACAGCAGCTTTCAGAGATCAGCTGTGCCAACAATTTCGTTTGTCTATCTTTGATTAGGTCTGTGTGTATTGCTGTCTGTCGGGCTGTAACTGTCTTTTTATGAATATTTGCCAGTCTGTTTTAGGAAGTCTGTTCTGAAGGTAGAACAGTAATTGGAATTTAGAAAATGTGGGTGTGTTTTGTTTTCTTTAAAAGCAACAATACTTGCATTACTCAAAGGCTGCGTTTCTCAGACTTTCCCATAGAAAAGGAAAGTGACCCCCTATTCCCACAGCAGGATGGGTTTTTGTCATGGCAGCAGAGAGAAAGAGCGAGGTTTGCTCTAAGCCAGCAAATGAAAGTGACATCATGCAATGCCAGTCAGGGTGTATGAGCACAGCAGCTGGCAGTCCATCATGTTTACCGAGAGAAGGACAGGGAATTAAAAGTTATTGATTTTGCTGCTGTTCGGCAGCATCCTACACCACAAGCAAAAGCTTTGCTTCTGTTTTCTTTCTTTCTTCTCACAATATGGTTTGGTTCATCAAGAATCTGATTGGGAAGTAACTGAGCCAGCCAGAGCACTGAACTCTATCATTTAACTACTTCATTGCAAACTAATGTACCGGTTCTTTCAGGCTAAGTGCACCTTTAGTGCTGCTCCAGCAAGGCAGTGTTCTGAATTGCCTAAGAGACTGTGAATCATCACAAGATCATAGGCCTGTTCTGCTCTGGCATAAAGGATTCTCAGTAAGCTGTGTTCCACTGGTTCTTCATTGATTCCAACATGGATAGTTTTATTTTTTGTTTTTAATCTGATTTTTATTTTTGTTGCTTTGTGGCACTACACAGGGAACAAAGCCAGGGCTGATTTTATCTTTTTGGAAGTTCCTGGAAAAAGAGCTGTTCTTTCCCAGTAGTGATATGCCGTTCCTGCTACTTATGGGCCCATATCATCTTATGGTCTGGTGGCAGCGAAGGCCAGGAGCTACTCTGGGTTCAGGCTGCAGGCATAGTCCGGGAGTTGCATTGGGCCCAGCCTCACCAGTGATGGACCTCAGGAGTTACACTGGGCTCAGCCACAGCAGCTGCATACTGTAAGGTGTGTGTGGCCTGGCCAAGGGTTTCTGGAAGGTTTGCAGGGCCTGGAGGCAGCTGTGGCAGTTACTAGGAGCCATACCAGGCCTCCCTACAGTGGTGTCAGACCCCAGGAGCCCCATCGGGCTCAGCTGCTGCTGAAGTGGACCCTGGGAGATACGCTGGGCTTGGCCTTAGCAGCTGCAGGATCCATAAGGTGTGCAGGGCCCGGCCACGGTGGCAAACTACAGAGCTATGGTGAT
Source organism: Gekko gecko (assembly GCA_029375565.1). Lineage (NCBI taxonomy): Eukaryota > Metazoa > Chordata > Lepidosauria > Squamata > Gekkonidae > Gekko > Gekko gecko. The sequence continues at coordinate 189,723,764 of JAPDNY010000003.1, forward strand.
GACAAGCCACACAGGGCTCAGTAAGCAAATGGGGGAGGATAGGATCCCCCCTTTAGTGGACATTACTAGGCAATCACAGCATTGTGAGTAAAAGGCAGGGGGAAGGGGCAGGATCCTTTTCACAGCAGCTTTGGCCTTTGAGGGAAGACTCATTTGGGCCAGGTCTGTAGGGCTGCCAGCTCCAGGTTGGGAAATCCTTGGGGATTTTGGGTTGGAGTGAGGGGAAGGTTTGGTTTGGGGAGGGGAGTGCCCTTAGATGGATATAATGCCATACAGTCCACCCTCTAAAGCAGACTTTTTCTCTAGGGGAACAGATCTCTGTTGTCTGGACATCAGTTGTAAATTTGGGAGATTTCCAGGTCCCACCTAGAGGTTGGTGATGCTAGGCTGTGCAGCAACCACTGGGTGACCTGATACCACTTGAGTTGCATGCTTCAACTAGGCCTGGCTGCTTACTACTGATTAACAATTGGCACCCCATGAAAGCCAGTGTGGTGCAGCAGTTTGAGCTTCGTTCAGAGTAGCATCTGGGAGACCCATGTTTGAATCCCCATCTTGCCATGGAAGCTCACTTTGTCATTTGGGGCCAGTCATATATGTTCAGCCTAACCTACTGCATTAGGTTGTTGTGAGGATAAAAAGGAGGAGAAGAAAATCATGTAAGCTGCTTTGGTTTCCACTGTGTTGAAAGGTGGGACATAAAGGAAGTAAACAATAAATAAATGATAGATAAATATAGCTTAATATGGGAGACAGATAAAAGTTGGGTTGGTGAATGGCTCATAATGAAAGAAAGGGACAGGGAAGGGGTAGAAGATATGGAGGTTGGCAGGAGGAGGGGGAAAGGAAATAGTGCAGGGATATAGGGGAAAATGAGGTGCCCCCCACAGGTCCTTTAGGGTCCCCTGCCATGTAAGTGGGCAAGCACCACACAATTGTGTCATAGTTTATCTAGGCAGAGGCTGCTGGAGGGATGATGAGAAAGCTGAAGCAGAGGAGTAGATAGATGTAGGTTGGCTGTTGAGTGGGAAAGACATGCCTGTAGCCAGAAAAAAATGTATTGGGGGGTGGAAATGAGTACAGTGGTGAGGGCAAATGAGTACAGTGAGCCTGCTTCGGCAGGGAGAGTGGGATATAGATTAAATAAATAAATAAATAATCATTTATTTAATTATTTATTATGAATGAGCTATGATGTAGTGCAAAGTTTCTACGAGGGATCATTCTACAAAGAAGGGGCTGTCATTCCACTCCCAGAGCACAGATTCTATTGCTAGGGACTGTCATTCCACTCTGGAGGCTGTCATTCCCATCCCAGAGTAGTCTATCTGGGCTTAGAGACCATAATGCAAAATCCATTTTGCATTTTCTTTGCAACTTTTTTTGCACTGCAATGTATTTCAATGGAGCCCATGCAAGTCAATTGGCATTCCTGGCTCCAATAATCTCCAATGGGCTTTCAAGCCTCTCCCATTGTTTCCAATGGGCAATCCTGTCATTCCTTTTAATACATCCCCCTTGGGTTGCCCACAGCCAGGTGCTCTACACCTCTGTTCAGTTTTGTTCCTGGGGATACCAAGCTCCATCCTGGAGAGGCCCTCCTCCCTTGTTTGTCCTCCTGTGCTCAAGAGGCTCTGACTTGGCTTACACCTTGCTGGGAAGAAAAGAGGGGGGAAAGGAAAGCAAAAAAGGCATGACTGTTTGGAGAGGGAGGGCAGGGCAAATTTGGGGTGTTGTCTGTTGTCAGATCCCTCCCATGGCTACGGGCCTGGAAGGAGAGAAGCAGGCAGGAAAAGGGAGAAGTTATAGGGGCTTTCAGGAATGGGAAAGTGGAAAGGGTGAGGAAGGGAGAATGAGATGCCTCCCGCAAGGCCTTGCAGGTTTCTGCTTCTAATCCTTAATTCAATATCCTGCTACTTTCCTGGCACACAGGTGTAATGTATCCACTGGAGAACATGGGCTCTGGACAGCCATGTGCTCAGACTGGTTCTAACCGGTCCACCATGTGGCCAGGCGAAGGGCCTGAGCTTCGCCCCGAAGGACAATGGACTAGTGGATCCTGACTCCCTCCAATGGAGGAGCAGGAGTTAATCCAATCAATGTAAATAGCGAATCACCGGGTGTGTGTGTGTTTGGGGTGTGGGTCACTTGGGAATAAAAGCCGGCCTGCGAGCCGGCTCAGTTGTCTTGTTCTTCATCTAATAAAGTATGTGAGAGCTGAAATCACTAGTAAGTCTCAGTACTTTTCACTGGCGACGAGGATGGGATGCCAACTCCCTCCATGAACAACGACCACGAGACGAGCACCGCTGACTGCCCCAACGCCGAAAGCACCGAACGCCGCCGCCGAGCTTCGTGTCAGCCTCTTCGGTTCCTGGGCACCGCACCGCTCCCTAGCACCGCTGACCCCGAGAGCAGCCTCGCTTCCAACGCCGCCAACTCTACACCTGAACCGCGACCTCCACGGGTGAGCACCATGGCCGCTAGCAACGAGAGCTTCCCCGCCTTCGACATCTCTCGTCCCGCACACTGGGAGACCTGGATCGAGACGCTGGAGCGTCACTTCGAGATCCATGGCATCACGGATGCGGGTACGAAGAAGGCCTATCTCCTGCGCTACTGCGGCATCGAGGCACACCTCCTCCTGAAGGACCTGGTAAATCCACTCCTGCCGAAAGACGCGGCCGCCACCTACGACATGCTGGTCAAGGCGTTTACTGACCACTTGGCACCAAAGCCCACCAAGTTCGCGGAACGAATGGAGTTCTTCGCGAGAATGCAGGGCCCCGACGAAACATCTCCGGAATTCCTGGCCGGACTACGCCGCGCAGCCACAAGGTGTGCCTTCCCCAACCTCGCAGATACCCTCCTAAACCAGTTCTTGGTGGGGCTGAAGGAGACGAAGCTGCGCCGCAGGCTCATCAGCCGGGATGACCTCTCTGGAGGCCGCCATCCAAGAAGCGGCTGCCTACGAGAAGTCCCACGCCGATCGCCGGCCTAAGACGGTCCATCGCCTCCAGGACGCCGGCCCCTCGGATGACTCGAACGATGAGGAGGTCCTACAGGTGAACCGCCGATCACAGCCACGCACCCAACGCAACAGGGGATCCCCCGCACCACCAAACCAGCCCAACGCATCTGCCTGTGCCAGCTGTGGCGACGCTCACGAGCGCCGGACCTGCCGTTTCCGGGACGCCGTCTGCAGGACCTGCAACAAGGCCGGACACCTCGCCCGAGTCTGCCGCTCCAAGGGCAAGCGCCTGGGATCCACTGCCCAGCTGGACGCCGCAAGCCTGCACACCGTGACGACACAGCGCCGGCAGACGGTATGTAACTTGCCCCCTGAAAGCCCGGACAAGGTGCATGTGACTGTCCAAATAGAGGGGTCCCCCTGCCAAATGGAAATAGACTCAGGGTCCTCGTTCTCTATAATTTCCGTGGAGACCCTTAAAACGCTATGCCCCAAGGGGGGACCCCGACTGCACAAGCCACGGGGGTTGAAACTGACGGACTTTAACAAAAACCCAGTGGCAGTCCGTGGCTGGGGCAAGTTTCAAGTCCGATTTAAAGGGTTCTCGGGCTTGCTAGACCTGCTGGTTGTGGAGGGGCGCCTCTCAAGCCTCCTGGGACTGTCGTGGTTTGGGCCTTTGGGACTCCAAATAGCAGGAGTAAACCACCTCGGGACCGCTGACTGGGAGGCAGTTTGCCGGGAGTTCCCCAAAGTATTCGATGGGACCCTGGGGAGGTACAATGGGACCCCGATTTCACTAGATCTGGACCCTAACGTACGACCCATCCGCATAAAGGCACGGCCCCCTCCCCTAGCCATGCGGGGAAAAATAGAGGCCGAGCTCGACCGCCTGGTCGCCCAAGGCGTGCTGGAACCGGTCGCGTCAGCGCGCTGGGAAACCCCCATTGTAACGCCAATTAAACCGAATGGGGCTATACGCATTTGTGCAGATTACAAATGCACCATAAATAAGGCTCTGCAGGACCACGCCTATCCGGTCCCGGTAGTGAGCCATGTCCTGGCCTCCCTGACAGGGGCCAAAGTTTTCGGCAAATTGGACCTGGCGCAGGCTTACCAGCAGCTGCCAGTGGACACGGCCGCTGCGGAAGCGCAAACCATCACCACCCACAAGGGGGCTTTCTGGGTCAATAGACTGCAGTTTGGGGTTTCCGTGGCGCCAGGGATTTTTCAATCTTTCATGGATTCCCTCCTGAAAGGAATTCCAGGGGTCCAGCCCTTTTTAGATGATGTCATCATCGCGGCACCGGACTCCACCGCCTTCACCAAACGGCTGCGTCAGGTCCTGCAGAGGTTCAACGAGGCTGGCCTCAAGGTGAAGAAGGAGAAATGCCTCCTGGGTGTGCCCTGCATCGAATTCCTGGGGTTCGCAGTCGATGCACAAGGCATCCACCCCACAGACGAGAAAATTAGAGCGATCACACAAGCCCCGGTCCCCACGTCCAAGCCGGAACTCCAGGCCTTCCTAGGCCTCTTGAATTTTTACCACGCGTTTCTGCCCCAAAAGGCAACGGTGGCTGAACCCCTCCACCGGCTGCTGGACAAGGAGGCGCCGTGGACCTGGAAGCCGGAGCATGCGGCAGCTTTCCAGGCGGTAAAAGACTTGTTGGTCTCCAACGGGGTGCTGCACCACTTCTGCGAGGCTTTACCTGTGGTTCTGGCGTGTGATGCGTCGCCCTACGGGATGGGGGCGGTGTTGGGGCATCGGTTACCGGATGGCCGGGAGGTTCCGGTCGCCTACTATTCTCGGACCCTGTCTTCTGCGGAGCGTAATTACGCGCAGATAGACAAGGAGGCACTAGCGATAGTGGCGGGGGTTAAAAAATTCCACCATTATCTCTATGGCCGCCCGTTCGAGATCCTTACAGACCACAAGCCTCTCCTGGGCCTCCTTGCGCCCGATCGACAGACGCCGCAGATGGTCTCGCCCAGGGTTCTCCGCTGGTCCATATTCCTGGTGGGGTACTCTTACGCCCTCACCCACCGCCCGGGAAAGGCCATGGGTCACGCGACGCGCTCAGCCGCCTCCCACTGCCCGCAACGGACCCAGACCCGGCCCCCGCCCACGTCATCACACTCCTAGAATCGCTGCCCGATCGCCCAGTACATGTCAAGGAGGTGGCCCGCCTCACGGGCCGCGACAGGGTTCTCTGTCGGGTTTTGAACTGGGTGGGGAGGGGATGGCCGACAGCTAGACAAGACCCGGAGTTTGCGCCTTTTGTCACAAGGCGCGATGAGCTGTCGACCTATAAGGGGTGCCTAATGTGGGGAGGCAGGGTGGTCATTCTGAAACCACTACAGGAACGGGTACTGAGGGACCTTCATGAGCACCACCCTGGGGTAGTCAGGATGAAGGCTCTGGCGCGGGGGTATGTCTGGTGGCCAGGGTTAGACCGGGATATTGAGGACATTGTAAAAAGGTGTCAACCCTGCCAGGCCTCCCGACCCGCACCCCCGACGGCCCCAGACAGGGCCTGGGAATCCTCTCACCGCCCCTGGTCGCGCCTGCACCTCAACTTTGCGGGCCCGTTCCAGGGGCAGCTGTTTTTTATACTTGTAGACGCCTACAGTAAGTGGCTAGAAGTAGAGCCGGTACCATCCACCTCCTCCCGGGCGGCCATCCGAGCGATGTGGCGGATTTTCAGCTCGCACGGACTCCCCGACACCCTGGTCACCGACAACGGGACGGCCTTCACATCTGGGGAGTTCCAGGAGTTCACCCGCCAGCATGGGATTCGCCACATCAGGTCGGCCCCGTTCCACCCCGCCACCAATGGCCAAGCCAAACGCATGGTGCGGACGGCCAAGGAGGCGCTCCGTCGGACCGAAGGAACGGACTGGGACTTCAGGCTGGCGCACATCCTGTTCGGCCAGAGAACGACGCCCCATGCGACAACCGGCCGGAGCCCGGCGGAACTATTGATGGGCCGACGCCTCACCACCAGGCTAGACCGGTTACATCCCGATCGAGCGCCCGAGCGGGAGCCCTGCACGGAAACGCCAGCGGCGGCGCGAGGGTTCTTCCCAGAGGACCCGGTGTACGCACGGAACTACGCGAGAGGGCCCCCGTGGATTCCCGCCCGAGTAGTCCGGGTCCGTGGCCCCCGGTCCTACGAAGTCTCGGTGGAAGACGGCCAGTTCCTGCATCACCACATCGATCAGCTACGTCGCCGGGTGCTACCCCTGGAGCCGGATGAGGGGGAGGAGTGGGACGAGCCAGCTCAACCAGACGCGGGGGCAGACGCACCAGAAGAAATCCCGGGGGACTTCAACTCCGGACTGACAGCCACCGCAAATGACACACCGGCCGAGATGGTGAGCCCAGCCCCGCCAACACCAGAGCGGCCACCAGTCCCCACAGCCGCCCGGGAGGCTGTCAGTTCCCCCATGCCAGAGCCCCGTCGCTCCACGCGAGAGCGGCGGCCCCCCAGCTATTTGAAAGACTATGTGTGCGGGTGTTTATCGGACCAAGGGGGGAGGGGTGTAATGTATCCACTGGAGAACATGGGCTCTGGACAGCCATGTGCTCAGACTGGTTCTAACCGGTCCACCATGTGGCCAGGCGAAGGGCCTGAGCTTCGCCCCGAAGGACAATGGACTAGTGGATCCTGACTCCCCTCCAATGGAGGAGCAGGAGTTAATCCAATCAATGTAAATAGCGAATCACCGGGTGTGTGTGTGTTTGGGGTGTGGGTCACTTGGGAATAAAAGCCGGCCTGCGAGCCGGCTCAGTTGTCTTGTTCTTCATCTAATAAAGTATGTGAGAGCTGAAATCACTAACAGGAAACAAGCAGAGAGCAAGAGAAATTACAGTGGTCTGACATTGATAGGTCTCTTGAGTATTCATGAATCTTGGACAATTTCTTGGTGTTTTGAACAATCGGTGGAGCCCAGATTGATGGTCCTGTACATACTACCTTTTGAGGTAAAAACATGGTCTCTTAATGGCTTCCTGTAACTTTTTTAAAGTTCAAAAAACCCATCCAGTTATGTGATATTTTGGTGGAAGTGCTTCCTCCACTTGCCTGTACAGTTATCATCTCTTATATCTTCAAGCTTTAGCTGTTCATAGGAGATCCAGCTTTTCCTGTGCAGGATGTGCCTTTTAAGAAGTCAGAAAAGGATGTTCTGCTTCAGAAACTGGAAACTGTAAAGGTAAAGGTAAAGGTTCCCTTGCTCGAAAGCCAGTCGAATCCGACTCTAGGGTTGCGGTGCTCATCTCCGTTTCAAAGCCAAAGAGCCAGCGCTGTCCGAAGACATTTCCGTGGTCATGTGGCCGGCATGACTAAACACCAAGGCGCACGGAACGCTGTTACCTTCCCACTGAAGTGGTACCTATTTATCTACTTGCAATTTCTTGCTTTCGAACTGCTAGGTTGGCAGGAGCTGGAACTAGAGACGGGAGCTCACCCCGTCATGCGGCACTCACGGGTCTTGAACTGCTGAACTACTGACCTTCCACAGCCTGCAGTTCAGCGTCTTAACCACTTGAGCCACCGCAGCTCCCACTGGAAACTGTAGAAGACCCCTAATTCCTTTCCCTTGCTCTCACTTTAGTGGGAGTGGGGAAGAACAGGTTTGTTGTTCAGTGGGTTTGTTGTTCTTTTATTCAGGAAAAGTTCTTTATTGCTTTCTTATATGGCTGATATTTTCAGTATTCACCCAAAATATCATATGAGACAGCATTCTGCCACTGAAACAAACAAACAAACCTTAAAATTGTAAATCCCATCTGTTTGGGTCCTTTAATGTTGATAATATTTTGCTCAAAGCACTATAGCAAATTGAATGCATAGGAAGATGTAATCAATATTTTATTTATTTATTTATCCCTGCTCTTTGCCACGCCGGATGGTTTTCATTCTAGTACAGGTTGGTACAAATAAAGCCCTGCCAAAAAAAAAAAAATCTGAGAATCTGAGGATACTTGCTAGCATTCTTTATTTTCATTATTAAAGCAGATGGATTTCATTAGTTAGCATAACAGGATTAGACTCCACAAAATGATCTGAACTTTCTATTCTCAGTTAAAAACAAATCCTCTGCAAAATCAAATAAGCCTTTTTGAAGTTTCATTGAAGCTGATGCAAACCGATAGGAAAAAAATGATAAAGACAGGTCATATTCTGCTAATTGGAAGAAAGACATATATCTTCAGTAAAGAAAATATGTACCACTTATTGTTTACCTGGAATTCCTATTAAGCTGTGAGGTGGAGATCCTGATATTTCATATTTCCTATTGCTGATTTTTTTTTTTTAAAAAAAAGTTAAGAACAGTAACAAAATAAATGAACTTCTTTTTCAGCAGTTACTAATTATCTTTCAAATACCAAAATAGGGCAGGAGGTTTTTCATCACATGGTTTGGTGGAGTACTGTATTCCCTTCATACTGTGGATGGTGGTTGAAGCTGAAAGCAAAGCTTGCACTTTGAATTTATGGGTGAGGCAATGTATAAGCCAGGGCCACCCTGAGTCACACGTCATGCCACCCGAACTACCAAGTCAAACCTGTATTTCTTTGAATTAAAAATCATGTACAGAAGCAACATTAAAATCATTAGAATGTTTTTTATTAAATGATAATGCTCCACTTTTTAAAAAAGTGCCTCATATCCTCTTGTACATTTATTCCTGCAGAGCTGCCATTTGCTGGTTTTTAAATGGGTGTTTAGTACCTGGTAGCTATGGAGAGCTCAAGCCTGCTTTAGCCTGGGATGCTCTAGGCATCTTACCTTAGATGCCGAGTGTTGGTTTCAAAGGTCTGGTACTAAGCGGAGCCACAGAATAAGGTATGATATGGGTTAGGGTCAGAGTATTGTGGATTCTGGCTGGAGCAAAATTAATAAGCAACACTTCCATGTTTGTTCTTGTACTTGGTGTTTGCAAATACGGCAGAAATCTTCACTTGGTTTTTAGCAGGGGTCATTTGGAGCAGGAGCATGCAGGAGTGGAGCTCTGGCAGTTAGAAGCACAGGCAGTGACAAGCCCCACCCCCAGGTCCCAGCAGGAGCGCAGAGCAGCACATGGAGCATTCCTCCTGGGCTCAGATCGGCTACTCTGGGACTGGAATGACAGCCCCAGAGTGGAAAGACAATCCCTAGAGGTTGAGCCTGAGTAGTGGGTGTTGCCTTCTGACACACTTCCGGTGATGTCAGGGGTGTGGCATATGCAAATAAGTTATGCTAATGAGTTAGGCTAATGAGCTCCTGCACCTCTTTTTCTACAAAATGACCCCTGGATTCTAGTATGGGGGAGAGCTGCCTCTACTAAGGGGTGGAAGTGTGTGTAAGAATCCACAGCTGCCATTACTAAGATACTGTATTGCTTTGACACCATTGACTCTGCAAACAGGACCGATGAGAAGTGACTATACATGCGTCTTGCAATCCTCATGCAGCAGAGTGAAAAATGGTGTGCTGAGGTTGAACACAATGACCGGTAATGTTGCTACTTTTACTTAAAAACAAAACAATTAAAAAGTCTTACTCAAGACATGGTGCTAACCAGTCCTAAATTCTAGATTTTATACCAAAAACAAAACAAAAGTTGGCAGACACCAAATAGTGGAGGAAACAGCAGCATTGGTGGGTTTTGTTCCCACCCATCCCTTGACTGGATGACACCCTACTTGTAAGAAGGAGTTTGGTGCACACAAATCACATGGTGAACTATAATAATACTAGTCTACATGACAGGATTATTCACAGTGCAGTCCTAAACAGAGTTACATCTTTCTAAGAATGGGTTTAGAATGGTAATTCTTCTTAAGACTGTATTATGAGATACTGTGTCTGAAGTGTTCTTTGGACATTCATAAAACCCTATAAAAGCATGGGAACTCTTCAACATGTTCTTTTAACTTTATTGTTTGCTATTATTTATATAGGTCCATTGATGTGTATTGTGATTTATAGAGTAACATGAAAAGGAGGAAAGAAGAGAAATTCAATGATAGTGGGTTTTTAGACAGCAATGAAATATCCAAGATTGGATGGATGGATGGATGGATGAGTAAAGCTTGGTATTTTCAGCATATAAATGGGACTGAAAACCACAGAATTTGAGGTCAAACAGGGATGGCGTCTAGAGAGAGAGAATAACCAAGGACCAAACATGTCTCTGAGGAACCCTGACCAAGTGTGGAAACAGAGAAAGACCTTCTCCTACTGGAAATGCTAAGTGATTGGTTAGAAAAGTTGGAAAAGAGGACCAGCCAGACGAGATCTTCAAGGTAACCTGAAGGGCTGGAGTGGATAATCTACTTTGTCAAAGGCAGCAGAGAGTTCAAGGAGAATGAGGACCGAGTATAATTCTCTGAAGGTGAGGAGGTTTGTGTAGAATGCAGAAGGCAGGATCCGGATGGTAAGGCATCAAGGGAAAACATGTTGAGACATTTGTATTATGTATATTTATTACATATATTGTATTCCTTTTCCATATAAATTATCCTTTCTGATTACTATATTTGTAAGCTTATACAAGGGCTAAAAATCATACTACATTCAATTTTGGGGGTTGAATGTTTGTATGCCATGCATCCACTGTAATTGTACTGACATCAGAAACTCGCACATATATGTTTTCAGCAAATTTTGCCTTTGAGTTTCAGACTTAAAGATTTCAAATTAGAAGTGTCTAGAAAAATGTAACATCTATTTTCTTCTAGGCTTTGTACTTTTAATGTACTATAATTCACAAACGTGTTGTTTGTAAATGTAAGGCCACAGTGCACCCATTCAGCCAGAAATTGAAATAGTATAGCAAGTATAAGACACTGGTGTGTCTGACATCAGGAATATTAACATTAATACATAGAACAAAGTCTAAGAAAAACACTGGATAGAGCTTACCCAAAGTTGTTTTAAGGGAATTGGTATGGTAGCTATCGGGGAAAATCTGAGGGTGCTAGCAGTGAACATCAAGAAAGAAGTTGTTGGTAATGTTGGTAGTAGGCTTATGTCATGCATGTCTTATGATCCATGATATAGCCTTTTTGGTGGTCACAGGGGATTCCTTCCTCCCTTTTTCACCTGCAGAAAATCTGGCTGGATCCAACTCATAATATTGCATTTTAGAGTCCAATTGTTTAAATGGTGGAGAGAGAGAGAGAGAGAGAGAGAGAGAGAGAGAGAGAGAGAGAGAGAGAGAGAGAGAGAGAACATACACGTGTCACAGTGCCAGCAATGGGTTTAGAAGGGCATAACTGCTTAGAATTGCACTATTACTATCCCACTGATGCCAGTGAGACTCGAAAGTGCTACATTTTACATTAATGCCCTCAGACTTAAGGACTTCTGAATGTAGAGACTCTCTGTGGGGTATTTAGGGATATGCAGGGGGGGAAATTTTGATATTTTTCAGATTTCGGCATAATGAAGCCAAATTTTTCCAGTATTCCCGAATATACCTGAATATACCTGAACATGAATACTGGTAATTTATTGGTATCCAGAAATATTCAGGAATACTGAAAAAATTCAGCTCCACTATATTCTATGGGGCCATTGTAGTCAATGGCAAACTTTTCTAAGGAGTATTCAGTGGACTGGGGGGAGAGGTTTGAGATATAGGCACCAAATTTGTACTGTAGCTGCTGGAGCCTCTTCCCAAAAGAACCCCCAAGTTTGGAACAGTTTGGACCAGGGGGTCCAATTCTAGGGGCATCTAAAGAGGGTGCCCCCATCCTCCATTGTTTCCAAAGGTGGGCAGATAAAACAACAGCCCAGCAGTTTCTCCCAGAGCATCTCTGCAGTAGAAACTGAGGTGCGGTGTGAGGGGGCATGTTTGCAAGGCCAGCAGCAGAACCAGCGCAGTATTCTGGTGCTAGTGCCCAGCAGCAGAACCCACTGCCTATTTATCTGTCGAGAGCACTTGGTGCTGGAGGAGGCAGCAGTGGGAGGGCTTCTAGTGTCCTGGTCCCACTGCTAGACCTCCTGATGGCACGTGGTATTTTTGGCTGCTGTGTGACAGAGTGTTGGACTAGATGGGCCATTGGCCTGATTCAACATTGGCTTCTCTTATGTTCTTATGAGAGAACCCAGTGCCAACCTAAAACCTGAATCCATCACCATTGTAGCAAATGCGAGCTCAACAGGAGGACTGATGTCAGTTTAAGCACAGAATCATTACAACAACAATACACAGAAGAATTTCAAAAAAGAACAAACTTCTGTGATTGGCCAAATAGCAGTTTTGGTTTTTATTCAGCATTCTGTATTTGGCAGCTGAATCATACCAGAGATTCTGATTCAGCTTGCTGAATACCTGAAAAATGCCCCATTTTTTGGGGGGAGGGGTTTCAGCTTTACCGAATGCATACCCCTAGTGGCATTCTTCTTATGTCTTTAAAGCATCCCACCTTTAGCATTACCAGAAAAATAGTGGAGTTAAACTTCAAGGTGAAACCATAACATTTATAGATGATTTGAAAGATGTAGCCACCTTTGGAAATCATCTTAGCAAAGAGGCTAAAGTATTTTACACAAAGCTACCTTACCCCATTATCCTGGCAAATTGTAATGGTTTCTAAATATCAGAGGTGTAGTTGCAGCCTTGTCTAACACTGACCTTCCTAGTGCACATGACTGAATTTGTAAGGATCTACATGTAGGTGTTTAGATGTTTCACCGCTTCCATCTGACATAAACTAATGATGTAGCCTGCTAAACATGGTGACATGATTAAACAGTGATGTTAATTAGTGGCTTCTGTGAGAGACTTGATCCCTTGTTTTTTTGCAGCATTTGTTATGCATGTACAAAAGTTAAAGCGACAGAAGAGGATGTTCTCTTTACAGCATCTGTTAATGGCATTAGGGGTGTGCGGGGGGGCACAGAGTTGTATAGTTTACAGTTCTTGTTACATTTCCCATCACGGATTGTACAAAACCTGTATGTTTGTGGGAAAGGAAATGAGAGGTTCTGCAAGTAATTATAATCTGGAGTGACATCTAGATGCCATATATTAATGATTCCGTTTCAATCATATATATCTCATTCAGGGAGCTTTCGATGGGAGGAATTTTGGAAGGGTTTAGGAAGGTTAAATCTGTGAGACATGGCTTCCATCTGGAATGCATTAGCTACAAAGATTTATTAGCCAGAGTGCCTCTGCATAATGTTCCATGGAAAGCAAAGCCCTGCATCTAATTTCCAGCATGATGTCTATATGAGGAGTGATCTTTGAAATATCATAGGTGACAATCAAGTTTGTTATAAAAAAAAAAGTAAATGCACAGGAATTTCATGCCAAGAGTTTAAAATCCCTCATGAGGGCTGCTAAAAGAGGTGGTTTGATTTGTTGACAAATGATAAAACAGTAGGAATAGCAACATGCATGACATTTAAAGATAGCATTGAATCTTTGAGCTGAAAATGCACATCAGGAAAATTATCAACATTTACTGGTTGCTTAACTGCTCACAATGAGATGGCGTTAGCAATATTTCACTTCTAAGGGTATTGCCCTCCTCTTTTCAGAGGCTGGCCATGTTGATCAGCTAGTGGGGCAAGATCAGTAAAGGATCTAGCACGCTAGCAAAGGTAATTCTACAAATGTATAGATAGAGATTTGTGGAGAGGAACAAGATCCAGGGAAAGTGTACCTTACAACATTTGCAAATTGACAGTGAGTTTGTTCAGTAATTAGGGATGGTAAATCTGCTTCTACTTATGCCTTTTGTGAGCAAAGCCCTCAAAGGTTAGGTCAGTTCTATAGTAAAATCTATATATTAATAGCTAAGTTGCCCCCTCCGTGTGGATATCTAAATCCACACGGAGGGGGCACTTGGGGGGCAGAGAGATTTTCCTGCACACTCGGGGCAGTCCCCAGGTGTGCAGAAATATCTGAAAAGTTTTAAAAACTGTATGGGGTATATTTAAAATCCTCCCAAAAGTAAGAGAGCATTCCCTGTTCATGTGCAGAGAATGCTCTGGGAACTCTGTGGCGGGCTCGGTGGCTGGGAGGTGCTCAGGCCTTGCTGCTCATGCCTGGGGGGGAGATTGGTGGAGGGGGGATTGGCAAGCCTGGTGCCTGGGAGATGCTCAGGCCTCGCCACCGGTGCCCAGGGGAGGGAAGATCGGCAGGGTGCAGATTGGTGGGCCCGGCAGCTGGGAGGTGCTCAGGCCTTGCTGCCAGTGCCTGGGGGAGGGAAGATCGGTGGGGGAATCAGTGGGCCTAGTGGCTGGGAGGTGCTCAGGCCTTGCTGCTGGTGCCTAGGGGGAGATTGGCGGGTCTAGTAGCTGGGAAGTACTCAGGCCTCGCTGCCAGTGCCTGGGGGGAGGGAAGATTGGCAGGGGGAGATTGGCGGGCCCAGTGGCTGGGTGGCACTCAGGCCTCACTGCCAGTGCCTGGGGGAGGGAAGAATGGTGGGGGGAGATTGGCGGGCCCGGCGGCTGGGAGGCACTCAGGTCTCACTGCCAGTGCCCGAGGGAGGGAAGATTGGCAGGGTGATATTGGTGGGCCCGGCAGCTGGGAGACACTCAGGCCTCACTGCTGGTGCCCAGGGGAGGGAAGATCAGCAGTGGGGAGATTGGCAGGCCCGGCAGCTGGGAAGCCTTGCCGCTGGTGCCTGGGAGGGAAAGTTTTACCTGTGGAGCTGCTTCTGCAGGCCAGGAGCCTTTAGGAATACTCCCTCCCCCGTGAGTATTGCAGGTCCTGCTTCTTGTATAGTTCTAAAGATGATTTTAAAGTTCTGGCTTCACTTATTTTAACATGAAGTTGTCCGTGGTGGTTTACATACAATAAAATAGTTTACTAATTTAATAAAATGGTTGAAAGCAAGGTAACATCAAAAAGCATGCTTCTAGTGGAATTCCACACTCTTGGTTGGGAAAAAGGGGTTTCTGAAGGCCATATATGTCACCAAGTCTGGCCTCAGGGGGAAAAGTCTGCCCTGCTCCCATCCAGTAACATGCTTGTATATGTGAGTTCTAAAGTAATATAAGGCTTTAAAACCAACTCACTTATACTAATCTCACAACTCACAGTAATCTTTACTATCACATGCTGTCTTGTGACCATGGTGAATGAGCATGAAATTCTTAGGAGTGAAGTGAACATACCTGTCACTTAGGGTTGCCAGCACCTGGAGATTTTCTGCCTTTACGGTTAATATCCGGATGATCAAGAACAGTTCCCCTGGAGAAAATGGCTGCTTTGGAAGGTGGATAATATGGCATTATACCATGCTGAGCTCCCTCTTCTTCCCAAACCCTGCCCTCTTCAGGCTTCACCCCCAACATCTCCAGGTATTTCCCAACCCAGAGCTGGCACCCCTACTGTCACTAGACTAGATCCTCAGTCCAACACGACCGGGCATGAGTCTCACTCTTCTGTTCCCACATCAAAGACACGAGGAACCCTTCCATTTTACGAGTGAGTCTTCTGTTCCTAAAGTCCTTACTTTTACAATTATTTGGAAACTAAGGGTCACAAAAAGCACATGGTCACATACAACAAGCCTTAAAATGCTATGGCATTGTATTGAGTCTAGAAATTATCATTCTAGTTCTCATTTCTGGATACTTCTAGATGTTTAAGTACTTCTTGTCTACATGCAAGAACTGGCTAGATTGGCTTCTCATGGCATAATGGGCACATTTCATACATCTGCAAAGATTCCCTTAGTTTGTGGTGACAGTGAGTGCATAAAGAAACTTTCCTGTCAATGTCTGTGTATAGCAGGCCAGTTTATTATACTCCTTGCCTTGACTTTGGATATTTCAATACTTTCTCTGAAGCCTTGAAAGCAAATAGGTGGTTTTGGCCATATAAGAGTTTCTTCCTATGTCTGGAAGGTGTAGCAGGAGAGACTTCATCTTTCCTGTTCACTGGCCAACTGCTATTTTTTTTTTCATCACTTGCAACTGGGAATCCCTTTCTGTGACTCCCTGAATGGCAGGTGTGTCATCAGTCTATGTATGATTTTCTTCTTGAAGTAAGTGACCATCTTCCACAAGGGGATCCACAGAAACTCTAGATAGCATGTTTGTAAGGCATTTCAATGCTCTAGGGATATGTTTCACACTGAGGTAATTCCGGTGAAATTGCAGGACCATTCTTTGTAAGTTGACTGGAAATTGAAGAAGTTCTTTCCTGCTGAGAGCATAATCTGTTTGTTGGCATGATGATGTTCTTTCTTTGTATCACCTTGTTCAAATTACATGGGTCAAGGCATACCTGTAGTTTGCCATTCTTTACTAGGAGCACAGTGCTACTGATCCAGTACATGTCCGGACAGTATTTCTACTTACTCTGTCTGATGTAAGTTATTGTTTAGAGAGTCAAGTGAAGCAGCTGTCATCTTTCAGCATCATTCCATCTGCACGGCTGTAGCTTAGTGCTAGAATATATGCATTATATGAAAAGATCACCCCCTGGCATCTCCAGTTAAATGATCTCAAATAGGAGGTGCCTTTTCTCTGTCTCTGCAGAGAACCTCTCCCCTTCATAGTAAATGATATTGAGTAAGATGCACCAAACGAGGTACAAGTCAGCAGCATATATCTCCATATGTGTGAATGCCCTGTGTTGTTTCAGACTACAGTGGCTCCCCAAAGGCATCTTAATATGTGACATGTCAGTTCTTTTCATGAGAGATTTGGTAAATTAAATCAATGATCGTTCTGGTGTTTTCTTGAGTGTGTAAAACAAGGTCTTCGTCTACGCTTGTAACTGAAAGATCTATTGCAAAACCTCACACTTGCTCAGTTTGCCATTGATATCCGGGATTTCTTGCTTGATCATATCAGTTAGCAAGTGGGGGTGGGGGGGAATTGCAGGTATCTAGGCCATGTAGTAAATAGTGTGATAGTTTCTTTAAGGGATCCTCAAGGCCTGCATAATTATTCCCAAGTATCCCCTTATGTCAGAGAACTCTGTTAAGTGTGAGTTTGAATAACACTGGGAACTTTTTGCATGCACCAATGTGTCTGGCATGATACCTCCTCACACCTGTGCTCATCAGTTTAATTTGTTCTGTTACCATGGGTCACAGGGGAAATCCATTAAACTTGCAAATAAGATGCTCAAAAATGGAAATTTCCAAGTTCACAATGTCAGTTTTTCTCTCAACTCAGTCTCCCTTATTCTCACATTTCTTGCTTAATTGCAGTTTTAAACAAGACATATTTTGATTGGGGGTGCTGTGAACTGCAAAACAACCTTCCTTATTCTCAGTACCTGTTTTGTATTGAGTATCATTCTTTTGACAATTTGCTCACAATTCAAAGCAAACAGCATTTTGAATAGTTTTGCATCAGCACAGTGGTGACAGCCAGTATGGCAGCTTGCTGGGCAGCCATTGCTTATGCATGCTCATAGTTTGCTGGCTTTCTTGGATTACATGCACCCTAGGGTGATCATAGCCAGCCATGCAGCTTTTGAGATCAACTATGATAACATTTATACACTGCTTGCTCAGTCAGTGGTATTCATCAGGTCGACAGCATTCATCTTACTATCATATGTCCACAACGGATGGGACCAAATTGCAACAGGAATAATAATAATTCCAAAAGCTATCAAAAAATCCTGCCAATAAGCAGAACAGGCAGGTATGTGTTTGATGACCAGTGCAAACCAAAATACCTACAATGCCGTAAGTGAGGTTGACAAGTAGGCGCTTAAGTTACCCCGTTTAACAGAAAATGCCACCTCATGTCTGAACCTGACAAGCAATTTTCATGTTGCTACACTGTTAAGTTAGGAAGTTAGTATACTTACTGGCTGCTTTCCTCCCTTATGGAAGCCAAAACAGCTTCCAACAAATAAAAATACAATCAGAATAAAAATACAGTTCAGATATACGAGAAGACATAGGAGCAAGCTGTATCCTAGGGCCAGTCTGGATTTTTTTAAAAAAATTGCTGTCAAGTAACAGCTGATTTATGGTGACCCCATGGGATTTTCAAGGCAAGAGACGTTCAGAGATGGTTTGCCATTGCCTGACTCTGTGTTGTGACCCTAGTTGCTTACACAGTGCCATGCTTTCCCCCATACATACAACACAGTTCCCCAGTAGGAGTGCAAGAATGCGTGTATGTAGCATATTTGTGATTTAAAAACCCTATTAATAAAGAGCAAACATGCTTGAGTGTTTAAGGATGCCACAATTTGTGGTCGAATTACAATGCAAGTGGAGGAGAGTTTGCCTATCACCCATTTCACCTTAAATTTCTCTTGAACATCTTGTCCCCATTGTGAAGTACTCAATATTCTCCAAGGCAGTTTTCTTTCACAACATTTCAGTGCATACTTAAGGGTGAAGAAGGATATCCATTCCATAATGTTCAGGTATATGTATGTTACTCTACAGTATAGTTTAGGTCATCTACCTGAGAGTCCAAGATCAAGGTGTTGTACCACTTCTCCAATAATGCCTATAATTAATGATGCACAGACTATTTTCCTGGATCAAGTTATGTTCAAACAAATATTATAGCCCATGGCAGTTGTGTGTGTTTGTTTTTTAACCGTTCTGACTTTTACTAGCCCTGTCATGAATGTTGTATGAGAGCCAGCACCCTTTTAACATTGAATGGTCTAGTTTTGGGGGTTTTTTTACATTTATATCCTTCCATCCTGAAACTCAAGCTGGTTTATTTAGCTTCCCTGGAAGTTTCTTATATAGAAATTGACCAGACCTGTTTAATTCCTATAAGGGAGCTGTGCCCTCAGGCCACACCATTAGTCAATTACAGCCAATTGAAAGGGACAGTTGCGTGGGCTGTTCAGCACATCCCTGTCTGTTCTGTTCAGACTCCTGCCTGTGCTGTTTAGCATGTGCTCCTAGCCTTCCTATGCTCATTTGGGGCTTTTCCATAACATGTCAGCTAGTGTTGACTAAAACCATGGCTACCAAATATACTGCGAATAGGCCCTTACTGCACTTTTCACAATGATGAATAACAGTCTCCTTAATAGTAGAAAAGAGCAAGAGTCCAGTAGCACCTTAAAGACTGACAAAATATGGGGCAGGGTATGAGCTTTCATGAGTCACTCCTCACTTCTTCAGATACAGTTAGAATGGGAGTCCATCAATGCTCCCTCTAAGCTGTGGAGTTTTGTGAGCAAAAATTCTACTTTGCGAGCTACTGGCATTAAAATTGTGAGCGAGCAATTTGGCTACTGCATAAATTAGTTTGCTCTGGAGCCAGCCTTCCTGAGCTAAAGCAAAAATGTGTGAGCCAAAGGCTAAAAAACTGTGAGGTAACTCACACAAACACAGCTTAGAGGGAACACTGGAGTCCACCTGTCCTACTTACTGGAAAGTGTAGTAATTTCAGAAGCCTAATGACATTAGCAGTGATTGACAGTAGCGGGCATGGTTGGATTTAGGTGAGATATGCAGAGGGGTAACAGGCATGGAGAAATCAGCATTGGTAATGAGACAGGAAACCTAGGTCTCAATTCAGTCCAGGTGGCTGCATTGTTTTGAGCTTTGTTAATCAATTGCAAGAGAGACTGCTGAATCTTGCTCTTTTCCAGTGCCACAGACAGACTAACATGGATACCCATCTTGATCAATCTCCTTAATGTTAGTAGAAGCAGAGTTCAAGCATTTATTTTTGACACCTCTCTATTATCACATGGCAGAGTGTAGGGTAAATTGAAATGAAAATCACCAGCATCCCAAGTAAAATTTCCCTTCTGCTTCTGAGGGATCAAGTGGTAGTTTTCTGGACACTTTTGAAAGGAAGTAGATAATCCCTTTATGCATTATGGCTGCTGTATGGAGTGGAGTGGCTCCTAAAGTTGTCACAGATTCTTTTAACATTACTTTAGTACCTTCTTTGTTTTCAAAGTTTTTGTCCCTTCTTTACATTTTATACAAAGATAATTTTAGCTTTATAAAAGCACCAGTCCTTCTGTAACTAACACTGCAATCCTTTGTGGAGTATTACTCCAGTCTTAAGTTGACATCACTGGGCTTGGACTGGAGTAACTCTACAGAAGATGGCAATGTTGCACTCTGATCATAACACCTATGGAAGCTTGCTACTTCAGTGGCACCTAATTGTGTATCCCGGAGACTGATTTTTAAAGCCACGTTAGCCACCCTCAAATATTCCCTGTTTAAGAAATAGTACAGGAGAAGAAAGAGAAGGGTGTGCTGACAAGCACAGCAGCTGCCCTTGAGATCACTGTGCTGATTGTAGACGGGGGGTCAAGTTGATGCAGATGTCACAACAGAAACCCTATCAGCAGCAGTAGTTCTGAGGGAGCGATGATGGTGAATTTTTCATCCCTGCCCTTTCCAGCTGAAAACCCACATTTTAATGTTGCTTCCCCCACTTGTGAAAATTAAACCCATGGTTCTTTATGTTAGGCCCTTTTTTGTTTCTTCAGGCAAATTTTTAATTTTAAAAAGTAAGCACTTCTCCTCAACCTCAATTCAGCATCAGTAAATAAACATTATACATTTTACAAATATATGTGTAAATAAAAGTGGTTGTGCTTATGAATACCACATGAGTCACGTGTAAACACTCTACATCATGCATCCACAATACAAACAAATCTACAAAACTTGCAGCAAATATATATATATACATATATATATATATATATATATATATATATGTGTATATATATATATATCATCCATCTCTGGTTTAAGGCTGGCTTCCATCAATAGTTCTGCAATCTAGAATACTATAACACTGTCTTGATACTATTTAACAAAGAAGAGTGTTAAATCTCAAAATAGATTAATTTCTTAGAGCTCCATAGCTAAAGGTTAAATATTGTCCAAAATGTGTTAGTTGACTCATTCAATGGCTTTTGTAAATCAGCACATACTGTGTTAACATGAGCTATCCACATGTTGACTGCTTATCAAGCAGCAGAATCAATAAGAAGTCTTTAGATTTAAAATTAACGATTTGCTGTGTTCTCCAAAAGTCAGGATCTCTCAAAGTTGTCTTTGTTGTTTCTCATTTTCCTCAAGAGAATAAACAGAGCATGATAAATCATCATGGCCACAAAATAAACAAAATGCCTGGCAAAGACTTGAATAAGACGTAAAATATAACTTTGCAGCCTTAAGTAGCTTCATTATTTAGCTGCATACATCTCAAATGGTAAAATCAGCACAAGATTCAATTAAGGCTATCTGGAGAAGTACTGTGAACATTCACGGTTCTTGGAAATGGAATGAAGTAATTTTGTTTGTTTGTTTGCTTTAAATTTTTATCACACCTGTCCCATTTGCATCAGGGGAAATACACAGCTTGAAATGTGTTCATCACTTTATGCTGCAATACTGCATACAGGTTATTACAGTCTTTTTGAGTTCAGTGGTATTTAAGCAGTCCAATTTTGTGCCGGCTGGTGCAAATGTCTTTAATTGTCAATTACGATGCAAGACTTCATCATTTTAAAGAATATATATCTATATATCTCAATTACTATAAGTCATTGTATAAAGTTTATGTCTTTAAAACAGGAAGTGTCAAATATATTCATTTCAGCAGCAGTTCACAGGGAATATCACAGTTCTCACACGGCCCACTGTGTGCAAAGAAAAGAGAACAGTGCTTCCTAGCACAGGTTGCACGGAATACCTGTCACCCACACTGAGTTAAGAACATTAAAAAAATCAGTTCTCCTGGATCAGATCAGTGTTCCATCTAGTCCAGCATCTTGCCTCAAACAGTGGCCAGCCAGTTACTGTAGAGGGCCAACAACAGGGCATAGAGGCCAAGGCGTTCACCTGATATTGCCCCACTGGTATTCAGAAGTTTACTGTCTCTGGATGTGGAGGTTCCCATTGCTAGCCATGGTGACTAGCAACTGATAGACCTATCCAATGAAGGAATTTCAGTGAAGGAGCACCCTTATTGATGGGAGTGTAGAGTTCAGGTTGTATTATTGGAGTCGCAGCTACAGCACAAGCAGTTGGCTAGTGGAACCTGGTGCAAGCACAGGGTAATGATATCAATTACTCCACTATCCAGTCAGCAGCTGTGCAGCTGCACAGTAGTGCAGCCTTGGCCTTGACAGCTGCATTGCCACATCCTGCACTCAGTGATAGGCACTAGGAGATTCCCTGAGACCCACCCTACAAGACACTAAATAAACAGAAGAATCCTTATCCAGGAGAAACCTCCTGGAAACCCTATCGATCCTACATTAAAGTATCACATGGGCAAAAATATTTTCTACCAAAAAGAGATTGCAGTGCCCACTATCTTGGGACACTATCTGTAAAAAGCAGGAATACAATTAAAAATCAACCTTTCTGCAGGGCCATTAATCAGTTTGGAAAACTGATACAAGTACATTTAAAATCCACTACAGCTTGTATGAATTTGGTTTCCAGTGAAGATTACAGCAAACTTTCCAAGCTCCAAAGCAGTATGTTGGGCTGAAACAGTGGGAGAAGACAGCAGTACTTTCTTCTTATGGGGCTCTGGCTGGCTATCATGGGGAAAGGATGCTGGGCTGCATAAACTTTTGATTTGATCCTGCAGGGCTCTTTTTAAGTTCATGTATTCTTAACGAAATGTCATATAAAGTAACCTATTACTTTGAGATGTGCCTTGGAATCCCTTGTTAGAAATAAGGATGCATGTGCACCCACCAAACATATAGAATCATAGAGTTGGAAGGGATCTCCAGGGTCATCTAGTCCAACCTCCTGAACAATGCAGAAAAATTAATAAATACCTCCCCCCGACACCCCCAGTGACCCTTGTTCCATGTCCAGAAGATGGCAAAAAAACCCTCCAAGATCTTGGCCAAAACTGTCCTGGAGAAAAATTGCTTCCTCATGTGTTCAGGAAAAAGGGCCTACCCTTTCCCTTGGTTTATAATCAGTGCTTTTTTTAGCTGATAGTGTTGCCCATCTGTTAGGCAGGGAGATCTTTACCCATTGTAGTAAGTGTATAGTCCAAACTTCTCACACCAATCTCTGGTCCAAGACCAGGGCTAAGAACAGCACAAACAAGAACCCTGAATATATTTTTTTTAAAAAATTGCTAATAACATCATTGATTTTTTTAAAAAATCAAATTGTTAGCCATTCAGTTGTGTCTGACTCTTGGTGATTCTATGGACCAGCTCTCTCCATGTTTTCTGATCTTGTACTGTTTCTTTGAGTTGTTCCATGCTCAGTCTGGTGTCGACTTTTATGGTGTCCAGCCACCATGTTCTTTGGTGGCCTGGTTTCCGCCACCATGTTCTTTGGTGGTCCAGTTTCCTTTTGCCGCTAACCAATCCAAGCATAATTGCTTTTTCTAGTGAGTTCTTCCACGTGACATGGCCGAAATAAGTGGAAGTACTTCTAGTGTTTGGGATCGGAAATTCCTTTAAGTATTAGTGTTATATAGTAATTGTCATTTTAAGCATATTGAGTTGCTTGGGCATATATGATATTCAGCCAGTTAGCAGAAACTACTTTCAGATGGTAATAAGCTTGTTATGTTTGCATAGAAATGTATTCTGCACTCCTTGTACTGGCAACCTATGAGGATGTCAGTATGCTTGCAAGCTGAGACCTTTGGAGATGGAGAATATGTGTTTTTTTATGATATTTTTAATTTGCAGATATTTTGAAATTGATTTTTTGTTGCGTTGATAACAGCAGTGAAACTCCCTCAAGGAATTAAAAGGCTCATTAGGAGAGAGTTACTGAATGGTATAAATAGGTTTTTTAAACCAGCCAAGGCAAAATACCATTTGATTATTCAAAGGGGAGTTTTGAAGAAGACTACTAATCGGTGTCAGATTCAAACCGTTCCTATAATCTTTTCCCAGTTAGAATGTAAAATGTTATCATTTTCATTATTCATGCATTTAATTAGTATCTGTAGTGATCAAGAATGTTTGAAATCAGGAGACGATATATGGAAGACGCTCCAAATTAAACTCTGCCCTGGTGCTCCACATCTAGAGGATTTTTAGCATTTCTGTCCTTATTTACTTCATCTTTAGCAAGACTGAAAGAAATACATTTATATTTTGTGTATGATTACTTGTACATTGGAATGGGATTTAAAAATTGTTGTTCATATATAATTGGATATATGAAAGTAAGGCTTCTATAGGAGGAGTGGAAAGGTATGTTTGTTAATGGTGGGGAAAACAATGTACGAATTGATTGCAAAGGTGAATTAAGGTTATCTGTTTGAAATAACCTATGTAGAAATCCTTATAAAATTAAGACCAGAAGTTTGAAACAGTCTTCAGGATTTTTCTTCTTACATCAGAGACAACTGACTTGTGGAAATGGAATTCCATGTGTTATAGCGTATAAAGATTGCCAATAGCATAATTAAATAGTAAATGAATGCTTCAGGGATGGAATATGACAGTACAGTGATGAAAAAACTGCTGGCTACAGGATTCTTTGGTGCAGACCACATTGTGCAAATTGCAGTCAGACACCTGAGAATCCTAGCTCTCACTGAATGTATGTTGACAAATAGGGGTGTGCACACACAAAAAGGCATTTTTTTGGATTCAGGTGTAATGGATTAAAAAAAAAAAAAAGATTTCCTGATATTCCCAAATTCCAATACTGGTATGGTATTTGGATTCAATTTTTTTCAGGAATCCCAAATATTTTAAGCTCCTTTATAGTCTATGAGGATCATTATGGTCCATGATCCCCATAGGCTATAATGGGGAATCTATCCAGGGATATCTTGGGGGTTTGGGAGGTTGTTTTTTTGAGGTAGAGGCACAAATCTGCAGCATAGCTACTGATGCCTCTCCTCAGAAGAACTTCAAGTTTCAAAAAGATTGCACCAGGGGGGCTAGTTCTATGGGCCCCCAAAGAAGGTATCCCAAGCCATTCTTTCCAATGGGGGGGGCAAAGGTGTTTAAAGGACTCACATTCCCTTTAAATGCCTTTTGCAAGTTGCGTGTTCACTCCAAAGGCATTTAAAGTGCTTGTGGTCCCTTTAAATGCCTTCTCTAAGCTACTAGTTCACCCTAAAGGTGTTTAAAGCAACTGTGATCCCTTAAAACACCTTTTAA
This sequence comes from Gekko gecko, assembly GCA_029375565.1. NCBI lineage: Eukaryota > Metazoa > Chordata > Lepidosauria > Squamata > Gekkonidae > Gekko > Gekko gecko. The sequence goes on from JAPDNY010000003.1 coordinate 189,748,779, forward strand.
CTGTGGCTATCCAGCATTCCCAGATAAAGCTGCATATTTTGAAGATTTTTTTGGGATCCTCTATATTGGATAGCTGAAACTATCCTGAAATGTATATTTGGATGAATAAATACCCCCCCCCATACCAATAAGCTATTTTTCTATTTTTCTTTTTTTTTCTGGCTCAGATATACCTGAATGCACACCCCTATTGACAAAGATTCCTGATAAGATCTTTAGCACTGACCAATTTGTTCACCCCTGTGAAAGTGACTAGATGATGGAATATAGTTGGCTAGAACAGGAACCAGGCATGGATCAGTCCATTACAGTATTGTTTGGGCTGTTGTAGGCTTCCTCTTCAGTGTTTCTAGCTGGTCACTCCTGGAAATAGTTCTCTGGAATAAGTAAACCTCAGTCTAAGTTAGTGTGGCTAATCTTATGTGTGGTACAGTAATACCCTGCAACTGTAAGAAAAGAAATTTCATCACAGAAAAACTAATTTTATAGAATTCTAGGTTACAGATGAGAAGATGAGTACTTTTACACTGTAGGCAGTCATTTTAACATCTTTAGAACTGTTTCCATTATGATTTTCCTATGATCCCAAACAACACTCATGTGCTGCAATGTGTTTCTCATCTTCCTGCTTGAGTGGACTTCCAAAAAGACTTCAGTGCCAGGGCATCTGAACTTCACAAAACTGTAACCAAAACTTATGTTAATGGGGAAGCCATTGGAGAAGCATATGGAAGCCTCATGCACACATAGAAAGTCATGTGTGTACTTGGATTAGCCTACTTGATTGCTGTCTTTAAGTACAGGCAACTTCATTTTGCCTTAGAAAATCATTTCCCCCCTTTGTAGATTGTAGATGCTGGCATATTTATTTGTGATTATATAGTCTTACATTAATAAAGAGAATAATTTTGATATTTCCTTAAAATAACTTTAAATATGATGGACATTAGGCAAACGTGTGCTTTGCTAATGGAAGAGAGTGGGATGTGAGAAAGGGAAGAGTCATGTTACCATAGCTGACCAGGAAACATGAAGCTCAATCCATATTCATTGTCAATTGCTTCATGGTGACTTACTTAATAGCAGGATATATATCATTTCTACTGCTATCCTTTATGCTTTTAAACTGTAATATCCTTTCCTCAATGACTGCTTGTCAATTTCTGTGATCTAGATTTGATTTCATAAATTAACTAGCCAGTTAAGTAGAGAATTATGATTAGAATAAGAAGTAAAGCAAATAAATGTTAATCTAACACCCTGCACTTCTTTATTCCAACAACAGCTCTGAAAATGCTTTGTGGAATTAGTTTGTCTGCTTCATTCTCCAGTGGTCGTAGGTGTGGAACGGTCCTTACTTCTGGGATCCTGGCTCTTCCTCTCTTACGGCAGGGTTGTTATCTTTTGTGATCCAGAGGGGAGGGGCCTATCCCAGAACTCCCCAGTTCTTTGGCACTGCCCTGGAAGCAGGATGTCTTGACAGTGCTCCTCAGAGCACCACAATCTGAAGGAGACTGGAGCAATTCAGCAAGGGAAGACTTCTGGTATTGTAGGGAGAGGGAATGGCATGCAGTAGCGAGGAGACAGGAGCTGACAGTGACGGGGACTCCCTCTTGCCACAGTGCTACTCATACCAGCACTTAGGTGGGGTCTCCAGCCCCAGGGCTAGGATGTTCAACCTAGAAGGCTTTGAAGTGCTGGCAGCAGTTGTGATGCCTTGGCCCCACACATGGATTCCAGGGCTGCAGAAGGGACTTACTCATAGCAAGAAGGGACTGCTCCGCCTGCAGCCAAGGCCCGCTCTGCCCCTCCTGATCCCCAGTAAGACTGAAACCAGCTTAAATTTCTCAGAGCTTGCCTAGGAGGGGGAGCCGTACTTTCAGTTTCTCTTTCAGGAAAGGTCTCTAGTCAGACAGGAAATGGCTACGCAGGTGGGTCTTTTGGCTTCTCAGCCTCCCAAAAGCATGGTCTCAGAGCTAGACCTGCCTTCTTCACCAGCCTCCGCCTCTATTACAGGGTCTCAACTGGAGAAAGGAAAGGATGCAGCTCAGACCTTAGACCTGTTGGGGGGAAACACACTGGCTAGTTTACTGGCATGGATTAAGGAGGAAATGAGGAGAGAGATAAAAGAGGCTATGGGTCAGTCCAACCAAAGCATGAAAACTCCTCCCAGGTCCCCGTCCAGACAGGGAAGGCAGTCCTCATCTAGCTCTGCCTCCTGGGGCAGAAGGCCTGGCAGAGCAGCTCCTCACCACCAGCCCAAGAGGAGGACAGACTCTGCCTGGCCTAATAAGGAGCCTAGTCTTGTCCTGGATTGCCATGATAAAGATTCCGAGATGTCCAACTCCTCATCTTCTAGGAAGGAAGGAGAGCTGTCTGAAATGGAAGAACCCTTGGTTGCTACCATGCAGACTCATCTTTTCCCTCAGGAAGTGTATGCAAAACTACTCCCAAAGATATTATGTATATTGGAGATTTCAAGTAGTAACAAGGAAAAGGAGGACCCAGATCCAAATTTTCCAGAGGGATTCCCTTCCCCACAGTCTTTAACAAAGTAGTCAATGCTGCCCTGACATGGATAGCCCAGGCAAGCCTGATCTCATCAGAAGCTAAGCAGGGTCGACTCTGGATGGGAGACCTCCTTGGAATACCAGTTGTTGGGAGGCTGGGGCAGACTTTATTTAGCAACCTTTCTGAATATCCTCCAAGCCCACAGTAGGGATAAGTCACCAGAGGTCACCATGATTTCCACCTCGGCGCTGGCCAGGGTAGCCCAGGCAAGCCTGATCTCATCAGAAGCTAAGCAGGGTCGACTCTGGATGGGAGACCTCCTTGGAACACCAGCTGTTGGGAGGCAGGGGCAGGCTTTATTTAGCCACCTTTCTGAATATCCTCCAGGCCCCCAGTAGGGATCAGTCACCAGAGGTCACCATGACTTCCAGGTGAACACACACATGCACACACATAGACATATGAAAATTGCAAAAAAACCATACCACCCCCCCCAAAGTAATCAATGCTGAATGGAAAGCACTTAGTAGATCAAAATCTAATCATCCTATCATTTCCAAGTCCTACTCAGTAGTACCAAAGACAGCAAAGAAATTCAAGTTGCCACTAGTCGATGATCTGGTAACTAGGCTATCTTCCAATTCCATGCTTCCCATGGAGGCAGACAGTCTCTCCAAGGATCCTTGCAATGAGCGCATTGAACAGGCTCTGAGCAAGGTCTTTGAAGCTTCATCAACTGCACTGAGAGCTTCTACTGCCTGCTCCTTGTTTGCTAAAGCCGCCTATTCCTGGGCAGCTGACCTGGCATCAGCGAACAGTGACTTACCGAAGGACATGAAGGACGAATGAAAGAAGATTGCCTTAGCCACAGCCTTTGTAGCAGATGCTTCTCTATCAACCAGAGTCATAACCTCCAGTGTCTCAGCCAGGTGTAAAGGGTTGGGAAGTGGATCCCTCAGAGCTGGCCAGAGTGGCCAATGTCCTCTTTAAGGGAGCTAACTTATTTGGTGCGGGTATGGATAGGTACCTTGTAGAAGACAAGGACGAAGAAGAAGTCCCTACTATTGAGGAAGAAAGAGGACAAGTCCAAGAAACAGTTGTTGGTGTTTGTTTCTTTGTTTGTTTTTTCATTTCGAGATTCCTTTCAAGTCTCCAAGGGATCTTCAGACTTCAGATCACCCAGGCCCTTCAAGAAGAGATGGCAGTCCAAGCAACTGTGCAGCAACAGATCTACTGCCCACAGCAAAGTGGGACAAAGCTCCAAGGGCCCCAAAAAGGGCTCTTCAGCATTACAATGCCGAGTTTGCAGGTGCCTCAAAGTTTGGAGTTTGCTTGCAATTATTTGCGGCCCAATGGTATTACACTGTGACTGACAAGTGAGTTTTAGATACCATGATAAATGGCTATTCCCTGGAATTCAGCTTGATTCCTCTCAACCGGTTTCTCCAGGTATCAAGCAAGCATTCCAACCAGAAGCATCTTCTCCTTCAGAAAGCCATCCAACATCTTCTGGACATTGAAGCGACAGGTACAGTGCTAGAGGTACAAAGGACATTGGGGATCTACTCCATTCTTTTTATAGTTCCTAAGAAAAATGGTGATGTCAGGGCCATACTGGATCTCAAGTGGCTGAACAAGTGCATAAAGAAGAAAAAATTCAGAATGAAGATCCTCAAGTCCATTGTAGCATTGCTCCATAGAGGAGAATTTTTGGCTGCAATAGATCTATTAAAGTCTTAACTATATATACACCCATTCTAGAAGCTCATCAGAAGTTTCTGAGGTTCACATACGATTGGAAACACTTCCAATGCTGTGCCTTTCCCTTTGTTCTAAAGACAGCCCCAAGGGTGTTTACAAAGGTTTTGGTGGCACTGGTAGCACACCTGAGGACCCAAGGGATATCAATTTTTCCTTACCTAGACAATATCTTAATCAAGGCACCATCCCTTCCACAAGACATAGAGGATGTGAGCCAGACAGTGGCATGTCAACAGGAACATGGTTTCATGATAAATTGGGAGAAGAGCAATTTATAACCAACAAAGTCAATCCTGCATTTGGGAGTGCTAATAGATACTGTCCAGGACAAGGTGTACCTGTCAGCAGAGAGACAACAGAAGTTACAAACTACTGTCCTCAAGATACCCCAGAGCTACAAAGTGGAAGTGATGTCTCTGGCAAAGTTCCTGGGGATGATAGTCTTCTGTCAGGACATTCTTCTTCTTCTTCTTCTTCTTCTTCTTCTTCTTCTTCTTCTTCTTCTTCTTCTTCTTCTTCTTCTGCTTCTGCTTCTGCTTCTGCTTCTGCTTCTGCTTCTCCTGCTGCTGCTTCTGCTTCTTCTGCTTCTGCTTCTGCTTCTTTCATCAGAGGGTTTTTATCCTTCCACTTGGCAGCTATCATCATCTTAGTAACTGTTAAAAGAAAGGCAATAAGGTCAGCTGGATTTTAAGACTGACTGATCATGCCACAAATCTGCCAGGACATTCTTAAACAGTCTAGGTTCCATGCCTGTCTACTACAAAGATTCCTGCACCCTTACCAGGAAACAATTGCCAACAAGAGGTTTAAGCTTCTTCAACTGACACCAGTGCTACAGAGGGAACTCAGGTGGTGGTGTGTTCCTTCCCAGTTTCAGGAGGGGATGCCACTATGGGACCCAAAGAGAATTATGATGACAATGAATGGGAGCCTGACTGGTTGGGGAGCCCATGTGCAGGGAAGAATGGCACAGGGCACTTGGTCCATGGAGGAGGCTTCAAACAGCATCAATCTGCTGGAGCTCAGAGCCACAAGGTTAGGTTTACTGGCACTCCAAGACATCCTATCAGGACATCACATCCTTGTGCACATTAACAATATGACAGCCAAAGCCTGTGTGAACAGGTGGAGAGGTACCCAATGCCACACCCTCCACAAAGAGGTGAAGGTCCTAATGCTTTGGGCAGAGAATCACCTAAAGTCCCTAAAGGTGGTGCATGTAGCATGACAGAACAACTCACTAGTGGACTGGTTGAGTTGGAGTGGATGCTGAACAGGGAGATTTTCCAACAGATTAGTCTCAGATTTGGCAAGCAGAAATGGATTTATTTGCCACAAAGCAAAATTGGCAAGTTCCAAGTTTATGGCAAGAACAAGTATATCCCAAGCCATTGGAGTAGACATGCTGAGCTACAAATGGCCAGATCAGCTACTGTATGCCTTCCCATCAATTCAGTTGGTGCAGAGGGTGATACAGTTGATCATAGACCAAAGGGCAGAAGTGGTTCTGGTGGCACCCTTTTTGGCCAAGGAGGTTGTGGTTTCAGAACTTGATGAGACTCTCCTCCAGGGAACCATGGGGTATTCCGATGCGGAAAGACCTTTTATTGCAAGGACCGATAAGGCATCCTCAACTGGGTCTTCTAAATCCAAAAACATGGAGGTTGAGCACTTGTAATTTTCAATGTTTGGATATTCGGACACTGAACTGCAGGCTGGAAGGTCAGTAGTTGAGCAGTTCAAGACCCTAGTGTCGCATGACAGAGAGAGCTCCTGTCTCTGGTTCCAGCTCCTCCCAACCTAGCAGTTCGAAAGCAAGAAATTGCAAGTAGATAAATAGGTACCGGTCAGTGGGAAGGTAACAGCGTTCTGTGCACCTTGGCGTTTAGTCGTGCTGGCCACATGACCACAGAAACATCTTCGAACAGCGCTGGCTCTTCAGCTTGGAAACGGAGATGAACACTGCCCCCTAAAGTCAGATTTGATTGACTTTCAAGCAAGGGAAACTTCAACTTTACCTAGCCTCTAGAAAGGCATCTACTAACAGGGTTTGTAACAATACCTAGCAGGTTTTCCAAGAATGGTGCCTGAAACATAAGATAGACCCACTCTCAGGGACAATTAGAGAGGTTCTTTCCTTCTTGCAGGAAGGTTTAGACAAGGGGCTGAGTACCAGTACCCTCAAATGACAGGTGGCAACCATTGCAGCCATTGGGGCACCAGGAAAGGAAAGCCTCTTTCTTCTCACCCTCACGTTAGGAGATTCCTCATGGGTACCTCTTTAATAAATCCTCCCCAGGTTCACCACTTCCTGACCTGGAGTCTCAATGTAGTTCTCAAGGCCCTATTGAGGGCCCCCTTGAGCCCATGGCATTGTGTCCACTCAAGGAACTCACCTTTAAGACCATTTTCCTAGAGGGTATCACCCCTACTAGGCAGGTGTCAGAGGGAGTTATGTGTTTTTCATAATGATAGAGTAGTACTGCAGTTGGACCCCACATTTATCCTTAAGGTGAACTCCACATTTCATAGAATGGAGGAGGTAGTTCTGCCTTCCATTTGCCCCAATCCTAAACATGTTAAGGAGAAGGAGTGGCATTGTTTAGATGTAAGGAGGGCCCTGAATTTTTTCCTAGAGAGAATGAAACAGTTTCGGGTTACTGACTATGTTTGTATCTTTCAGGAAGGTGTCCATGGGAAAGAGACTATCTACATCCACCCTAAGTAGTTAGTTAGAGGGTGTATCATCCTGGCCTATAAGGCCTCTGGACTGGATCTGCTTTAGGGCATTACTGTCCATTCCTTAAGAGGGGTGGCTACTTTGGCAGCATATAGTCCCTTTCCTTCCTTGGAGATCATCTGTTGGGCTGCTACTTGGAGGTTGGTGCACTCATTTACTAGGTATTACAGGATAGATAAGGTGGCCTCAGCTGAAATGGCCTTTGGGAGGAGAGTCCTACAGCATACCCTTCTAGACTAGGAGTGGGCTCTTCCCACCCTGACCACATGGCTTTTGTATGTCCCAGAAGAAAGGACTGTCCGAACCCTAGGACTACTGGAGAACAGAAGATTTGTTTCACTTACTGTGAATCTTCCTTCTTGGTGGTCCAGGGGTGGGACAGTCCTACCCACCTGGGGCTTTCTCTAGTGTGGGCTCCTAGTGCCGAGGGGGTTTGCTGTCAAAACTTAGGGTCCCTTTGAGCCACTTATCATTATGTGTCTTGAGCGCCTGTAGGCTAAGGTGCTGTGGGTTTCAGTTCCTTTAGTGCTTTCTGTTTCTGAGACCTTGTTTCTTTTGGGGTTAGTTTTCAATTAAAAGAGAGGGGCGGGGGGAGAGAGAGAGATAGGTTTCTGGTTGGGTTTGTGTTCTGAGTTGCCAGTTGTTATGCTGTGGGAGAATCATGGCTTTGATACAGACTGAAGAGTTCTGGGATAGGCTCCTCATCTCCAGATTGCAAAAGGTGATGATGCTGCCATAGGAGAGGAGGAGCCAGGATCCCAGAAGTAAGCACTGTCCTAATCCTGTACCACCGAGAAGAAAGATCCATGGTAAGTGAAACAAAACTTCCATTTGGTACTGTAGATTTAGTAAATGATAATAAAAAATACACCCTAAAAATAATGTAAAGTAATCATACCTTTCTTCTTGAATAGTATTGATTTTCTGAAAGTCTCAGGTAACAAAGGACAGAAGATGTTTTTATTAGGAAAAGTATCATCACATCTAACTAAGCTGAAAAGGGCCTCCCTCAGAATAACAAAACATTTCCCAGCATAGATTCAGGTGGGTAGCTGTGTTGGTATAAAACGGCAGAATAAAGTTTGAGTTCAGTGGCACTTTTAAGACCAATACAGTTTTATTCAAGGTATAAGCTTTCGTATGCATGAACATGAATCTGAGGAAGTGTATCTGTGGAAGTGTGCAAGCACACGAAAGCTTATTCCTTGAATAAAACTTTGTTGATCTTAAAGGTGCTGCTGGACTCAAACTTTGTTCTGTTTCCAAGCATGAATAAGAGTGGGTTGCTGCTGCTGCTGCTATGCCCATCTAGGTCTCAGGATGAATGGCGAAGTCCAAAAGACTGAGGAATTGGCAGGCCAAAAGATATAAATGGGAGGAAAGGCTGTATAGAGAAGGAAGATAAAAGTAGGTGGATTCAAAGCTCTCATAGAATGAGAAAGTAGAACAAGAGAAAGAAGAGAGTGTGTGTGTTTGAAATATTCACCTGTGCTATAATGAACTGAGAGTACTAGGCTGAAAGTCAACACAATGGCCAACTCAGAATTTTCTCTGGCTGAAAGTTGTGAAGAATTTGCATGAATGAGCAAGAGCCAAACCAGTGGGGAGACCAGCTAATTGAGAAGGAGTCTTACAGAGGAGTCTTTAAAGGACATGCTGCATGCCTGTTGGAAAACTGTAAATAGGGCCAAGAGTGAGTAAAAGGAAGGCATCCCTTGCTGGAGAGGCAAGATCTCCAGCTGGCAGATGTAAGAAAATACTCTTTGAATCTGAACTCAGCAAAGCCCGGTATCCTGATTGGAGAATTGTGAGGAGGAGTTGTCCCAGCACCACTATGGTGGGTCCTAAATTAATCAGTGGCAATACTTAACTTATTTCAGGATCTTTACATTGGGTCTGCTTCTCAGCATGGTGTGTATGCATCTGACACAACCTGTAATTACAATATATCTGCATATTTGGACTTTTACAATACTTGTCTGATATTGTCAGCGTTCATTCATGCAAAAATGTTGACAGTCACCAAATCTTAGACATTTGCTGTAACATACACATCCACTTAGTCCATTTATATCTAATTATTTATTTGTTTGGCTTTCAAAACAGATTCTTTTGAGAGTTTTTGTTTTGTTTTGGAGAGATAAATGTCAGTGAGTGTGTGATTTATATTACTAGTGACAGTAAATCAAATCTAATACTTCCCTGCAAATGTGCAAAATAAAATGTAATGTCTTTAACAGTGCAATCCTATGCAGAGTTAACAGATTTCTGACTCCATTGAGTCAATGGCCTTAAAAGGGTGTAACTCTGCATTGTATTGCATGGTGGGGAAATTAAGATGTGATAATTTGTTGATAGTTTAAAATAGCATCAGATTTGGAAGATATGAAATAAAGCAAAGAGGTCAATCTGAACTAATATCATGATAGCACGAAAATATTAAATCCCTAAAATTATAGGATTACAGTCCAGCTGTATTCAGTCCTCTTAAACCTTAGTGTTAAGCTTATGGTACATAAAACAGGCCATATTGCACAAGATTTTCATTAGAAATTTCAACTTTTTAAAATTGAAATAAGTTGATGACCTTTCAAAAACATTTGAATTTGAAAGCAGTCACAAAATGAAGCTGGTACACTTGCCTGAATTGCATGGATGCTTCATTATATAAAGAATCTCCATTTGATTTAGAACAATTTAAATATTATATTTAAGATAAGGACATGACAGTTGGAAAAGAACAGACATATATTAGAACAATGGAGCTGGTAAAGATTGGTATATATAATCCTGCCCGACTACACAAAAACCTGAATCATGTTCAATGGCAGCCCCACGGTATCCAATTTAGATGTACTAAGTCAATTAGCTACATTGTAGGCCAGTAGCACCTTAGAGACCAACAAGATTTTCAGGGTATAAGCTTTCAAGAATCAAAGCTCCCTTTGTCAGATAGGCAATGATCACAGTGGAAAAAGGCTCTTCTGATGAATCAACCAAATGTTGGGGGGGGGTGTGTGCTTTCCATGCTACTTCCAAAACCTGGAGTGCAGGATCCAAGAGTACTCTCAAGCTGGAAACTTGAATTATTCAGACCATGGCCCAGGACAGACTGGCAATTTGCCCCGGTAGCCAGTCGCGGCAAAAAAACCCCGGATTAAACAATACCGGGTTTTCCCGTCCACACAGCGGGGGCCGCTGCCGGAAGATACAGGACGGAGGTGTGCGGGAGCGTTCAGACTGCCGCGCCGGAGGCGTGCTATATTCGCTGTTTTCCCATTAATTCGGCTGTGGGTGTATGTGCGCATGAGCGCTCATGCGCATAAGCGCATTTTGCCAATATTTTTTTTTGCCCTGCAACGCCGGCACCGCATTGGGCAGTGGAACGGAGCGCAGCCAATCACACCGCTGCTGCCTCGTGCCCAACGCGGGTTGCTCCCGGCTTTTCGGCTGCGTGTTCAGACTCCCCGGAAGCGGAGAAACGCGCGACGAACACAGGCTTTCAAGATTTGCGAAGGCTTTTATCAGGGTTTTTTTAAATCCGGCAGTGAAGCGCAAGAGCACCGGTAGGCTACGGGTGGGGGACGCCAGGCAGATGTGCCTGTGTGAACGTTCCATTTACTCCGGTATTGAATCGTTGTCAGCCCGGGTCCCATCCCGGGGCAAATTGCCAGTCTGTCCTCGGCCCATTATTGAACATTACGTGTTCAAGGATAACATCGTCACCTGGTGCAGATGAGGAAGAAAAATAGAATTGGGTGTCATCCACTTATTGATGACATTGCGCTTCACAACTGTGGATGATTTCTCCAAGAGGTTTAATGTAGATGTTTAGAAATGTTGGTGATAGACTTAACCCCTGTATAACCCCACAGAAGAATTCCCATGAGGTAGAGAAGCAGGTTCTCAAAATTACTTTCAGTTATCTCTCCTATCTCCCCCCGAACCACTTAAGTGTAGCTATGACTACTAATCTTGAGAAACCATAAGGATACCGTGACTGATGGTATTGAAAGTTCCTGGAAGATTGAGAAATGGGATCACACTTCCTCTTTCCTTTTCTTGATGTAAGTCATTCAGCAGGAAGATCAAGGCAGTCTGTGTGCCAAAGCCAGCTTATTATTTAAAATTATCAGCTTCATCCAAGAATACTGAAAGCTGCCTTGCAACAATCCTCTCAATCACATTTCCCAAAACTGACAGATCTGAGATCAACTTAAAGTTGCTCAGGTCTACCAGAACTAATGATGGCTTTATGAAAAGATGCTTATTGATAGTCTTTTTCAGGGCATCTGGTAAATCCCCCTCTTAAAGGAGGAGTTTACAGTTAGACTAATTAAACTGCCCATTGGACAAGAGGCACTGCAAACATGTCCAAGCATTTTGTGTTTATGTCTTTGGATGAAATCAATTCAAACTCTTCCTTCCAGGCAAGTATATAAATAAAGGCCATCCTAAGGATTTCAAGTATAAAAATAATAAATATGGCAACTAAATACAATCACAGGCTGGTATTTTATCTGTAATTTCTTGGAAATGAGGTCTAATTAGGGATGCACACACCTTTTCATGCTGGGAAGGGGCTGTGGTAGAGAATCTGCTTGGCATGTATTCATTTTGGGTTTTGTTTTAATATTTGTAGAGCCCTGCTTCATCTTCACATATCTTTTTCCTAAATATAGAAATTATCTTATTTTTTTCTGCTAGTAGTACATATATTTACACTTTGGGTTTTTTTGGCCATCCTTGTTTAACCATGAGTTTTCTGATTAAATGTGTTTCACCAAGAAATTTGCTATTATAGAATGACAGCTGAACAAGCAATGCAGACCACCTTGTGACTCAAATGAAGGTGAATGTATGTTTTAAAAAATACATCCATAAAATGACAGAATACCAAATATAATGGTCATCCCATTCAGTTCCAGGGAAGTGGCAGAAAGAGTTCTGCTCACACACTCTCCTTTGCATGATGTAATGGTATAAACTGCCTAGGTGAATTTCTTTCTTAGTAAGCTTTTGAGAAAAAAAAATGGTTGTCAGGAATGCCATGGACATAGGACATCTTGTTTAGGGGTTAGGGTCAGATGATCCACTTGGTACCAACTCTCTCATTCTAATTGCTCCAGTTCTCTGGAGAGTTGTACTTGGCCTGCATCCAATCCACCTTGATATAGATGTTTTCAGTTTAAATACTAAATTTAACCAGCAAGCTACTGTTATTAGTTCACTCAGTTAATTTTCAGAGGGGAAAATCACTTGAATGTTATTATATTTTATTAATGCTTAAGACGAATTTAGGAAAAATGGGGTAAATTGGTATCTGTGCAATATATATGGCTTGTTTTTTAGTGAACAGTAATAACTGGAAATTTTATTGACTTCACTAAAAGTAAGCTTGACAAAAGGAAGGGAAATTTCTCAGCTGTGCCTGCCCAGCATAGATCTCCTCCCCCCTATTCTCTTTTCTGGTATTATTCAAACATTTAAAACCTTGAAGGCTGAAGCCAAGTAAGTACCATGGCATTGTAAAACCTGACACATCAGCAAATGTCATTAACATGTCATCTCTTTGCATCACAACAGTAGTTCATTTCTCAGCAATGTGACAGTGATGCTTACACCAGATAAAGAATGGAATGGGTATACTTACAGATCTTAATTACATCAGGCATAGGGATGGGGAAGGGGGGAAGGTAAGGCTAGATTTGACCATTCAGAGCTCTACGCTTTTCCGTTTTATATAGAGATAATAGGATTAAGTTACACTATGGGACTTCCATGAAAGTGCCTTGCTGTCTCCAGCAGGGGTCTAATAAGGATAGATATAATTGGGTAAATAGTGAATAAGAATTAAGAAGAACACAGTATAAGCAGAACGGCTCTTACTAAATGATGACAAATTGGATTCCATCCAATCTCTACAGACTTGATTAAAATATAGCATTCTGTGCTGAAATTGCAAGGTCTAACATCTCTTTCCTCTTGTCTAACTTTTCCTCTCTCATTTTTGATACTGTAAACCAGACCTATTACTAAGTCTGTTCAAAAAGGTTTAAGGAAGTGTGCTAAATTAAGTGCATGAATGGAAATAGAGCATGAATCATGTATTTGTTCCCTGGTCAACATCAATTTGTAGAATATTGTTTATTAACAGTTAAACACTTAGATTCATAGAATGCTGCCCCAAATGAGCAGTTAATTAACCTTCACTCATTGACAAGGGTTTTGTCATTTGTATCATATATTTCAACAAAATTCCCTTTTCTTTATTCAATTTATGTATTTATTTATATGTTTGATTTCTAGCCCTGCACTGCAGGGCTCAGGGCATGTTACATCATAATAAATAGTTAAAAACTTAACTTTACAATATTAAAATAAATATTTAATCAATATTGGTGCTTAATAAAAACCAGTGCATGACAGGTGATAATAATCAGTGGGATAAATGGGAGGGAACAGAAACCACAGAGACAGAGGTTGGTGCTCATCAGACTGTTGCAGTCCCCAAACATATACCTGGTGGAACACCTCTGTTTTACAGGCCCAGTGGAATTGTTTCAGATCCCACAGGGCCCGGGTCTCACTAGACAGAGAGGTCTACCAGATTGGGGCCAGGGCCTAAAAGGCCCTGTCCCTGGTTGAGGACAGCTGGGTGGTTTCCAGGCTGGGGATCACTAGCCAGTTGTCATTGGCTGAGCATAATGTGCTTTGAGGGACATACCAGGAGAGGTGGTCCTGTAGATATGCTAGTCCAAAACCATCTAAATTAGTAAGAATTTCCAAGGTCCAATGACTGAAAAATAAATGTAGCTTCTTTGGTACAAACATTTGTTTCTCTAGATATTGATCCATCTTTCATTCTTCTTATTTTTACAATATGCACCAAATACAGTTCACTTCTAAAATGCACTCGGAAATTTTATTTTCCAGACTGAAACAAATTATATACTATGGGATATAATTTTATTTTTGTATTTAAACTTTTTATTTTAATAAACTTGCACAAGTACAATCAATTTACATAACATTTTTGAAAATGTAAATTCGAGGTAAAGCAATGGAGCAGTAACTATCTTTTACAACAAAGAAACATATAAATACATGAACAGTTCTAAAACATTCGTAAGTAATGAGACACATTGTAATGCTACTACGGATAACTTTTTAACACAGTACTGGGTAGAGTAGAAACCAATTAAATTGAGCACAAGTGATTAACTTGAGGGAGTAAATATTAAGAAGAAGAATCTATTGAATTTATTGCCAGAACAAAACTTTAAATCCATTTATGATATTGAGACCACTCAGAGGAGAGAAATTGATGCTGTGATAAATAATCTAGTATTGGGAACCATTTTCCCGTGAAAACATCTCATATGGGGAATTGACACCTAAAATTCAATTTATTTGTAACTGCATCCTTGAGGTAGTGATTCCAAAGTTTTCGAAACCACACTTCAACATCTGGTGCCCTGTTATCTTTCCAATAAGATGCAATAGCTGTCTTAGCAGCATCCAACATGACTTCTATTGTGGATTTGTGTGGGCGAGATTGCAATTCATGGGGCCAAATGTTTAAAAATAGGGTTTCTGGTGCATAAGGGACTTTCACAGAGGTAACAGATTGAATGATGTTTAGCACTTCTGACCAATTTTTTTTTTATCTTTACGCATTGCCACCAGCAATGGGCGTAATCTCCCACTTGCTAGCAGCCTTTCCAGCAATGTGGAGACCTCTCGGCTGATATAAAAGAAAGTTTATGGGGTGTTATGTACCACCTGGACATCAATTTTATATTTTGGAAGCATACGGAAATAGATTTATTCTTGAAACTAGAAGAGTTCCAAAACTCATCCCATAGTTTTTCTGTTAAGTTTATTGAGCAATCTTTCTGCCAAGCATGTTGATAAGGTAAGGGACCCTTGAGTTTTTAAGGAGAATTAAGTAAATCCGGGAGATGAGACCCCTGTTTTGGCTGTCAAAGTCACTCTTTCCATGTCAGACAGGGGTTGAGAGATAGCAGATTAGCAGTATCTAGCTGATGTAGTAAATGGCTCGATTGAAGATTAAAAAAACAGGGTACCGGTTGACCTAACCTCTGATCTAAATCTGCTTTACTTCGGATACCTCTATTGGTGGTAATATCAAGAATACGGGACATATTTTGGGATCTAGCTAGTTCTGGATTTGACCCTGGTAGAAACCAGGATTGGTTTAGGAATGAAGAGTATCTTGAAATCTTAGGTAGCAGAGGTTTAGCATAACGTTTCCAACATCGTATCGCTGAGTAAATTAAATCTAAAGAATCTACTGTTTTGATGGGTGGGGTGACACTCGTCCAAATCATGTCCTCCAGATAATTTGGGTACAACAAATCATTGCAAATATTGACCCATAATGGTTTTACTGAAGTTCGGAGTACCTTGAGGGTGGTAGATAACATTATAGCTCTATAATAAGTCTGTCATAGCAAAAACCCCATTCGATCTGGGTCTCCGTAAGACAGAGAAACCTATTCTAGGTTTTTTCGCATTCCAGAGAAAAATATTCAATGTAGATTGCCATCTTTTCAAAACTGAAGCCGAAATGGTAAGAGGGATCGTTCTGAATAAGAAAATGAACTTGGGCAGTATGAAGGATTTGATTAAGTTAAATTTTTTGATCCAACTAAAATTTAGTTTGCTCCACTTTAGAAATGTTTTGGACAGTTCACTGTGTATTTCTTTATGATTAAGGTCTAGGAGCTCAGATTGATCAAGTGGGATATTAATACCTAGATAGGTTAATGACCTAGAGACCCAATGATATTTGAATGACATTTTTATATAATTTGCAACATTCTGTGAGAGGTTCAGTGGTAGTAGTTGAGATTTGGTATCATTAATTTTTAGCCCAGAAAATGCTCCAAATGTCTCTAATAAGTTATGTAAAGCAGGAAAAGATTTGGTGGGATTTGTAATATATAATAACATATTGTCTGCAAATAGGGATAGTTTGTATTCCTGCAAATGTAATTTAATACCAGAAATGGCAGGGTGTGATCTAATAGCATTAGCAAGTGGCTCCACTGCTAGTGCAAACAATAAAGGTGATAAAGGACATCCCTGGCGAGTGCCTCGAAGCAATGAAATGGGGTTAGTGCATGAGCCATTAATTTTTATTTTAGTTATAGGGGCTGCATATAAGTTTCTAATTGTATTTATGAATCTTTGACCGAATCCCATGTTTTCTAATAACGCAAACAGATACGAAAATTCCAGAGTCAAACGCTTTTTCTATGTCAAGGGATAGAAGCGCAGCAGATTTGTTGGTTTTTTGGTAGTGGCAGAGAAGTGTCAGTGTCTTGATGGTGTTATCCACCAGATCCCTGCCTGGTATGAAGCCTACTTGATCTGGGTCAGCTATGAAAGAGTTCATTCGTCTTGCTAGAGCAGCGGTTAGGATTTTGAAATCTTTTTTTGGTAAATACAGTTTATTATTGGATATATCACATGTTCATACATTTTCAACCAACCTACATATCCATTTTTCTAATTTCCCTTCTCCCCCCCAAACAAGGCTTCCCGCACTGCTCCAACCCCATTAATATCTCTCTTGTTCTAGTACAGTTACTTCTAAACTTATTTTCTCTTACAAACGGTAACAATTCAAAAGTCTAATTCTATTTCATTTTCCTCTTAATAACTATCAAAGCAGATCAAACCACGTTTAATGTCCCAATTTTTCAACAAGTATTTTTGAAAGTCTTTCCAATCTTCAAAGAAAGTTTCATCTTCTTCGTTGTTTAACTTTCTTGTTAATTTGTCCATTTCTGCCAAAAACAACATCTTTTTAATCCATTCCCATGTTTCAGGTACTCTATCTTGTTTCCAACATTGAGCAAAAGTCAGTCTTGCTGCTGTAGTCAAGTACCATAGTAGTGTTCTCTTGGCTACATTTATTTCTTCCATTTTAAGACCTAACAATAACATCTGTGGGTCTTTCTTAAAAGTACAATTCAAAATTTTTTGTATCTCATTGTGGATCTCTGTCCAATACTTTACTGCTTTATCACATGTCCACCACATATGGTAAAAAGACCCTTCATGTTTCTTACATTTCCAACATTTATTAGACATACTTTCATTTATAATAGCAATTTTTTTAGGCGTCATATACCATCTGTACATCATTTTATAACAATTCTCTTTAACATTTACACAAGTTGAAATTTTCATTGACTTTTTCCACAAGTGTTCCCAAGATGTCATTAATATCTCATTATTAACATTTACAGCCCATTTTATCATTTGCTCTTTTACAGTTTCATCCTCAGTGTACCATTTCAATAAAACCTTGTACAGTTTAGAAATCATTTTTTTTCCTTTCTCAAGCCATACAGTTTCAATTTCAATATTCTTTTCTCTAAAACCATGTTCTTTTTTATCGGTCTTAAATAAATCATAAATCTGTCTATACTTCAACCAATCATATTCAAATTCAACATCAAATCTATCTTTTAACACAAAATTTTTCCCTTCAGATTTTAGAAGATTTTTATAAGGTAGCCAATCTAGCCCTTGATTTCTTGAATATGGATTAATCACTTCAGCTGGTACAATCCAAAGTGGTCTTTCTTCTGAGAAGAATTTTCTGTATCTCATCCATGTCTCGAACAGTGATTGTCTTACAAAGTGGTGTTTAAAAAATTTATCCATTTTTACTTTTCCATACCATAAATATGCATGCCATCCAAATTTGTTATCATGCCCTTCCAGGGCCAATAACTTCTTATTCTCCAGATTAATCCACTGTTCCAACCATGTTAAACAGACGGCATCATAGTACAGTCTTAGATTTGGTAGTTGTAGGCCTCCTCTCTCTCTTGCGTCACATAAAATTTTCATTTTAATCCTTGGCTTTCTTCCTGCCCATACGAATCTGGATAATTCTTTCTGCCACGAATCCAGTACTTTCCTTTGTTTTAGTATTGGAATAGTCTGAAATAGAAACATCAAACGCGGCAAGATATTCATTTTTACAGTCGCGATTCTTCCCATCAATGATAAATTCAAAGTGTCCCATTTCTTCATATCTTGCTGAATCTTGTGCCACACCTTTTCATAATTGTTTTTAAACAAATCAATATTTTTCATGGTTAATTCAATTCCAAGATATTTAGTCTTTGTAACTACTTCACATTGAATTTTCTCTTGAAGTTCTATTTGTCTTTGTTTCGTCATATTTTTG
This sequence comes from Gekko gecko, assembly GCA_029375565.1. Classification (NCBI taxonomy): domain Eukaryota; kingdom Metazoa; phylum Chordata; class Lepidosauria; order Squamata; family Gekkonidae; genus Gekko; species Gekko gecko. The sequence continues at coordinate 189,767,027 of JAPDNY010000003.1, forward strand.
CACATCACTTTGGTTTTACTTTTATTAACATAAAATCCCACAACTGAACCAAATTCTTCAATTTTTTCCATCAATTGTGGTATTTTCTCAATTGGGTCTTGGATCATAAACATTACATCATCCGCAAATGCCCTGTATTTATAGACAAAACCTTTCACTGTAAGTCCTTCAATACTGTTATCTTTCCTTATCGCTGTCAATAATATTTCCAATATCCAAATAAACAACAGCGGGGATAACGGGCAGCCTTGACGTGTTCCCTTTTGGACTTGGAAGAAGTCCGTCTTTTCTTTATTTATATTCAAAGCCGCTTTTTGTTCTGAATATATTGCCACAATCATGTTTAAAAAGACTGTCCAATGTCCATTTTTTCAATAACTTGCAGCATGAACTCCCAATTTAAATTGTCAAAAGCTTTTTCCGCATCTAGGAAGAGGAATCCAACTTCTTTTTCAGGATGCTTGTCATAATATTCAATTGCATCTATCACCACTCTTAAATTGTCTCTGATTTGTCTGTTTGGTAAAAATCCAGCTTGTTCTTCCGCTATTGTATCTTTCAGATATTTTTTCAGTCTCTCTGAAATTATTTTTGCAAATAATTTGTAATCGTTATTTAATAGCGATATTGGCCTATAATTCTTTACTTGAGTCAAATCCAAACCTTCTTTAGGTATCAATGAAATGTTTGCTTCTTTCCATGAATCTGGGATCCGTTTGGTCTTTCTTATCTCATTCGACAGAAGTACTAAAATAGGGGTTAGCTCCTCTTTAAATTTCTTATAAAACTTTGCTGTAAAGCCATCTGGTCCTGGAGCTTTGCCCAACTTTGCATCTTCTATCGCCATTGTCACTTCTTCTTTCGTTACTAAACCATTTAATAATTCCTTAATTTGTTTTCCCAGCTCTGGAACTTCAATCGTCTCCAAATATTTCTTGATTCTCTGTTGGTCAATTCCTTTCTTTTTGAATAATTTGGCGTAATATTTTAAAAAAGCCCTTTTTATACCATTCAAGCTCATAACATCCTTTCCATCTTCAGTAATCTTAGATATAAAATTCCTTTCTTTTCTATTTTTCAATTGCCATGCTAAAAACTTTCCTGGTTTGTTTGCACCCTCAAATGCTTTTTGCTGTAATTTCTTCAAATTCCAAAATAATTCTCTGTTTAGTAGAACGTTCAACTGATCTTGCAGAAAGTGGATCTCTTTAATAATCTTCTTCTTCCCTGGTCTTTTCTTTAATTCCTTTTCTTTTTGTCGAATTTTTTCATGAAGGTCTTTCTGTTGTTGGATCTTTTGCTTTTTGTCCTTGGAGTTCAGAGAGATAAGCATACCTCTCATTACTGCTTTGTAAGCATCCCATACAACTTGTATATCCGTACCTTTATTCAAATTCAGTTCAAAAAAACTTTTCGTTTCCTTTTTTAAGATCTCATTAATTTGTTTTTGATCCAATAAATCTTCATTAATTCTCCAATATAACTGTTTAGGTTTTGCTTTAGATATCCAAAGTAGGGGATTATGATCAGAGTTAGTTTTCGGTAAAATTTGTATTTTATAAGTTTTTTGCGCCATCTCCTCTGACATCCAAATCATGTCAATTCGAGAAAAGGAATTATGTCTATTCGAATAAAACGTATAGTCCTTAGTCTTAGGGTTCCACTTCCTCCAAACGTCTTCCAATTTCTCTTGCTTCATCAATTGAAAGAAATTTTTTGGTAACTTTCCAACTGTCTCTCCACTTGCTTTGGACTTTCTATCCAATGTGTTATTCACTGTACCATTAAAGTCTCCAACAAGAACAATTTGGTCATAATTTAAACAATCCAACTCTTTAGTCAAGTCATTAAAGAAAGTCTCTTTTGCACCATTGGGTGCATATATATTTATAAGCAATGTCTTTTTTCTGTTCATCAGTATTTCCACGCCAACATACCTTCCTTCTTTATCAGAGAAAATTTGTTTAGGATCCAATTCTTTTGAGATATAAATCACTGTTCCTTTTTTCTTATTAGTTGCTGAGGAATGAAATTCTTCTCCCAATTTTTTATTAGTCAAATATTTGTTGTCTTGTTTTCTAATATGTGTTTCTTGTAAACAAATTATATTACATTTTTGTTTCTCCAGCCAATGATTCACTAATCTTCTTTTGCTTGGTGAATTTAGTCCATTTACGTTCCAAGATAAAAATTTGTAATCCATAGTGGTGTTGAGTTAAATATCTTTAAAATCATCCAGATTACTCTCTTTAAATCTGTATAAATCTCCTTCAGATTTAAGAGTAGATCTCACCGAGTTGTACATAAATGTAAGTCCATATGGAATCTCCCATCTGAACCTAATGTTCATTTCTTTTAGTCTGTCTGTCAATTTCTTGAATTTCTTTCTATCTTGTAGAATCGGTCTCGGAATTTCTCTCAAAATTATTATTTTCTTTCCATTAATTTCCAACGGTTGTGTAAATTGTTTCTTGAAAACGTCTTCCTTCATCTTTGTTGTCACGAATTGAACAATCACATCTCTGGGTAATTGCTTTCTTTTGGCATAAGCTGAATTTACTCTATAAATCAAGTCAAAGTCTGCATCCAAATCTCCCTCATCTTCCCCTACATAAGTTGTCAATGTCTTAATTACTAGAGCCCGTAGATCCTGATCTTCCTCCTCTTCTATCCCTCTCAATCTCAAATGATTCTGAGTAGCCCTATATTCCATCATGGTCTCCAGTCTTGTATTTTCTAACAGGGTTTTTTTAACCTTTTGTTCCATATCTTCAGATTTTGTCACTAGACTTTTGACTTCCTTTTGAGTTCTTCTGTATCTTTTTTTATCCCTGACACTTCTGTAAGTACCAGTTCTTTCAGTTCTTCCATATTTTTTTTCTGTACTTGGACTTGCACTTGTTCTATTTGCTCCAATTGAATTTGCAGCTGTTGTTGTAGTTGCTGTTGCAGCTGTGATTCTATTTGTTTTCCAAGATTCTGCACCACTTCGGTCATCCGTTTTTCCATCGCTTCCATAGCTGCTTGCCACTCTTTTTTTCCTTTGCAGTCATTCTTGGGCTAGGTGATGAAGCAGCTCTGGGTCTTGACCTCAAATCCGTCTTGGAGACAACTTCAATGCTAGTCAGTCTTTGTATTAGCAGTCTTCAAGCCAAATCGCCACCTTTAAAACTTGTTTAAACGCTTTTTCGGCTTGAAAATAACTTTTTAAAATTTAGTCCTCCCCAAAATGTCGGGCGCAATTTCTCTATGATTTTCTGGCTAGAGTAGGCTCCTTCCAAACTTCCTGTTGATCTGTCCGTCTCTGTAATCCAACTTCCGGTAAGGGTGGTGTCACACAATAAAATGTCCATCCGTTTCGAGCACAACAGCCTCTAAAACCTCCACTCTAGCCCACTTCCTGTATCATAGAGTCACAGTTAGTTTCGTTTCTGCTACGTAAAGTTTAGACTTGACTGACCACAGGAATGCAAAACAAAGTCACTTTTCAGCCTTTTTCTCTAAAGGAAAGCTTTCGTTTTACTTTTAATTCAAGCGGAATAGTTCCTTAAAGGTTTCAACGCTTATCCGTACGTTTCAATTTCACAATCTTCTTTAAACCGGTAAGCTCTTATTCGTTTGTTACCTTGCTTGTAATCTCGGGGTTTCGCGGTGCTTCTTCTGTAAACGATGTTAATCTTGATGATAAAGAGATCGGTAGATGGCGAATTTATGCTGAATTCTCAGCCCGGCTGGCATCTGTAGAGTTGATTTGCAACTGCCCTCTTCACGGAAGGAGATCAAAGTGTAAACAAGCTTCCTCCGAAGCTTATCCACACCGATCTCAACTCCCCCTCAGGCTTCGCTGCTTGCTTGCCACTCCCCCGCCTGGAGAGTGCTGCGCTGGGCCAGATAAAGCCCAGACTGTCATCAGATGCCGCAGTACACTCTGCACAACTCGCAAAGTGTGTCAATTCGCCATTTTACTCCGACCGGAAACGATTTTGAAATCTTGATTGAGAAGGGATATAGGCCTATACGACCCTGGGCACAGGGGATCTCACCCTTTTTTAAGAATTACTACAGTGTGTGCTTCCTTCCAAGATGGGGGTAGATTCCCAGATAATAGTACTGCATTACAGGTTTCAGTTAGTGGTCCTACCAGTGTCTTCACAAAGCACTTATAAAAGTCCAACGGAAAACCATCTGGACCAGGAGCCTTTGACAGTTTGAGGGACTTTATGGTGTCTAAAATCTCAGTTTCTGAAAAAGGTGTGTCTAACAGTTCCTTATGGCACTCTTTCAGTGTGGGCATCTTGCCTTGAGTTTGTAGGAATTGGTGCATCAGGTCTTGATCAGGTGAAGACAAAGAATAGAGATTTTTATAATAGTTTTCAAAAACTTCAGAGATTTTTTCCATTTTATTAATAATTTCACCTTTCAAGGACCTAATGGCTGAGATCGTGTTAGAGGCTATTTGTGTTGTAATTTTGTGTGACAGAACACTATGGGATATAATTTTGAAGGCTCTCTCAAAAATACAGAATGCACCTGTCCATTAAATAGGTATTATCCACGTAGATGTACTTCTAAAATTTAATCCTGGTTCACAATTTTGTTTGATGAGCAAGAGACAAAACTCGGTTTATTAGATTACCAGAATTCAGATATCAGAACAAACTGTGGTTAGATTGGAGACTCCCTATGCCAAGATAGTCTTCAGATGATGCAGGCAGGCAAGAAGGCAATATGCAAACCCAGGGATTTCAGGCTTGTATGTGTCATTAAAATATTATAGATTGTTCCTGATCAGAGATTTATGATTATATGGGTTTTTGCTTCTGTTTGCTTTTGTATGTTGCCATTGTGAGCTTTTTGTTTTTGTATTGTTTCCAAGCCTTTTATGTTCTCATTTCACGTATTTCTTTTGCTGATTTTCCCATTTTGTTTCTTTTATAGAATTTCTATATAATTAATCAAAATAGCATTGAAAAAGCATTAATTTTAAGAAAGAGTGATTAACATATGGAATTCACTGCCACAGGAGGTGGTGGCAGCTACAAGCATGGACAGTTTCAAGAGGGAATTAGATAAACATATGGAGCAGAAGTCCATCAGTGGCTATTAGCCACAGAGTATAGATGGGAATTCTAAGTCTGGGGCAGGTGATGCACTCTATTCTTGGTGCTGGAGGGGGCAGCAGTGGGAGGGCTTCTAGTGTCCTGGCCCCACTGCTGGACCTCCTGATGGCACCTGGTATATTTTGGCCACTGTGTGACAGATGGGCCATTGGCCTGATTCAACATTGGCTTCTCTTATGTTCTTATGTAATATGGTGCAAAAATAAACAGTCTATCTAAGGAAGAAGACAAGATGGGGATTTTTCAGTCAAATCAGCAGAAATTAAGAATTTGGTAGCGTCTCAAATCCTGATATGATTGTGGCCTTACCTTCCTTCTTTACCTTTGTCAATAGTTAATATGTAAGTTCATTGGGGCAAATTTTTGCTCATGTTACTTGGTAAAGTATCTGAAGCAGCAACAACAGGAGCAGAACTAATAATGATCACCAGGAGAATGAGGACAGCATAATGCCGTATGAACTGGAAAGTTTGCAAATTTCATAGAGTAGGACGGACTGTCATCCAGGTCCCTGAGTTTTGGGAGAATTGGCAAAATAGTCTGTAGACTAGGGTGAGTGGAATGTTATTAATGTTTATTTCATTGATTCCCCACTTTTCTCCCCAAGAGGTATCCAAATCACTGTTCATCATTCTCCTTGCATCGATTTTATCCTTACACCAACTCTGTGACGTGGGTTAGGCTAAAAGTATGTGACTGGTCCAAGGCCATTCAGCAAGTTTCCATGGCTGAGCATGGATACAGGTCTGAGTTCCACAGAACTTAGTCTAGCCACTAGATCACATTGGCTCCCCCTGATGGGGGAATGGCTTAGCAAACTGATAACATGGTCCTGGGATAAGAGACCTTGGGAGCCCCCCCATCCAGGCATGCTGAGAACTTCAGTGTGAATGTAATCAACAGGCAACCTTACCTGAACTGAATTCCTTGTTTACATGCAAGTAAAGTCCCTGGGAAATGCTGATTGCCACTTACATGCCCAGAAAAATATTGACTGCCATTTTGCAGGTCAGGAAGCTATTGTTCTCCAGGCCAACTTGGCCAAGGATCCTGGAGGGTCTTTTTGGGGGGTTGCCCTCTTCTGGGCACAGAGCAAGGGTAACTGGGGGGAGGTATTTGTGAATTCCTGCATTGTGCAGGGGGTTGGACTAGATGACCCCGGAGGTCCCTTCCAACTCTGTGATTCTGTGATCTATTATTGGATCACTTAAATGTTGCTGTTCGTTATTTGACATGACTGCTGTCTATGCTAGGCAGCTTTTTAACCTGTTTGGTAACCACTTATGGTGCAGAGTGATGAACAGTCATGCCTTTATAAATAAGTAATGTATATTGTAGCTTGTAGCCACATTTGCACTTGCACAGTCTGTGAACTGAATCTTAGTCACTTGAGAAGAGATGCCTGTGCAATTGGATGTATCCTTCCAATTACCTAAAGGTAAAAGGCACAGGTTTCCCTTTCTCGAAAGCTAGTCGAATCCAACTCTAGGGGGCGGTGCTCATCTCTGTTTCTGAGCTGAAGAGCCAATGCTGTCTGCAGATCTTTCCGTGGTCATGTGGCCGGCGTGATTAAATGCTGAGGCACAGAGAACACTGTTAACTTCCCACTAAAGTGGTACCTGTTTATCTAGTTGAAATTTCTTGCTTTCGAACTGCTAGGTTGGCCGGGGCAGGGGGCCAGAGACTGGAGCTCACTCCATCATGTGACACTAGGGTCTCGAACTGCCGAGCTACATACCTTCTGGTCTGCAACTCAGTGTCTTAACCTTTGAGCCACCACAGCCCCATTCCAATTACATACAGTTGATATATTGCCTGCAAAAGATTTGTATATCCCAATTGAGTCACTTCAGCTGCCCTTCCTTGTAATTAAAAATATAGGCACCATGTGCCTGGAACCCTGCTTTGCAAAAATATGTATTATTTTGTTATATAACAGTTTTAGAACTAAGCTTTTTGTGGTGTTGGGGAATACGGTTCCCATGAGACTCCATGAAAGTACAGATGTGCAAATTGATCCAGATAGGTTGGCAGTCACTGATGGGCACTAAGTTATGATATCATAAGGTATACAGAGAACTGATGTAGTAAGTTGGAGGTATCAGCAAATGCAGAGAGGGGCAACTGCTGTAGTTCGCCCCACCCCTCCCGTGGCTGGACAAAATTTGAGCAATTCAAATGACACCATATTCTATGTCAAATATTTATAATCATGGGTGATGAAGCATCCCCACTTCTATCATTAAACATCCCTTCCCAAAGAAATCTTTTCTCCCTGAACACCCAAGCTAGGATCCTGCCACATTTCATAGTCATAGTGTTTCAAGCAACTGCTCCTTTGCATGAATCAAACCAGTAAGGCCCTGGTCACACGACAAGGTAATTGCTCTTTGTTCCCACTTTGTTTAAATCAGGAACATTTTTCTTCGCATTGGGCTGACTAGATGCAGCTGGCCCCTCTCTTCCAGCACCCGCTCGCCTGCTGCTGTGCTGTCCCTCCATGCGATCCTGCCGGCCACGGGGAGGCTCGGGAGGCTCGGGCAGCTGCTGCTCCTGCCACCACTGTGGGGGGGGTCCACTGCTGCTGCTGCCGCCATTGCCCCACAAAAACTGGCTCCGTCATCTTCACCATCCTCCTTGTCGGCCCCATCCAGGCTGCCGGAGCCCCCGCCTCTCGTTCCTGCCTCCAGGGCCGTCTTTGTGCTTTAAAAAAAAAAAAAAAAAGCTTCCGGTTTGAGCACTTGACTAAACATGCACTTAATAAATCCATTATTAAACATTAAATGGATTTATTAAGCGCATGTTTACTCAAGCGCTCAAACCGGAAGCTTTTTTTAAAAAAGCACAAAGAGCGTTCAGACAGCCCTAATCACAATCATTGCGAAAGATGGGCTGTCCAGATAGGCGAAATCGCGCATTCAAAGCGGAAGTGCCAGGAAAACACTTGATTTTCCAGGGGTTAGTAAAACCCGGCATCATTGCGGGAGAGAGCCTGCTTCGGGGCGGGAGGCGGATTGGCACATGTGAATGTGAAACTGACATGCACAATGGAACAGCAGCGAACCCCGATCAAAACGTCAGTGTGACCGGGCCCTAAGTCTTTACTTCGTAATTTCCTTTTTAACAAAATTTTCTGTTAAATGTGCATCATTTTAACAAGATATTTTAAATATTAGAAGTGGCATTAAAACGTTCCATAAAAGAAAAAAAGCCCAGATATCAGCAACAAAATGTGCAAAACAAAAAGACTCACAACAACAATGTATGAAAACAAAAAGAAATGAGAAGGAGCAACACATCTCTGCTGTTTACACTATTCAGTTATTTCCCTCTCCATTTTCAACTGTTCCCCTTATTCCTCTGTGCCACAGATCTTTGCTGCTGAATTTTTCTTCCTGTTGGCAACACAACTGGATTGGTCTATAATTGCTTTGTATGGAAGTCTATAACATGTCTGAATAGAAATTAGGAATATTTGGAGTTCTGCTGTTCCATTCCTTTATTGTCCCCAAACTTCACTCTGCACAGAATCTCACTTCTATTTATTTTTTGTTTCAATAGGAGAATTTCCAAAATCAACACAAATCATCACTGTATTTTAAATCACAGACAACCATTTGAAAGAAAATGGGTAGAAAACCATAGCAAATACAAGTTAGTTTGACATTTATTACAGTCAAAGACCAGCAAAACAGATCTGTGTTGACAAAGAAATTCCAAGAAGATCTATATAAAAGGTACAATTAAAATATTTAGAAAATATTTTCAATTAAATTCACTGTGTCTGCACTGTGACCCATTAGGCTCTGGCAGCAGCACAGAAACTTGCAACTGTATCCAAGACTCCACACTCAAGGTCAGCTAGCAGAAAAGAGGTATACCATTCCTCCAATCTTCCTGGAATCCTTTGGAGGATAAGCTAGATCAGGGGTAGCCAAACTTGCATAAGGAAGCGATGGTCCGCCCTCTCTTGAAAAAGCCATCGTTAGACCCAGCCGAATTGGCTAACTATAGGCCGGTCTCTAATTTGCCTTATTTGGGCAAATTAATTGAGAGGGCGGTGGCGACACAGCTGCAAGGTTTTCTGGATGATGCTTCAGTGTTAGATCCCTTCCAGTCCGGCTTTCGTTCGGGTCACAGGACGGAGACAGCGCTGGTCGCTCTGACTGACGACCTCCGGAGGCATCTGGATTGAGGCGGATCGGCAGTTTTGCTGTTGTTAGATCTGTCGGCCGCATTCGATACGGTCGACCATCAGCTACTAGTCCACCGCCTCGCCGACGTGGGAATTCGGGGGCTCGCCTTGCAGTGGCTTGCCTCCTTTCTCCAAGGTCGGGGACAAAGGGTGGCACTAGGGGATCAGCAGTCAAGGAGGCACCCACTCGAGTGTGGGGTGCCTCAGGGGGCTGTTCTGTCCCCGATGTTATTCAACATCTATATGCGCCCCCTTGCCCAGGTTGCCCGGAGGCATGGGCTGGGGTGTCACCAGTACGCTGATGACACCCAACTCTATCTGATGCTGGGCGGCCAGTCGCGCTCCGGACCAGAAGATCTTGACCGGGCGTTGCAGGCCGTGGCTGGGTGGCTCAGACTGAGTCGGCTGAAGCTGAATCCGGCAAAGACGGAGGTCCTGTGCCTGGGTCGGGGCGGTTTGGGGGTGGGGATTCCGCTCCCGGCCTTTGGCGGGGCCTTATTGGCCCCTACGCCAGAGGTTCGAAGCCTGGGGGTCCTCCTGGATTCTTCTCTTACCATGGAGGCCCAGGTAGTGGCCACAGCCAAGTTGGCCTTCTATCATCTTAGGCTGATTAGGCAGTTGGTCCCCTTCCTCGACCGGGCTGACCTGGCCACAGTGATCCATGCAATGGTCACCTCAAGACTAGACTACTGCAACGCTCTCTACATGGGGCTGCCTCTGTTGTGGATCCGGAAGCTGCAGCTGGTGCAGAACGCCACGGCCAGGCTGCTGCTGGGCCTCCCTAGAAGGGAGCACATCTGGCCTGTGCTAAGGTCACTGCACTGGCTGCCAATAGCATACCGAGTCCGCTTCAAAGTGCTGGTTCTCACCTTTAAAGCCCTATATGGCCGGGGTCCAACATATCTACGGGACTGCCTTTCCCCGCACATACCCCAGAGAGCACTACGGTCTGGGTCACAAAACCGTTTGACCCTCCCTGGCCCACGGGAGGCCAGGCTAGCTGCCACCAGAGCTGGGGTATTTTCAGTGGCGGCCCCTACCTGGTGGAATGAGCTTCTGGAGGAGATCAGGGCCCTGCGGGACCTTTCTCAGTTCCGCAGGGCCTGCAAGACGGAGCTCTTCCGCCAGGCATTCAATTAGGGGCCACCGCCGTTGGAGTGCCCAGCTCGTAATGTTACAACGGAGCAGCTGCCTGAGCAGGAACACCTAGTATTTTACTACCAAGCTGGGGCCACTGGAGTTGGCAAGTAAGGAATACCAGCTCTTCAGAGACGATGAAACATTGGCCTATTGGTTGACCACTGCTAGCATCTTTGTACTGTAAATTATATTGTAATGGTTTTATACTTGTATTTATAATATGTTTTAATGGGTGTATTTTAAAAATGTTTTATGCATTGTTGTGAGCCGCCCTGAGCCTGCTTTGCGGGGAGGGCGGGGTATAAATCCCATAATAAAATAAAAATAAAATAATAAATAACATAAGAACCACATAGAATAAAAGTCAGATGTTTGAGAGCCTCACGGCATGAACGAATATTACACACACAGTTGGCTTTTTATTAAATGAGACTGACAAAAATAAAAACAAAAGGGGTAAAAACAGATATTGATAATGATATTTGTTTGGTAATGATATTTGTTTGTCTGAGAGAGAGAGAAGTGGAAAGAAAGGATGAAAGAGTTGGAAAAAGGGAAAAAGAGAAACAAAGAAAGCAAATAGATGGGGGAGGGAGGGAGAGGTGGAAAGAAAGCAACTTTAATTTTAAATGTGTCCTCCAAGCCCCCACCTACTGGCTGGCTTGGTGAAGGGATTTAAAGAGACAAATGCCTTCTCCAAGCCAGCCAGTGGTGGTGGGGGGAGACTTGTGAGAACACTTTTAAAGTTAAAGTTGCTTTTGTTCTCTAATCCCCTCCACCTTAAGCCTACTCAGGGAGGGGAGCACTGGCTGGGGAAGGGAAGACCGATCAGGGAGGTATGCCTGCCCTTTGCTTCTCCAGCCGCCCTGCTGGGAGCTGCACAATATGTGTGAAAGAGCCACATGTGGCTCCCGAGCCACAGTTTGGCCACACCTGAGCTAGATAAATATGCATCCTGAGGTCATCATACAAAGGGCAATGCAGCAATATGTCCAACCATTTTGATTTCTTCAGAGGTGCAAGGACATAGATGAGATGCTCGTGGAACAGGACACCACAGTATCTCTGTTCTAGTAATGTAGGGTTACCATATTTTGAAAAGCAAAAAGTACATATTTCCCAACTGACTACTGCAAACAAGTGATCATTATAACAAATCTAATTTTCAATACCCCTACTATTTAAGCTGTGATAATTGCTACTAACTAGAATATTCCTAATCTTCCAACCCCAAAAGAGGCCATGTCCTTTAAAAAGAGGACATCTGGCAACCCTAAATAATGGAGAAAGCAAAACATTAAAATGAGCCAAAGTGAAAGCTATCCTATGCTTGGGAATCAGTAAACTAGCTAAGTAATTTGACAACACCAATTTCTTGGTCCTAAGATGGTGGTATTTTGCAGTAGAACATGTTGTTGTTGTTCAGTTGCAGTCGAGTCTGACTCTTCGCGACCCCATGGACCAGTTTACGCCAGGCCCTCCTGTCTTCCGCTGTCCGCTGAAGTTTGCTCAATTTCATGTTCGTTGCATCGATGACACTGTCTAACCATCTCATCCTTTGCTGTCCCCTTCTTCTTTGATCTTCAATCTTTCCCAGCATCAGGATCTTCTCCAGTGAATGCTCCCTTCTCATTTGGTGGCCAAAGTATTTGAGCTTCAGCTTCAGGATCTGGCCTTCCAGGGAGCAATCAGGGTTGATTTCTTTTAGGATTGACTGATTTGATCTCCTGGCAGTCCAAGGGACTCTCAAGAGTCTTCTCCAGCACCATAGTTCAAAAGAATCTATTCTTCGGCGCTCGGCCTTCCTTATAGTCCAACTCTCGCAGCCATACATTACTACGGGGAATACCATTGCTTTGACCATGCGGACTTTTGTTGGCGGGGTGATGTCTCTGCTTTTTATCATGCTGTTTAGGTTTGCCAAGATTTCAGCATAGACAGTTCCTATCTTACAAGCAGGATAGGAACACTTCTGGGAAAAGACCCACCATCTGACAACCTGATAGGAGGTCGGCTCCAGAATTTTACCCATGTCTGGAAAAGTTTGGTGACTAATCAGTGGGCTCTTTCAATTATCAAAATTGGCTACAAGATAAGAGTTTTTGTCCCCACCTCACCACCATTCTATCTCCAGTTCCCAAGACAGAACAAAAAATGTTGCTTACTGTGGGAAGTGGTTCAGCACCTTCTTTCTATTGGAGCACTTGAGCTGGTTCTCCCAGCAATTCTCAGTTTGAGAGAACTAACCTATGGGTAAAGAAACACAAGTTTCTTATGGAATCTCTTTATTCTATCTTAGAAATTATATAACAGAACGCCTTCGGGGAGGGCGGGATATAAATCCAAATAAATAAATAAATAAATAAATAAATAAATAAATAAATAAATAAATAAGGCATTACTGGACATCAGGGAAGCTTATCCACACATCCCCATTCACCAAATGCCCAGACTGTTCCTGTACTTCTCCTTCCAGGACCACCATTTCCAGTTATTTCGATGATACATTGATCAGAGCCAAGGATGTTGGGTTGGTGATCAGGGGTTCCAGGATCACAATACAACTACTTCAGGCACATGGTTTCCTGATAAACCACTCTGTCCAGGGACCTAGTCCACTTGGGAACCAGGATAAATACAAGACTGGCAAAAGTAGTGGACAAATACCTCAGAACTTTACTGCTCATTCCACCAGGCCAGCAGCTACATCAGCCACCTTTTCAACAAGAGCTCCTATAGAGCAGCTACCTGGTCATCATTTTCTATTTTTGTGAGACACTATAGGATTGACCAGTTGGATTGTATTGAGGCAGCGAAGAGTCCTACAGCAGGTGGTGGACTGAAGATGTGATGGTATGGTGCTTTTTTTTTTTTAACTTCCCACCCCTTTTTGCTAGCTTGGGTATATAACCAGTATGGATGACTTCCCCCACTGAAGAAGAATGAAACATTGGACTTACCTGAAGGTTTTTTCTCTCCAGTGGGGCAAAGTAATCATTTTCCCACTGCAAAAAAGGAGAAGGAGATAATATAACAACTGAAATCGTCCAACAAGGTCATAGGGAGACACAGATTTGGATCTGGGCTATTCGATAACTGCCAGGGCAGCCCTGCCTGGAGCAAGAGGAGGTGTAACCCAACCAGCGTGGATGACTTCACCCTGCTGAAAAGAAGAAACTTTCAGGTCAGTCCAATATTTTGTTCGCCATTACACATTTTTGTTTGCCATTACACATTGTACACTTTCTGTTGTAAAATGTTGTGTAACAATACCTTTACCTTTTGAGAGCATACAAGTATAACTTACCTGTTCTGTGGACTGCTAACAGCGAGACCGTATCAGTTGCCAGGTTCCCAGAACTCACATAAGTTTCGCAACAGGGAAATCTAAATGGTGAATTGCAGAAAGCCACCTGCCACATCTTACCACAGGGGTGCAATTCTCCAAATCACAACTTTAGGAGCAGTGTTTTGGGGATGTCAAACCCCAAGGCCTCAATATGAAATGGGGTTTTGTGAGGTAAACACATTTGATGCCAAGGCTTTGTGGAGCAACCTAAGGTTGTGTATTTCACCATAAGCTAAAAAGATCAAGGGCATAAGGGCTATGGAGAAAAAATGACAAAATAATAAAGTATTTGCATAACATTGGCTATGTAGTTGAGATGCTAGGTAAAGGTAAAGGTTCCCTTGCTCGAAAGTCAGTCGAATCCGACTCTAGGGGTGCAGTGCTTATTTCCATTTCAAAGCCGAAGAGCCAGCGCTGTCCAAAGACGTTTCCGTGGTCATGTGGCTGGCATGACTAAACACCAAGGTGCACGGAATGCTGTTACCTTCCCACCGAAGTGGTACCTATTTATCTACTTGCAATTTCTTGCTTTCGAACTGCTAGGTTGGCAGGAGCTGAAACTAGAGACGGGAGCTCACTCCATCCTGCGGCGCACTCGGGTCTTGAACTGCTGAACTAGTGACCTTCCACAGCCTGCAGTTCAGCGTCTTAACCACTTGAGCCACCGCAGCTCCAGTTGAGATGCTACCTAGAGCTTAATTAGACAGACTGCATAACTTCTCTGGTTCCTTGGTTTCTTTGGGCTTGTGAAAAATACTATAAAGCCATAAAAATCCACTTATGCAAGGGTTGCCCATTAGTCAGTTATTCTGCACTTACATACAATATCTGTTTGTATTGCAAGGTAATTTAGAGCTGTTGCTAATATGTTAGCCTTTTTTCTGACTATGGAGCCATGACACTGAAAATTAAGTTTCCAATAATAACATGTGGGGGTCACCTGTCACTGGAACAGATCTGAAGAAATACAGTATTCTTGCCAAGTAAACAATTTTAGAATATTCTAAATCGAACCAGAATTTCTATATAATAATCCTCTTAGCGTATCGGCCATTTCCAGCTCTCCCATTGACTGTGCAATTCGCTCCATCAGCCATTGGCCCATCAGCCTCAACTCAAGAGTACTTGTGTGCCATTGGCTGGGTGCTGGGTCCACTCCTCTTCCCCGCCCATTCCCACTTCAGCCACTGTTCCCTGTCAGAATAATGGCCGCTTGGCTCCTGTGGGACTATTCCCTCAGTGGCTGTGGCTAGGCAACCAAGCTTTGTTCTGTCAGTAAAAAGATGAAGGAAACCCTTTCCAGGCCTTTGTGAGGAACTCATTGGGGCCAGTCCTGACTAGGGTTGCCAGCTCCAGGTTGGGAAATTCCTGGATATTCTGTGTCTTAGGAAGCCAGGGTTTGGTGAGGGGAGAGGCCTCAGCTGAATAGAATGCCATAGAGGCCATCCTCTGGGGGAGAGAGAGATCTGTTGTGTGGAGTTCAGTTGTGATACCAGGTGATACCAGATGACAGAGATCAGTTCCCTTGGAGAAAATGGCTGCTTTGGAGGGTAGACCCTATGGCATTATACCCTGCTGTCCTTCTACCCCCCCAATGCTGCCCTCCACAGAATCCACCCCCAAAGTCTCCAGGTATTTCCCTTCTCAGAGCTGATAACCCTACTTTCCCCTCAGTGCCTGTTGCTAGGCGACCAAGCTTGGTTCTGTCAGTAAAATGCCCTTTCCACACCTATTTTGGCCTTTGGGAGAAAACTCATTGGGGCCAGTCCTGACTATGGTTGCCAGCTCCGGGTAGGGAAATTCCTGGAGATCTTATGGTAGAGTCTACAGAAGCCAGGGTTTGGGGAGGGGAGAAGCCTCAGCTGAACAGAATGCCATAGAGGCCACTCTCCAAAGCAGTTATTTTCTCAGGGGGGGAAAGGTCTGGAGTTCAGTTGTGATACCTGGCGATCTTCAGACTCCACTTGGAGGTTGGCTACCCTAGGTGTAACAGTCAATGCTTCAGAGCAGGGTCTGCTAGACCCAGGTTCTTGCTGAATGAGTGGTTTTGGATCAGTCACAGACTTTCAGCTTAATCTACCTCACAGGGTTGTTGTGCAAGTCAAAAGAGGGAGAGGAGAATGATGTAAGCTGCTTTTGTCCCCATTGCAGAGAAAGACTACTTTTCCTCCTGGGGAACCATTGTTGCCAATCTCTAGGTGAGGGTTGGAGATCACTCAGAATTACAATTGCTCTCCAGATGGCAGAGATCAGTTCCTCTGGAGAAAATGGTGGACTCTGTGTCCTTGTACTCTGCTGAGATTGCCCCCCTATGACAACCAAAGTGACGTAGCAGTCAGGGCTTCAGAACATGGTAGAGGCTGCAAGTGAGGGGGGATACGAAAAGCTGAAGGGTGAGGGGGAAATAAAGGTAGGTTGATGATTAGCTGGGAAGGAGATCGGGTTGCCAACTCAAAGTGGGAAATTCCTGGTTATATAACGGATGGAGCCTGGATAGGGTGAGGTTTCAGGAGATTTGATGGATGGAGCCTTGAGAGGGTGAGGTTTCAGACAGGTACAATGCCATGGACTTCACCCTCCAAACCAACCATTTCTTTCTGTGGAACCATTGTTGCCAATCTCCAGGTGGGGGCTGGAGATCACTCAGAATTACAACTGCTCTCTAGGAGGGAGGGGGGAGGAGATGGAAAGCTGAAGTCAGAGGGTTAGATAAAGGTAGGTTGATTGTTGGCTGGGAAGGAGATAGGGTTGCCAACTCCAGGTTTGGAAATTCCTGGAGATTTGAAGGGTGGAGCCTGGAAAGGGTGGGGTTTGAGAAGGGGTTGGACCTCAGACAGGTACAATGCCATAGACCCCACCCTTGTAACCAGCCATTTCCTCCTGGGTAATAATTGTTGCCAATCTCCAGGTGAGGGCTGGTGATCACTCAAAATTACAAGTGCTCTTCAGGTAGCAGAGATCAGGTCACCACAGGAAATTGATGCTGAGTGATGCTGGAGCACTCTCCCAGAGCCTCTTTCTAGAGCTCGTTGTATTTATTTCCACAACGGGCCTTATTCTTATTAATCTATATTACTGTTGCCACTTCTGATTGATTAGTTTTTTTGAGTTTTACTTACTGATACCTGAAATTGTTGTACTAAAATATAGCAAGTTGCACCATTAAATACATACTATTTTCACTATAGACATATCTTTAAAATATTTGATGATTTAATACATTCGTTGCTTATTAATTGGAAGTTATTGATTATCAACAATCTCATTTTATACTATTACATATGTTTTCTATAAAAAATACTAAAATTACAACCTGGTAAGGGCAAAATGTAATTCAATATCTAGAGTTAAAAATTCAGCATTCTATCTGAGAAAAAACACAGAATGTTAATCCTACAAAGCTGAAATGTTCATTTTATAACAGTTGTACAATACTGAAAAAATAATATTTTGATCAGAATTTCATAAGAAAATTACATGCCTTAAACCAGCATCACAGCATTTCATATGCCCCACCATTGCAAACATGTTTAGTAGATAGTATTCTATTTATTCTTTCACTGGAGAAGTAGCCATACTTGCTCATTTTGTAATTTCTGAGTTCAACTATATTTTATTCCAGAACCTGAAACATACTCACTAGCAATTTCAAGCAAAGAAAACATAAATTGGTTTGCTTCAGAATGGGATAGAATATTAGATTCTACGGTTACCTGCTGAGTAGTACACACTTGTTTCGTAATGCTGTTTTATGAGTAAGAGATTGAAACCGAACATGTACGTCCAATTTTATGCCTTGACACTGTTGATCTGTTTTTATTGATTTCTCACATCTGGTCCAATCTACTAGGCCTTGTGTATTTTAGAAATGATTATATAGTAGAATATGGCAGTGGTGAAGCTTTAATTATATGTGATTGGTTCACCGAATGTTAGCTTTTCTTCAGGCTTGGGTGAAACGGTTGGTTGAATGTTACTGTTCTTCATGATTGACAAAGAAGTTCTCTTTGTATAGGGAAAAAGCAGAATAATTGGGGATTATTATTGGGTGCTTGTGCTTGAACTTTACTGAAAATAGTGAGTTACCCTGATTGCATGTGTTTCATACACAAGTAAAGACCATTATAGTTTCCTCAGATTTTATAAATGATCTGTATTTTATGTTAGTTTTGCAAAAAAAAAAAGCAAAGCATATTGATGTGACCTATTTGTAGGGATATAAGTATTTTGGTTGTAAATTTGAAAGCCATGTTTTAAAAATTCCTTGATTCCTTCCTCTTTTACTTCTTTCCTGTGATAATTTTTCTTCTAGACTACTGAGCTCTGAACAGTGACATTGTAAGTGGGATGTACTTCTTCACATCAGTGCCTTGTTAATGCCATTCATTAATCTAGAACCATGAGCTTGTTCAGAGATGGTTAGGTATTCCATATTTTCATAGAGTTTAGGAGAAGGGTGACAGCTTACTTTACAGCTTTGAAACCAGACCTCATTGGCTGTCATGTCATTTTTAATCCTGATAAAATGGCACAGCTCGTGTGTGAACTAGCAGCAAAAGGATCATACTGAAATATTACAAAATACAGAGTTTTTTCTCATATTACCTGTATACAGTAAACATTAGGAAATATGTTCCTTTGAAACATATATGTAAGATTTTAAAATTGAGGAGGAACAAACAGAGACTACTGAGGAGGCGCAACAAGAAACACAAGGAGCAACTGGAAAAACTGCAGCACCTAGAACAACCCGATGGTTACAAGATTCAAACTGAAGAATAAAGATGACAAGAAAATACTAAGTAAAGATGGATAGAGGAAAAATAAAGATAATTTCAATAAATGTCAATGGATTGAATGCAACCCAAAAAAGAAGACAGATTTTCCAACAATTGAAGATGATGCAATTAGATATTATATGTTTGCAAGAGACTCATATAAAGCACTCAGATCAAAAATATTTGGAGATTAAAACATTTGGAAAAAACTTTATTTCCTCGGATAAAGAAACAAAAGTAGTGACATATGTTAAAGAACATCTACATCCAGAATTAATACACAGTTCTGAAGATGGTAGAATTTTGATAGTCCAAATCCAAAGACAAGGTAAGATAATCTTAATTAGAAATATATATGCACCAAACCGACATCAAGATTTTTTTTTCAAATTGTTGCAGGAATTTATCTCGAAACAAAGCTGTTTCTGATAAGCTTTCATATAGAAAAACAACAACTGGAAAACAGAAACAGGGTAATGAACTCCCTAACACATTCTTACAACTGGCAGAAGAACACAATTTGATTGATTCTTGGAAAACTAGGAATCCAAAAAAGAAGTATTACACTTTCTACTCAGCAAGACATAAGTCATGGTCAAGGGTAGATATGTTTTGGATCTCTGCAACAATTATAAATTACTTAATAGAAGTGGAAATTTTTACCAGCAACCTTTGCAGATCACAATCCTGTGATGCTCATATTACAAGATATGCCAAAGAAAACTAGATGGACTTAATTTTATTGAAAAATGGAAAATTTGTAACAGAGACAAAAAAAGGATTCCAAATGTTCTTTGAACAGAATATTCAACTGGATATTTCTATTAGAACTGTATGAGATGCATTTAAGGCCTATGCCAGAGGCTGGATAATCAGAAAATGGCACATATTAAAAAACAAAAACAGAAAAGTGCTTACAAATTAAGGAACAGGGAGAAAATTTGAAACAGGATACTTCACATTTAAGAGTGAAAATAAAGCTTTTACAGCATCAAATGAACTGTTTGTTGACAGAAGAAATAGCCAAAAAAATTATTTATACAAAACAAAACTTTTTTGAAAATGCCAACAAGCCAACTAGCTTAGCATATAAATTATGAAAAGAAAAAGAAAAAATAAAGTGAAGAAGAAAAAAATACCTATTAATACCTATTAAATGTGGACTATAAAGTTTATGCTGCTATTTTAGCTACAAGATTGAAAAAAATATTGATATAGATAATTCACCAAGACAAAATAGGGTGTTTTTTTTTTTTTACCAAAAAGACAACTTAGAAACAATGTAAGGACTGTTCTAAATGTAATTGAATATTTTGAAGCCCGTCCAGAAAAACAAATGGCCTTGATTTTCTTAGATGCTGAAAAAACATTTGACAATTTCAGTATTTTATTTTTTATGTGTGTGTGTGTGTGTGTGTGTACTTGAAAGTTATGGCGAGCTCTGGTGACTGCTTGCGTGTGCACCTGGAAGTCATGGTGACCTCTGGTGACTGACCCCTACTGGGGGCCTGGAGGATATTCAGAGAGTAGGCTGAATAAAGCCTGCCCCTGCCTTCCGCCTCTGGTATTTCGAGGAGGTCTCCCATCCAAGTACTCATCAGAGTCAACCCTGCGTAGCTTCCGAGATCTGACGAGATTGGGCTTACCTGGGCTATCCAGGTCAGGGCAAAATTTGGTCAATATTGATGCCAGATGTGCATGGAACTTCCAGGTGAATGTTGTGATTGTCTAAAAATTCAGAGAGTATTCATTTGTAAAAGGTAATGCTGCACTGACCCATTCTCATATGCACAAGGGACATGACAAGCAGTCAGGTGACAATCAGGATATCACTTTCTCCACTAAGTTCCTAACAAAACTATTACAAGCTTTAAGAAATACCTAGCCTTTCTCTTAGGAGTGTGTTAGGTGCTAGAAAGTACTCTCACAGTTTGCACATGGAGCCACTGCACAGAGAACCTTACCCCAATGGACTGAGAAAGATTTAGTTATCTGGTACACCTTGGAATACAGATGGTTGTGAACTGGTTTACAAACTGAAATTCAGCCTGAACTTGGGCTGGTTTGCAGTTTGCAAACCGATGTTAAGGAAAGACATCTTTGAATATTTACCAGCCTTGTGGCTGGTTTGGTTCAGCTGTTTGGGTCCAGCCATTTAGACCTGACAGCTGGGTGGCATGCTGGCCAGCTATTAGGTTTAAATGGCTGGCTGGTAGCCACTTAACCCTTTGAAGGAGGGGAGAAAAACCAAAGGGTTAAATGGCTTCCAGCTATTTAAACCTAATAGTTCACTGGCGGACCCACCAAGCTGTTAAGTTTAAATGGCTGTGACCCATTAAACACTTTGAAGCAGGAGAAACAAAACCGCTGGGTTAAATGGCTGGCAGCCATATAAACCTAACAACTGATTGACGGACCCAGTGAGCTGTTAGGTTTAAATGACTGTGAGCCATTAAACCCCTTGGCTTTGTTCCCCCCTTCGAAGTGAAGGTAAGTAAAACTAATGGGTTAAATAGCTGCCAGCCATTTAGTAGAAGAAGAGAAGAGATTGGATTTATTCCCCGCCCTTCACTTGGCGTCTCAGAGTGGCTTACAAACTCCTCTCCCTTCCCCTTCCCACAACAGACACCCTATGAGGTAGGTGGGGCTGAGAGAGCCCTAAGAGAACTGTCCTTGAGAGAACAGCTCTGCCAGAACTATGGCTTGTCCAAGGTCATCCAGCAGCTGCAAGTGGGAGAGTGGGGAGTCAAACCTGGTTCTCACAGATTAGAATCTGCACATTTAACCACTACACCAAACTGGCTCTCTGGCAGAACCAGTCAGCTGTTAGGTTTAAATGGCTGTGAGCCATTAAACCCCTCGATTTTGCTCCCCCCACTTCAAAGCAGGGGGAAGCAAAACAAATAGGTTAAATGGCTGCAAGCTCCTGGGCATTCCCCCCGTTCTCCTGGTCATGGCAAGCCACAGCTGAGAGAAAGGTAGAAAGAAAATCCCTTCCAGGGTGGTCCCCACCCCCTTTCTTCGGCCGGTGGCTCACCACAGCTGGGAGAAAGGAGGAACCAAATTCACGGGACCGACTTGGTTCAGGCCTTTTGGGTTGGTCCGGGGTGGCCCCTGAACTAAACCCTCCCCTTTTTTTGGTTCATGCCCATCTCTACCCTGGTATACTCTACCTCTCTGCATTTTAAACCCAGTAAAATAAACCAATGATGCGACTAGCACTGTGGTGGATAGGTAGCACTTCCTTTTAGTTAAGTATGGATCTGAAACCTACAACCCAACAACCCAACAACCCAAATGGAAATAGTCGGATTCAATGTGATCTTTGCTATCAGCAGCCCCATGCTATTTGGAACCCAATCTGTCCCTGACTGTCTCAATATTCTTTTAGATTTGCTATTTATTTGTTTGTTTATATATTTCCCTTCCCCACTGCTTAAAATAGCTTATAAAGCACATTTAAATCATATGGAATAAAATGAAACCCCAAATAACCCCTTCCCTCCTAAAAGGTACCCCGTTAAAAGTCCAAGCAAATGCAGTGACCTTGCAAATCCTCCTAAAAAAATTCTAGAGAAGGCGCTACCTCCTTTCCTCGAGGACCATGTTTCATACAGTGGGAGAGTATGGTAGAAAAGGCATGGGTTCTAGTTGATGCCAGATGGCCTGTCCTAAATAGGAGACAAATAGCAGGTGGGTTTGATTGAAAACCATTCACCTATTTACATCTAAAAGGTGGAGAAATTGCTAACTCTTTTTGGATATGTACTAAATTCATAGGGTTCATTGCCAAATGTTGACATTTAAAGCATTTTGAATGCTCACTGTAATGTGCATAGAGATTTATAGAAATTCTGATAAGCATATTATGGTAGGGATGCCAGTCTCCAAGTCAGACCTAGGGATCCCCCAGAATTACAGCTCATCTCCAGACTGCAGAGACCAGTTCCCCTAAAGAAAACGGGTGCTGTAGAGCGAAGACTCTATGGCATCATACCCCACTGAGGTCTCTGTCCTCACCGGGCCCCATCCCCAAATAACCAAGAGTTTCCCAGCCTGGATGTGGCAACCCTACCACCATCCCCTGCCTGTGGCCAGGGGGGACCTGCCAGCCTTCTATTATTGTATCCTGCAGATAGTCTGTGCCCTTAAAAACAATACTTTTATCCTTCCAAAACCTATATCTCTACAAAAATAACCCAAACCTAGGGAGCAGGGTGACTCACATTAGTTCCATAGCTGGCAGAAGAAGCAGTACCATATTGTTTACATTGCTGATCCAGTATTCATCTGCAAGAAACCAATGAGTTCTAGGCTGCATAATATACATTACATTCTTCACAGTGGGCTGGCAGCAAGTGTCTGTTCCCTAGCCAGGGAAGATATCCATGCCTAGCATCACTCTATATCAGTGGTGGCCACTTGCAGGGGTATGAAAATGAAAGCACATTGAAAAATGTCAACCACTAACCCCTACTTACAACACACTCTTGTGGCTCAGTACTCTGTAAAACCATATAATCAGGGTTAAGGGTCTGTCTTTGAGGATTGTATTGGCAGGATGGAAACCTTTGTAAGTGGTGGTGCAACAACTGCTATCACCTGCACATCACAAGAACCTTTGTGCTATGAATGAGTGAGGTAGGTTGCTTTCATGTCATCCCACAGGTTTAAGGCCTACAGGATAAATGTATGTTGCCTACTTGGAGTAGTAAAGCACATGAAGCACTAAGATTTTTGGAGTGGCCCAGTAGCTCTAGGATTGGGCTTTGACCGCAGCAGTACAGGATACTCCTTGTATCTTCGTATCTAAAGACAAGCCATACAATCAGATGTAGTTCCAACAGTGCTGCACTTTTGTTGTAGTAATTTTGTTCTAATAATAATATCTAAAAACATTTTAATTAATCACTTCTAATCACTTGTACTATCCAGTTGTTGATGCTTCTCTTGTTATTTGAGGGTAATTCCACGTGGAATATGATGGTTGTTTTATTTCTGTTTTATCTTTATTTCTTCTTCCCACACATAACAAATGAGGAAGCTCTTCAGTTGTACAGAATATAAAATAGAAGCAAACTTTCAGGAGGTTCAAGTGTGCATAGATATGCACAAGGCTCTTTTTGTAGAGAAAGCCCAGCAGGAAGTCATTAGCATATTAGGCCACACCCCTAACAACACAGATCTGCCCTCACAGAGGGGGGAGAGCTTGTACCTGAATAAACCTTTGTCTTAAAGGTGCCACTGGACTGTTTTGGATTGCTAGCTATGGGGGGTGAATGCGCAGATCTGTGCAGAAAGAAAGGAAGGGAGGAAGAAAAGAGAAAAAGAAAGAGAAGGAGGGAAAGAGGGAGAGAAGGAAGGAAGGAAAGAAAGAAGGGAAAGAGGAAAAGAAGGAGAAGGAAAGGAGGGAAAGAGGGAGAGAAGGAAATAAGGAGAGAAAGAAAGAAGGAATGGAGGGAAAGAGGGAAAGAAAGAAGGAAAGAAGGAGGGAGGAAGAGAAGCAAATAAGGAAGGAAGGAAGGAAGGAAGGAAGGAAGGAAGGAAGGAAGGAAGGAAGGAAGGAAGGAAGGAAGGAAGGAAGGAAGAAAGAAAGAAAGAAAGAAAGAAAGAAAGAAAGAAAGAAAGAAAGAAAGAAAGAAAGAAAGAAAGAAAGAAAGAAAGAAAGAAAGAAAGAAAGAAAGAAAAGGAGGGAATCACTGAATCACAGAGTTGGAAGGGAACTCCCAGGTCATCTAGTCCAGCCTCCTGCACAATGCAATACATTTACAAATACCTCCCCCTCCACACCCCCAGTGACCCAATAGAGGGCAAAAAACCTCCAGGATCTCCAGCCAAACTGGTTGGGATGGGGCTTCAGATGTCCCAGAAACTTGCAACCTAGGGTACGCAAACCATGCACTGTCATCCCAGAATGCACACTGCCTATGCTCTTCCCCAATCAGTTTATTGTGATGTCACACATTCTAAGCCTTAGATCTAGTACCAGAAGACAGTTTTGGGGACTGACCCACCAGTCGAAGCAAAGGCCTCCAAAACTCATGCTACCAAGGAGGCAGTTGCTCTTCATATGCTGATCAGGGGACCAACTCCATCAGCATCTTCCCTTATTAATCTCACACTCACAGTACAAGAATAAGATTTGAACCCAGTGGCACCTTAGAGACTGGCAAGATTTCCAGGGTATGCATTTTCCAGAATCAAAGCCCCCTTCATTAGATACTCTGACTCTCAAGCACTGATACCAAAAAAACCCTTGCTGGCTTCCGGACTGCAACCCAGCTTTTCTAATGCACACTGACCGATCTACCCTCTGAAAAGAGTTGCTAACCTTTACCAGGAGGTTACCCCAGACACTACTCTTCTGGAACCTGTCCCTGGGCTTGAGCTCCACTAGAGCTGTGTCCACACTGAAAAGGAGATCAGATTAAAGGTCCACCTTAGCTCAGGACTCTCTTCCAAGGCACAAAGATATACTGCCTTGGTCCATGGAGGCTCCACCGAGCAACCTGGGCAAGCAGGCAGCGCCAACTTTCAGCAGGAGGTTGGAAGGTATGGGGGGTCCCTTGCAGCAGCAGCAGCCCCAATCCTCAGTGCCAAAAGACTTACCTGGCCAGCAGAGGCGGCTAAAGTGGTAGGGGTTGCAGCATATGGTGTGTGCATTGGGCAGGAGGCTGAAGCTGCAGCACTCACAGAAGGGCTTGAGCTCAGCCAGGTGCTGGAGGTCCGGCCAGTGGAAGAGCTTGCTGAGCAGGTGGGGTGGTGGGGCAGGCCTTGTTCGTGCGGGAGACCGGGACGCAGCCGCCGGGCAGGCCCCCGCAGGACTTGACGGCTTCCAGGAGGCTGTCAAGGGAGCACTCCTTGAGGTGCTTGAGAGTGCATAGGTACTGGCCTTGAGCTCCTGCTCCAGCAGTGAGGGCCCGGACGGGGAGGAGGAGGAGGTGCCGCTGTCAGGCTCCCGGTCGGCAAAGAGGCAGCAGCTTACCATTGTCTTGCCACCACCGCTGCCCGGGTTCTGGCTGCTGGTGCCCTTCACCGCCACCACCTCCCACTCCAGCGCCACCCAGGTGGGCTCACCCTCTTCGCCAACGATGCCGTGTGCCATGCCCCACTCCTCCTCGACAGCACTGATGGCGCCATCTCGGTCGCCATGGTCATAGTCAGGCAGCGCCCAGCTTCTCTAGAGGCACTGCACCAGCCCAGCCCGTTTGGACTGGGACATACGAGGCTCGCAGCCAGCCGTCTCTCCAGCCAGCAGCAGGCATGCCGCAGCATCAGCCCTGATCAAGTCCCAGCCACCCCCGCAGGAGCTGGAGGCGTGGCCAAGTTGGAACGCAGCCCAAACACCGTTCCGGTACGTTTAGCCCCCAAAATAGCCCTGGACATGCACATGTCTTTCCAAGAAAACTGGGCCAAGTTCATAGAAGATGAGTAAAACAATTCATCTTTCATTTTCTTTCCATTGCAGGTACACATTTTCAGTTCATCTATATTTTTGGTTTTGAGAACTAGCATAGCATAGTGACTAACAGTGCAATCCCGTGCAGAAGTAAGTCCCACTCTGTTCAAAGTCCCACTATATTCAATGTGCACTTCCAAGTTTTCATAGGACTATAGCATAAGGTAATTAACTATAATGCATAAACTTGCTATTTCACATCTCATCTAGACACAAATTCCATAAATTAAGTTAGGCAAGCTGATTGCTCTGTCTCAGCATTCCATCTGCAATAATAATGGCCTCCTTTATTGAAAGTTCTGTATAAATGCTAAGTGTCTATTATTAGTTTTCTTTTGCTGAATTCAGACATTACAAAGACTAAAGCTATTAAATTGGATGCACAGATATTCAACAACAATATCAACTATGTTCACTACTTTTAAGTTTCTTATGCAAGCTATGTAATTTTTCAGTACAGTAAGAGATCTCTAGATACTCAGCTTCTTGGTATTAATTTGACTAATGAATAAACATAAACATATATGGTGAACTAAAGCTAGATGAAAACTCTGGCTCAGGTGGTTGACTGATATGTACTACTGGTGTGTTTTTAATGAAGATTCAGTAGTTTGCACCAGATGAGAACTGTCCCAGGAGGTTCTGTGTACAGTACCATTGGACTCCTTGAAATCAAAATATTCTAGAATATTTCAAGGATCCTAACGTCCTCTAACAGAAAAAAAAATGCATTTACGTGCAAACAAAACGGATGGATTTTCAAGCACCCAAAAGAGATCACTCTAGGAAAACAGCATTAAGAAAGCTGGATTACATTCAAACGAGCATTGCTTTTCTTTTTAAGGTATGTATGCACTTATAATAAAAGAAAGGTTAAAAAAACTATTTGGAAAATTCCACATTATCAATCATAATTGCACTCACTTAGAAATCTGATTTGCCATTGATACATGTGCATAACTTTCATTAACTCTGATAGTTTCATTTATTGATAGCAGAGTAGATTGCTGCACTCAATGCTGCTCTATTACCATCCCCACTGTGATGATAGCAGTGTTATATTGCTGTGATAATAGATGCAGCTTTATTGCTAAGCTAGGACTCTTTGAGCCAGCAGCACATTTGTGGGCAGAGAAAAATGGTGGCAGAGAGTGAGAAAGCACATCTTTAACAGGACAGCAGGGTACACCCGTTTGGAGGCCATGGTACTGCTGAATGTGTCTTTGGACCAAAAATTGAGAGAATATGGCTTATTCCATAATTGTTACAGCAGATGTACATTTATTCTCATATTTTTAACCTTCCACTACTGTCTTTCTAGGAGAACTCATACTTTTCTCATGGCTTTATGATGGCCTGCACACATCCCCCTAAACCACCCTACCAAGTTGAAACTGGGATGTCTCTTACCTTATTGAGGCCAAGGATGAATGAGTTTTGTTTTCCCATTTCTCTCTTAGTCTTTTTACAGATGGCACACAGATACACAATTGATTATTTAATGGGGAAACTACAGACTGAATGCAAATGTGTGTGATTGTCCTGACAGTTATGGTTCACGGGTTTTTTTCTTTGTTTTCCTTATTCAAATTAGTCTGCCTTTTTGATTGGAGGAATGGCTGGGGGGGGAGGCCCTTAAACCTTTTTCAGACTCTCACCTTTCCAAGATGCTTTGTCCTGACCATCCCATGCAATAGCTTTTACCCTTGTTCTACTTCTTATCTTGAATGTCACAGAACCACAAAATGCACACTGTAGATGGGAGAGGTTTTTTAAAAAACATTATACAAATGTAATAGGATGAATCAACAGGTGGCTCCCTCAACCTGAAAGTTTTCTTCTACTGTGTTTGCAAGTTGTATGACTTTTCCTCTATAGTTTATGCAAGCCGTATGACTTTCCATTGGCTGCTATACCCCACATTTCTGGTAGCATGCACAAGCTTTCCCCATAAAATCTATCTTGGTATTGCCCTCCTTTAAAGCCATATCTTAACAACAGATTTGTACAAAGTCTCCATAGGGTTTTATTTTGTTTCTGTCTGGGGTTGGAGGGCTCTTTCCCATACTCACCCCTGGAGCCACAGAATGGAGGCCTTGCACATTACTGGCTTGGTGAAGTGGAGTCACTTCACTAGGCTGCAAAGCAGAGAATGGGCTTAGGAGCAAGTTTTCCATTGGTGGCATCACAATGTGGCTCCTTTAAGCAGCTGCCTTCCCTGGTCATCCTGTCTGCTGGGTAGGGAAATGGGGAAGATGGCCCTGAGGGCAACTTGGTGAAGGGCCAGCCCATCCCTTTGCCAAATCCCTCAGGACTCGCCTACCTGGTGGGAACTGCCATAGGCTTCATGGCCCTGTGTGGCTTTCAAGTTTCCTTTCAAAAGAGGCTCAGGCATGAGCCAAGCAGGATGTGCCCAGAGTCTCTCCAGCAGTCTCTCACCTTCAGCTGAGGCTGCCCAAAGCCTGCATAAAGGGCTTTGGAGGGTGAACCTGCCCAGGGGCCCAATCCTGGGGGAGTAGCTTCTCACAGTTCCTTTGATAATACTGAGTTAATTTTTTAAAAAAACCCTATAATTTGGCTATTTGGAATGTTGGAAAGTTTTATATCTCTTCTGGAAAGTATTCATACTGAGATTTCGGGAGCAAATGTTCAATAAGACTGTCCCACAATTATGGAGCAGGCCACAAGAGGGCCTCAGTGAGTGCCCTCTGCATTTGGCAGAGGGATGATACAGTCAAGAAAGCGGTTGATCTTGGCAGTCATGCTGGTAGAAAAAAGAGAAGATTGTCTTCTCCATTTCTGTTTGTTTCATTTTCCAGATTTTGTATAGACTGAGCACTGTACATGTGTCATTTGCTAGACCTTCACTTCCTTCAGTTGATATGCAGATTTTATGTTAGTGATGTGCCTGTGCACATTGCTAAAACAGTGAAACAAACTAAATTTGTGGCAAATGTGAGTTATAGTTAGATCAAAATTCTTTAACAATACCCAGGAATGCATATCACTTCAGTAAAACACTGCATAAAAATGATTCTTGATGCAGTTGTATGTACATTCACATCCAAATAAAAATTGGTTGTGTTTTCATAATGATCTTTAATAACTGGAGGCATGCAAAGGAAGAGAGCAGCAGAAAACTGTGTGATCAAATTCCAGAATTTATTTTCAAAATTACCTAATTTAAACTGGAACTCTGGAAGTATGGAAACACGGGATGCACTGAAAATACTACCGTATACCTGTTAAGAGGAGAAAACATGTCATGCTTTAGTGCAGCAACCCTAAGACATATCTATATCTTCTGCCAAAAAAACCCCAAGAACAAAACCCTTGAATAATTTTTACCAAAGCTCCCATTTTGATAGCACTGTACAAGTGAGTCTATTCCCTTTGGTAGATGCTGAAGTAGCCAACAGCACTGAAGATCAGGCTGTCAGGCAGAATTATCATTAAAAATGCACTAAAGAATTCAGATGAGAGATGGGTCCATGGAGAAATAGCAACCTAACTGCTGAAAACGTATAATTAATTACAAGGCAAAGACTTCAAAATATTCCCTGGTGAATTATGATAAAAACTGTAAAGTAATAATAAGTGTTTTATGTTCAAGTTAAGACACTTAACTCTGCAGCACAGTTCTATAAAGTATTGTGGAGTTGTGTCTGTGGCAATGGGGAGCTTACCAAAAAGAAACACAGATATAAATAAGAATGTATTAAACTATCCTTTTTGGCTGATCCAAAACTTTAAGAAAGTATTAACTCTAAACATCTGGCCACCTTCATTGGAGCAGTATTTGCAATTTTTCCTCCATAAAAAGGTTGTGGGGCAGAGGGGGAATCACTGGATGATAGACAAAAGGAAATACTTCTTTATACAACAAACAACTAAAAATGTGGAATTTGTTACCAGAGGCTGTAGTGATGGCCACAGACATAAATGGCTTTAAAAGGGGATACATGGAGGATAGGTCTACCAGTGGCTACTAGCCATGATGACTAAAGGGAACTTCCACATTCAGAGGCAGTCAATGTCTGAATGCCAGTGCCAGGAGGCAGCATCAATGGAAGGCCTCGGCCTCTATGTCCTGTTGTTGGCCCTCCAGAGAAGGGGTTGGCCACTGCGTGAGATAGGATGCTGGACTTGATGGACCATTGATCTGATCCTGCACAGTTCTTATGTTCTCATGACCTAGGGCCAATCACTGTCTAATCTACCGCACATGGATTACTCTACCTCAGAGAGTTCTGAGAACAGAATGGGGAGAGAAGCATGTATGCTACCCTGAGCTCCTTAGAAGGAGGTGTAAGTTAATAATATATAAGCTGGTCCTTCTGATATGTTTTTGTATTTGTATGCTGCTACAGTCTTCTTTAACTAGGAATTGGTTCATTTTGTGGCCAGACAGTCCTGTGGTCTTGTCTCACTTCCTGATTGGCAGGATATTCCAAGGTCACTTGAGGGTGTTTGTGCTCAGTTTTGCCAAAAAATGAAGCTTTGCCAATAAAGATGGAAGTGAAATGGATCAACAATTTTATAGTTGAGCCACTTAATTTTCTGTTGAGATTTCTGCTGTTTCCATGTTCTCTGCAGTGTTAGTAGCAGTAGAATACCAGAAAGCTTTCCATTCTTCCTTCCTTCATAAACATCCATAGATATTTGCTTTTCACGTATCTTCAGCATCAGAAAGGAGAAGGCAGGGAGACATGGGAAGCAAGGCTGTTATCAGTTTGGTGTAGTGGTTAAGTACGCGGACTCTAATCTGGGAGAATTTGCACCTGCTGGATGACTTTGGACAAGCCATAGTTCTGGCACAGCTGTTCTTGAAAAAGAGCAGTTTCTGTCAGAGCTCTCTTAACCCCACCTACTTCACAGGGTGTCTGTTGTGGGGAGGGGAAGGGAAAGGAGTTTGTAAGCCGCTCCTTTGGGTAGTGAAGGGTGAGGTATAAATCCAATCTCTTCTTCTTCAGTCTGCATCATGGACAGTCCAGCAGCAACAAAAATTGAGTTTGCAGCCTGACGAGAAAGGGCAGCATAAGCAAGAAAGTCTAACTGTACAGCCTTTTTTAACTGAGTGACCAAAATCCCACAATTCAGTAAGTAAAGTACAAATAATAATATATCAATTATGCATTGTATGCCTCTCTGATAGTCTGTCCCAGTGAGTTTATTCTCAGGAAAAGACAGCTCATAAATACAAAATCACACATAGCATCCTGTTGATTGTATTCACTTGCACTGTGTAATCCACCTTGAGTCTCAGTGAGAAAGGTGGACTATAAATAACATAAATGAATGCATTTTTTACAAAGAGCCTTACCCCATGAAAGTTAGTAGGTCCCTAGAATAGGCATAGGCTATACAGTAGTAATATGTAATATCTAATTCTGACCTCATGTATAATTCCAAATCTCCCCCTGTGTGGATCAAAAAACCTGGAGAACAAGGCCAGGTGCAGATAGGAGGTATTTCTCTACAGACCTGGAATATCTGGGGAAAATATGAAGATTTTAAAAAAAAAATAAAAATACTGAGACCTCATGATGCTGCAACATGAGATCTTGGCTGCTCCTTTTGAAAAGGGAAGAGCAGTCACCCTCTCCTATTTGAATGAGGCAGTGGGGGAGGGAAGAGGGGGAGGATCTTCACAGGCAAGAAGGAATGCAAATTGCCAGTACTGCTGCTTGCACTGCAGGCAAGGAGGAAGGTGGATGAAGAGGAGCGGGAGCCACCACTGCCCCTCTCTACCGCCAGCTCTGCAGTTAGGTAAGCAGGGGAAGGAGGAAGGGAAACTGCTGCATGTGCAGCACAGGTAGCAGCAGCACTGACAGCAGCCAGGAGACCAGGAGCTATACCCCTCCCCCACAGCAGCAGCTGGATGAGTGAAGCAGATAGAGATGGTGGCACCGCAAGGAGACTGGATGGATGATGAGGGGCTGGTCTAGTCTGTGAGTGGAGGGGGGGAAGGTTTCCTATTTGTACTTACATAATGTCTTGTAAAGTAGAGAGTATTGCAGATAGGGACTGAGACTGAGAGAACTGTGTGGTGCATATAGCAAGTTGGTGGCTGAAATATGTTTTGAAGTAAAGACATCTCCACTACACTATAACAGCCTTCAAATATGTAATTGACAGAGTGTGTACATGAAAAGGGACTCATCTCAAAAGAAAGTATTCGTACCTCTACTGTTGAACTCTTTGTTCATGTAAATGTTTGTAAAGTATGATCTGCCCGTTTAGGCTTGCCATTCCCAGTGGGTACTCCCCTGCTGCTTTGCAGCTGACCACTGTGTGTGTGTGTGTGTGTGTGTGTGTGTGTAAATGGCTGGAACCAGGGGAAATGCTGGCACCATCCACAATGTACAGATATTTTGCCCAATTTTTTAGAGTATCACTGGCAATGTCATTATGTCAGGGGTAAAGGCCCCTGCTGTAATTTGTCCCATACACCAACATATCTCTATAAACACTAGTGTATCTCAGTGATATGCTGGTGCATTGTCAAGATAAACCAGTATAGGGCTTAATGACAGTCCCAAGCCATTTGGAGACAGGAGTTGTGTTAGCACCTTTTCAATTGTATGGTATCCCTGCATTAGGATTTTTCCCTCACACATTCCATTGCATGAACCTAAATTTAATCTACTATGTTGTTGCCTAATCACCAGGTTTCAAAAAAGTCTTTTCAGAGCTTTTCACAGTCTGCTCAGGATTTCACCATCCTGAACAACTGTTCAGCCCTAACTCCAAATCATTTAGGAACAAATTAAATATCATTTACCCTTCTACAGGTTTTTGGAAGGGCATCCACAGAAACAGAGGGGTTTGGGGAAAGGATGTCTATTAATCGTAACTGATAATCACCTGACTGCTAACAAGCCAGACAGATACTAAAGATGCAGCTTCATCAGGCACAGGACAATACCCATAATCACCCACAGGCACTGCCCCCTATTGTTTCTGATTGCTGGTCTTCAGCACCATTTAACAGTGTAGGTAGTGAGGCTGGGTTTCCAGTGGTATAAAGACTGCAAGCAGTCTGGTGGTCTCCTTGCTCACTCCTGCCCAAGATTAACCAAGAAGCAGAACAGAAA
The DNA here is from genome assembly GCA_029375565.1 of Gekko gecko. Taxonomy (NCBI): domain Eukaryota; kingdom Metazoa; phylum Chordata; class Lepidosauria; order Squamata; family Gekkonidae; genus Gekko; species Gekko gecko. Next base: position 189,800,165 of record JAPDNY010000003.1, read on the forward strand.
GTGACACTTTGAAACAGGGGCTGTCTGCTATGCTTTGTCCCCTTGAATAATATTCCTCTCAGTCTCTGCTTGGAGAACAAGGAAGAACATACTGGGCTGGATCCAGACTTACACTACCAGCATGATCCCCCCCCGCCTCTTCCCAGGCAGCTCTAAATCCCACCCCCCTTAGAAATCTTGTTCCTGGGTGTGGTCTCTCTCCCAAGATAGGATTGACGGGTGCATTTCAGATTTTCAAGGGAGTGGGGAGGCAAGAAAATTGTGGCCCGTGAGTGGAAATCCTTATGTCCATGGAAGTATCTACTCTGGAAGCAAGACGCTGAAACAAAGAAATGCCAGATCATGCACCTGCAAACTTTCTACTCAGCTTATATTATGACTGCACAACTTGAGGCCTGCAACAAATTGTTGTAGTATCTAATGGAAAAGTGAATGTCCAGCATTTTTATTCATTTTCTCCTCTACTTTTTCTCTTTGCAGTCTGTGTCTTGCTTTTTCTGTCTTGCTATTTTCTTCCCTGCTTTTTTCTGTCTTTCCCCAATCTCCCTTATTTTCTCTTTCAGCCTGTGTTTCATCCCCCACCCCATTAACTGTTTATTTGCATTCCCCTGGCAAATAGCAGAAGCTTTGGGGGAAGGGAAGTGGAGGGAGCACCAGAGTTGCATTTGCCGTAATGTATGTTGTCCCCAGAAATGATGTCACATCACTTTAGAAATGTCTCTAGGATTCCTAGAGCAACATGATGTCACTTATGGGTTTTCCTCACAAGTGGCATCATGCCTTACATGGCACCTTTTAAAAAATTGCTGCCACTTCCAGTGGTGAAGGGCAACAAAGGTTGCTGGCGCATACTGATGATAACTGACTCCAAATCTATGACTCATGTTTCCCGGGTTTGCAGTGAATTTGGTTGTGCTGTTCACTTCTAACAACAGAGATGAAGAATGAATTGGGGGAGTTTGGCATATGAATTTCCCAGTTTTAAGTGCCTGCTCTCAATCTGAGACAAGCCCAAACCCTTCAAAAATTGGGAGTCATGGCTCTTCCAGTCCATGATCCCCTTTCCAAGTGTCTCTTCCTTTCCATTTCAGAGGCATGCAGTCCTGGGAAATGTAAAGTCCACAGTCCAATAGGAAGCAAATAAATAGTAAAGGCAAACATGGTTTGAACTGAGTTTCAAAAAACTGATTTGATTGAGCTTTTGGAAGCCTTGAATAAAGGATCTAAAAGTTTTCCTTGTAGCATTCCAGTAAAGAGCACTAAACAGGTAGAGAGGTGAATGCTTTGTAGAGAAATGGTGACATGACAGCTGGAAAGATGCTTTAGTAGGTAGGAAATTTCAGCAGATTTCAAACCTGCTTTTAATCCTGTATAACAGCCCCTCTGGGGAGCTGCGGTGGCTCAAGTGGTTAAGACGCTGAACTGCAGGCTCTGGAAGGTCAGTAGTTCAGCAGTTCGAGACCCGGGTGCCGCATGACAGGGTGAGCTCCTGTCTCTAGTTCCAGCTCCTGCCAACCTAGCAGTTCGAAAGCAAGAAATTGCAAGTAGATAAATAGGTACCACTTCGGTGGGAAGGTAACAGCGTTCCGTGCACCTTGGTGTTTAGTCATGCCGGCCACATGACCACGGAAATGTCTTCGGACAGCGCTGGCTCTTCGGCTTTGAAACGGAGATGAGCACCGCAACCCTAGAGTCGGATTCGACTGGCTTTCGAGCAAGGGAACCTTTACCTTTACCTTTAACAGCCCCTCTATCCAATCAAAATTACATGTTGTGATGAGAGAGGTAAGGTGACTTGCTCCTTTTTATCTGATCTCATCTATGCACGCACATTAAGACATCCACATTTTATAATTTAATACAATAGCATTGACTGGTATACAAGGCTGAGATTTGTATAGTTTAAATTGTTGTGATTACATCACATCTTGATGCTATGCTGTTATTTACCAGTCTATGATGTGAAAATTACAAAAAAAGATATAAAAGAAAAATACTGTGTTGTATATAAAGTAGAAGCTTATATCAAGCTTCTGCTTTTGTTTTGTTTTTACTATTATGCCTTGATACTGCTGCTAATACAAAGGACATGGATTGAAGAGAGGACCTTCTTTTCCTAGGCAATGTGTTATTGATGAGCTGGCATTTGCCCTATGGCTTTCCCGGAGGATTGCTTACATCTATTACTCACACACATCGATTGGTTAATTTGATAATTCTATCACCAATCAGCTTCTGTCTGACCTTTTTGCCATGGCAATGATGGCAGAGTCTTCATTTTTACATTGCAGACCTGCTAGATTGACCTTTGTGAGGAGAATGTCAAGACATCCCTTGATCTTAACCTGTCACTAAATTTGTTAGAATTACACTGTCCCTTAACCTTGATCTTGTGTAGTAGTTGTATTCAGGATCACATTTTGTCTTTCTAAACATTTTAAAATAAAGCATGTTTTGTTTGGTTGAAAGCAAAAACCTTTCATTGGCTATTAAAATCATTCTGTGTGTGTGTGTTTGCATAAGAGCTCCAAGCTGTTAACATTTGAACTGTTAGTGGCATAGAACATTTCATACTGTGTGCCAAATAAAACTCTTCCATCCTTTGGGATTTTCACCTTTTGTCTTACATCAATGAACATTGCACACCAAAGTAAATACTTTCATTTAATGTTTTGAGTGTATCACAAAAGCTGCATGTTTTCCATTAGGTTTCCTGACGGCAAATATCCATTTGGTAGGGGCAAAAAAGCAGTTTGGTTCTAAACTTATTTACTTGGAAGAAAGTTTATTCATTTCAGTAGAACTTCATTCCAAATGTTTCCACTTGCTTTGACAAATATTTCAATGAAGTTGGTATGTTACCACCAATGGCCTGCCTTGTTGTTTGGGGAAATTAGCTAGGCAGCAGGCAAGGCCAGAGGAGTAAAAGGGACCTGTACAACTGTCTTTACCAAGGTCCGGTACAGTAGGAAGACTCCAAATTTGAAGAGTAAATTAAATAGTTTTTATTAAAGTATTTCCCTAATTACAAGCACACCAAACATTCAAAAAGAACAAGCAATACAGAACTAAGAAAGCAGAGGTGAATGATAGTGAAAAAGAGGTCAGTTATGGGGTGATACAACCTGTCCAAATGTGCAGGGGTCCATGGAGATGAGATTATGTCCCAAACCAAAGTTTGGGTGTGAACTGTCATTTGACATCAGGGGCAGACACACCCTGAGACCATATGTGTGGACAGATGTAGACATTAGAGAACAATGATGACCAATGGGAGGTCTTGAGGGGCTTGCCCCAGGTGAAGACAAAAGATTACCTGGACCAATGATGAGCCTCAGGAGGTGTGGCATGTGGAGGGGCAAGCCCTAGCTGGGACCAGTGAACTTTTCAGAGGGGCAGAGTCTAGCTGCACAATAGCCCTGATGAGTCTAGCCAGGTGCTGGATGGCTAGTTGAATGGGTCTTGATGGCCACCGATGGTTCCCAGGTTTACACAAAAGGTGGGGGATGGGTCCCTGATAGACACCAGGAAGGATCATTAATAATTTGAATGTTTGATTAGTTATCTCAGTATCCTGAGGGATGGGGGAGGAAGGACAGGTGTTGAGACAAAGGATTTATAGGAATCACAAAATGTTTTAAATGTTGTAACAGTGTTAAATGTTTTAATGTTTTAAAAGCTTTAACTGTATATGAACCTTGGAACACTGTGCCAGGCAATGTGAGCAACCCTGAGCCCGCTTGCAGGGAGGGCAGGTTATAAATACAACAAACAAATAAATGAAATAAATAAAAAGGGCTAGGTAAAGTACTGGAGATAGAAGGGCTGTTTGCCAATTGACCTCTGAATAGCTTTAGAAATACAGATAGTACACCTGGAGGAACCTGCCTTCATTGTCACTACTGGAGGAGGGAAGGTTGAAGATTGCTTTGGAGAGCTGCCTTGTATGAAAACCTGGAAATGGAGATCCTCCTCCCAGATCTGTGGCTAGCTCTCTGTTTCAGGCCAGGAGTGCTTTCCTTTGGCCTGACTTTTGTGGGTCTCTGGTTCAGATCAGGAGTGGGCTACAGGTAGTACTTGTTTCTATGGAAACTTGTAGAGGATTAGGTTACAGGTCTCTCCCCCCACACATTTTCTAAATGTTAGTGTTGTAGTATCTGTATGTAAATATATGAATTTGTTATTGGCAATCTGAGATAGAACTGCTTTTACCAAGAATTTGTGTGACAATCAGAACACAGAGAGTCCTTGAAGAACAAAATTGCACAAACTCAGGAGGCTACCACAGTCAGCAAGCATACAGAATGAATGCCAATATGGGCTGCGGTCAGACATGTCACTTAACCACGTTGGTGACATGCTCTTGATTTCATTCAGTGCTTTTTGACACAGAGGTGTTCGATCAGACAGTCCATTATAACCTGTCTCATTGTGCACTCCGCGCATCAGATGTAGTGGTTAGGGCTGCTTTCATGCACATGAGGGAAGAGTGGAAAAACTAGTTCCAGACTGGAATCAGGGACATGAAGGGGACTACTTTACTTGGGTTCCTGTAGATTAAATTGACACTAATAAGGCCTTCTGTCGAAGGTAATCATTAAACGAATATAGCTGATGGTGTTTGATCAAAAAAATGTGTTTTCAGGATTCCAAATGCAACATTGGGCTTTGCAGCCATGGGCCAATTATGTGTTTATGCGCATATTGCCAAACGAGCAAAAAACAAATGGCGCCGTCAGGATGGAATGAGCAGACCATCCTGATGGCTTGAGTATGCGATTGCATGATCAGACTTCAAAAGATGCAGATGGGTACCATTCCAAAGATTAGGACTGGCCTTTCCCTGGTGTCAGAAAACTCTTAACACAGAGGTGGGGCAGAGCAGGATGCCAACAACTGGAGAATTGCTCACAGATGTTGTGGTGTGGAAATGCACTTTAGATCTGTCAGGCATTCGCTAACATGTCAGATCTAATTGCACGTCTGACCTCAGCCATGGTGCAGCAACTTTAAACTTGGTAGGATGATGCAGGATCTATAGAAAACAATCATAAACACTTCATATGATGATGATAATAAAACACCAATAATAATAGCCCTTTTGATGCCCAGAAGAACAGTGGTTTGACACAAACTGAGGCAGTACTTCTGGTACTGTGAGTAGGGTTGCCAGGTCCCCCTTGGCCACTGGTGGGGGAATGGGTAGGTAGGGTTGCCAGATCCAGGTTGGGATACTCCTGGAGATTTGGGGATGGAGCCTGGGAAGGACAGGGACCTCAGTTGGGTACAATGCCACAGAATCTACCCTGCAAAGCATCCATTTTCTCCTGGGGAACTGATCTCTGTAGTCTGGAGCTAAGCTATAATTCTGGGGGATCTCTAGGACTCACCTGGAGGCTGGAATCCCTAACGGTGAGCATCATGTTGTAGAATGCTTAGATGTACACCTTTTGACCACAGACAAGCAATTATATTTTGGATGCTGCTGTATGCGAAAAAATCCCTCCTTGCAAGAATACAGCTAAACACAGCAGAAGGAAGGGCAATTGTCTGCTTGCAGGAACGTCTCACCTGGAGAAGCATTCTACATTATCAGGTATTCTCAGATATCAGGGATAAGAATTTTCTCTGCTTGAGACCCTGCCTGTCAGAATAGATAATACTAAGTGCAATGAAGCAGTGGTAGGACTTGGTATAGGACTGCTTCCTATGTTAGAGTGTGTGGCATGTTCACATTCAAAACTATGAAAATCTCCAGCTGCAGTCTGACATGCTGCAGTCCATTTTCGTACCTTATTCTTTTAATCTGGAGTTTAGGCCTCAGTGCCTTGATAGAAAATATGACATACCTGGGATGCTCTGGCCTGCCTTTCCTTTAAGCAGACACTCTTAATGTGTAATAAAGTTTGTACGCTGTGACTTTGTAATGAGAACTGATTTTGTTAAAGACTGGGATGAAATGACTAAACTCATTTCACTTGTAATCTTAAACAAATTCACATCTAAGCCTTTAGAAGTTAAAGGCTACTGTGCTAACAGCCCAGATATCCTCCATATTCACAGAAAATTAAACTAAAACCAAATCTCAGCTGATTTTGTATGGACCAGAACATGCCCTCTTGTTAATTAGGAGCGAGTAAGAAGTCTCAGACATTAATAAGAAGATTTGTATTAAAAATTGAAAGATTAAACTGTTATCTCTCTCTTTGATTTCTTGTAACAGAAATATCTTCTGTGGCTTCAATGTATAATCTTAGCTGAGCTTGTGAATAGACCTTAGTTAATAAATATTATTTTAAGTCAAGGCTTTGAGCAAAATGCATATAGTAAGATCTTTAAAGTTTTAAATGATCCAAGCTCTAGATAGAGGATGATGAGAAAGGCACAACAAATGTGGAACAGATCCTAGACTAGGGTTGGAACAAGAGGCTAATACTTCTAGTGGTTCAAAAACTGGCCAACATTGTATCATTTGAAGTCACTTTGCTGCTGCTGTGATTTATTGTTTCTTGCAGTGTTAATTTTGAGCTGTAAACATTATTCTTACTGGCTCCTCTTCTTCTTCTTCTTCTTCTTCTTCTTCTTCTTCTTCTTCTTCTTCTTCTTCTTCTTCTTCTTCTTCTTCTTCTTCTTCTTCTTCTTCTTCTTCTTCCTCCTCCTCCTCCTCCTCCTCCTCCTCCTCCTCCTCCTCCACAGTAGTAATAGAGTAATAGATACTCCAATTATATAGTGCTTTTTGAGTGGTCAAAGTGCTTCATGTATATTATTTCAGTAATACCTATGACAATCTTGTAACAGGTGGTACTACATACAACTGAAAGGAAAACTGCAGAGTTTTTGTTGTACGTGCTGAGTGTATATATCTGTTAGATTGTTATCCTGCCCTTTCCCTAATAACCTAAGAGCAATGTATGCAGTGGTATAGATAGCCTATTTGGTGCCCACAGTGGATACATTTTTAACAACCCTCTCCTCTATTTTTCTTTTTGCCATCCAGTCACAGCTGACTTATGGCAACCCAGTGGGGTTTTCAAGGCAAGAGACATTCAGAGGTAGTTTGCCATTGCCTGTCTCCACATCAGCCCAGCTTAGCCTCTGAGATCTGATGAGATCAAGCTAGGTTGGGGCTCTCCAGGTCAGGGCCCCTCCTCTATACAACAAAATTATTTTCAGTGATAATCCTATCCTTATATGTGTTTTTGCATGGCAACATTCTATGCTTGCCAAAATCAGTTGGCGCTGTGATACGTCAATCACAAGGTGTCTCTATCCACTGCTGCATTGCCTGAGTTCTCTCCCACCCACTGCAGCTTAGGCCACTCTTCTCTGATAGGGCCAGCATTTCAGGGTCATTTGCATATGGAAGTTGATTGGACTTCACTACATTCCGCACCTCAAAGCCCCCCCCCATGAGACAGTTGGAACTGTCAGTTGCATATGCGACCTGGTGTATTTTGAGGTAACATATGTCCTCATCCACAACACATCACTTTCCCTTCAAAAGAAACAAACCCAATAACAACCATGCCACACCACAAAAAAGACAGATCACACCACAAGCAGAATACCACAAGGCAAAAAATGATAGGAAAAGGTGCCAGCAGTCACCCCATTACTGCCACAGATATGTACCTGAGAGTGCTTCAGAGGATGATGTGCAGGTCCAAGGTTCAAGTTATAAAAGCTGCCGGGGGGATTATGGACCATTCACAGACTTCCTACCTTAACATACCTCACAGGGTTGTTGTGCAGATCATACAGGGGAGAGGAGAATGATGTCAGCTGCTTTGGTTCCCATTTTAGGGAAAGACTGCTCTTTCCCTATGCAGAAGCTGTGGTGGGGCGGAGAGATGTAAACCTGAAGACAGACAGGCAGATAAAGGTAGGCTGATGGTTGCCTGGAAAGGATATAGGGTTTCCAGCTCCAGGTTGGAAACTTCTAGGATATTTTAGGGATGAAGCCTGCTGAGGGTGGAGTCTGAGAAGGAGGAAGAGGGGGACCTCAGACAGATACAATGCCATAGACCCTACCCTCCAAACAAGCTGTTGCCAATCTCCAGGTGATAGCAGGAGAGCTCTTAAAGCTCCAGTGCTAATTCAAAGTGCTGGGGATGTGTTGCGTTCTGGCAGGGGACACTGTGAGTGTAGAAAATGAATTATCGACAGAGTAGTGTTTTGAAAAATCTTTAGGAATTGTTTGGTCCATTTACCATGGGGTAACACTTCTGGTATTTTCTCACTCTGCTGGCATCAAAACCAATTTTAAGGCAAAATAGAGCTATGGAGACTTTTCTATTCTCCTTTGCATCAATCTGTCTCTGTTGGCAACCCCAGGCCTGCCAGCACTCTCTTAGTGACTTCATGCCTCCTGACTGGCATTACTTCACTAGCCCTGGCTGTCTGCTCCTGTTCAGCAGGAGCCTCCCTATGGAAGCTGCCTGGGCAATTTTGGACCAGCCACAGACTTTCTGCCTAACCTACCTTGCAGGGTTACTGTACAGATCACAAAGCAGAAGAGGAGAATGAAGTAAGCTGCTTTGCTCCCCACTAATGAGAAAGAAAGAACTTTGCCTAGGAAGAGGCTGCTGAGAGGGGAGGACATAAAGTTGCCAACTTTAGGTATGGAAATTCCTGGAGATCTGAGGGGTGGAGCCTGGACAGGGTGAGGTTTGAGGAGGGATGGGACCTCAGACAGATACAGTGCCATAGATTCCACCCTCCCAACCAGCCATTCCCTCCTGGGGAACCATTGTTGCCAATCTCCAGGTGAGGGGTGGAGATCACTTAGAATTACAACTGCTCTCTGGGAGGGGGGAGGAGATGGAAAGCTGAAGTCAGAGGGGCAAGTAAAGGTAGGTTGATGGTTAACTGGGAAGGAGATAGGCTTGCCAACTCCAGGCTGGGAAATTCCTGGAGATTTGAGGGGTGGAGCCTGGACAGGGTGGGGCTTGAGGAGGGGTGGGACCTCAGATAGGTACAATGCCATAGACTCTACCCTCCAAACCAGCCATTTCGTCCTGGTGAACCACTGTTGCCAGTCTCCAGGGGAGGACTGGAGATCACTCAGAATTATAACTGCTCTTCAGATGGTAGAGATCAGTTCCCCTGATGAAAACAGTAAGCTCTGTGTCATTATACCCTGCTGAGGTCACCACAGCAAATTGACGCTGAGTACTCAAGGCCAGGGCATCTACTCAGAGCCTCTTTCTAGAGCTCATTGTATGTATTTCCACAATGGGCCTTATTCCTAGTCATGAAATAAAACAAATAATAATAATGGGCATAAAATAGATTAAGGTGGATAGCCGTGTTGGTCTGAAGCAGTTTGGTCTGAAAGTGCCACTGGAGCCAATTTTTTTTTCAATTGACAGATAGGAAATGCAGACAGTGAAATTTATTTTATTTAACTTTGTGTATATAATCATGCCAGTAAAAAAATTCAAATTCCAACACACTAATCCATCATGAGAGCCAGTGTAGTGTAGTGCTTAAAGTGTAGGACTAGGTTCTGGGAAATCCAGGTTAGAATCCCCTCTTGTGCCATAAAAGCTTGTTGGGTGACTTTGGGCCAGTGACATCACTCTCAGCCTAGCCCTGACTTGGATAGCCCCAGAACAGCCTGATCTCATCAGACCTCAGAAGCTAAGCAGGGCCATCATGGAGGCAGGCAATTGTAAACCACCTCCGAATGTCTCTTGCCTTGAAAACCCTTTGGGATTGCCATGTCAGCTGGCAGAATGGAAAAAATGAAAGCTGTCCCAAGTACTTTGGCCTTATATATTGAAATATATGCAGTACTTACTTTCCTATCAAACCTAAATGTCGTTTTCCTGATTTGACAACATAAAAAGCACCATTTATAACTGCATATAATTCATAATTTATAACATTTGTAAAAGAACATAAAATTGTACTATTTTTCATATTTATGGAATTTAAAAGTATAAAATGTATTAATGTCTTTGCTTTTTATAAGAAACATTGTAAGTGTACCCAGCACTTGAGAAAAAGTTGCAAACTGCTGCAACCTATAGATCTTAATTTTTGGCATCTAAGATGCAGGGGGAAAAAATAAAAATTGAAGGTAGAAAACAAATTATGTAGTAAACAAAATAAAATGTATTATTTGGACAGAAACTTTCTCATACAGTCCTAACATATATGGCTACCAGCATATTTGGATATTTAGTTAAACTTTATAACAATCAACTGTTGCCAAATTATTTACACTGAAACAAAAGAAGTATTCTTGAAAACATTGTATATGTCTACAGTACATATAGGAATTATCATATATGTAATTCTGAACCTGGGATCATGTGGATTAAAAAAACTCAGAGAATGGGAAAGACATGGGGCATCAAGCAGATTTGTAGAAAAATACAAGAAAAAAAACCTTTTAAAATTAAAATACCAAGTTCTTATGACAGTACAGGGTAAGATATCCACCCTGATTTTAAGGTACATGGTCAGGGAGGAGAAGCAAGAGCTTGCACCGCATGAACCAGGCACGTGGCAATGGCGTTACAGGTGGATAGGCAGGCAGGCAGCAGGAAAGAGGGAGAGGGAGGAGCCCCCACAGCATAAGCCAGGATGAGGCAGTGGTGATGTAGACAGGGGGAGGGGGAGAGGCCACCGCTCCCCACTGTCATTATGTGAGGCAGGTGGAGGAAGCAGCAGTGCTGCAAGTGGGTAGGTGGAGATGGCAATTGTGTGGGTGTGCGGGAGGAGGAGGAGTTACCTCATCACACCAATAAGGTGAGTGAAGGCACTGGCACTACAAGTGAGGGGCAACTGAGAGAGAGGTGAGCTGGAGTTGCCACTGTGTAGGGAGAAAAAAATAGGATTCACCCTGCAAGTTTTGTGAATCCCTGCTGGTCATTATCTTATGCAGTATACTAGTGATAATCATTGAGTGGTTTGGAAGCCAAATGGGGCTCTGTGACATGACATTGTCATGTTCCCCAGAGCGCTGTTCCCCAGAGCACTGTTTACTCATCCTGTGTTCCAGGAAAGTGGCCAAGGCCATTGCGCAGTGAGGCTTGTTGCTGACAAGTAGTTTCTACCTCACCTTAAAACTTCCACCATTAGAGGGACTGGAGGATGGGTGAGCTACAGATCTCATGCTAGAGATAGAAGTAAGGGGCCTAGAACATCAAGTGAATGCAGCCATGGTTATAGTTATATATTTAATAGTTTTATCTTATATTGTTGTATATATATAATTGGCAGGGTGATGCCCAGGGCCGTTTCTGATAATTGCAGATGAGGTTCTCTGCAAGCCATGGCCCACATACCGCTGTTGTAGACTGTCTCGTATAAAATTTTCATAGTACACATTTTGAGTAAATGCTTGTCTTTGGAAAAATTAAGGAAGTCTTCAGATTTTTTCATCCTGTACATTTTGAATGACTTAAATGCTTTTGAATTGAAGGGGAAAGGTGAGGAAGTTATAGAAGTTACTAGTGGAGCCAAGGCTGTGATGGTTTTCTTGAGTGCTGACACCCTCTCGTTACCTTCCATCATAAACCATATGGTTTATAAACCATAAACTATACTTTGGGATGCTGAATTTTGTTAGGATTAAGCTGACATGAAGGGAAAGCTAGGAAGGCTTTTTCATTTACATTTGTGTTCACTCCCACTCTTGTCTCACATGCACATTTTAACGTACAATTCCTTTGTATCATAACAGAAAGGACATACCATACCCTGTGCTACCATTTTCTCAGAGCTGTATCACTCAATGAGGGAAACTAGTAATTTTCTTTTCATAGGATTTTCAGATGACAACCATCTCTCTACTGTAAATAGAGTGTGAACTCCTTTCCCCTACTAAGTGGACTCTGGGCTCTGAGCCACCCTGTCTGTCTGCTCAAACCAAGCTGTGGGACTTAGCTACTGGGTGCCTTGGCTGAGGACCCACATTTTATACCCTTCTGACTGGCTACTTTGTGAGGAAAGAGGAAAGATGGCGGCGGCGAGACAGGAGCACTAACGAGAGCACAGGTGCTTACAAGCCTATTTTCTTTTCTTTCCTTTGAACTCTGTTGTTCAGTTTTCCCTCTCCTCCTCTGAGTCAAAAGACTTCCCTTTGTGGAACTCTGCCTAATTGACCTACTGCTGACAAACTAAGATAACAAGGAGGGAAGGAATAGACGAAAAACAAAATAACGCTCCCTCCGTCTTAAACTATGGGCCGTGGTAAACGCCCCCGTGAACCAGAGGATTTAAATTTACAACCTGCCCAGAAACAGACTAAGATAGGGGAGTTCTTCTCATTTAACAAGAGGAATCCATTTAATATTCCCCTCTTAAACCGTTACTCCCCTTTGGCTGAAACTGCTACTGAAGTTGAACATGAAGGACTGGAAGTTACTACAGGTGGAGCGGGAGCCGTTTCTCTGGAGGAGGAGGAGGAGATTAGTGCTGCTACTATTACTTCAATTAACTATCCAGAACTTACTGCATTAACTGTAGCAAGTATTTTTAAGTCGGTGGGAAAGATAGAGACTGCCATTGATAAACTGACTCAAATGGTTGCAGGACTGTATGAAGAGAGAAAATTCAGTGCAGGAATAACTCCTGACCCAGTCTTGAATGCTGAAAAGCCCAGACATCAGGACATGCCTTGCACTGAGAGAAATTGCCTCTGATTACAGATGAAGCGGCCAGAAAGGGAGGGATTTACTCCCAGGACTCTACATTCTTTAGTCCTGCAACCACACAAAGTCTGTCTCACAATCCAGCCTTACAAAGGTCAAATGCTGTGCTGGGACACTAAACATTTGGTCACTAGGCACTCAAGGTCAGTACTTAAAGGCATAGGACATCATTTGGATCTTATTTCGGTGGAAGTATTAAATCACACCAACTTTGTCCAAAGAGTTATGCTCTCTTTCAGTAGTCCCACTATTCCTTCTATGATGTTAGAACAAAAAACCAGTCTAAATCTGAAGGGGATTTGGCCTTCAAGGGTCTTCAGTAACTCCGTAGTCACTCCCCTTACTCCTAAGCAGCAGTTGCCAGCAGCTAAGAAAGAGGTAGTGAAGCTCACCGCTGAGCAGTCGGATGTGGATCAACAAGACCCAACTATCTTGGATGAGGCAACGGAGATGATCACGGTGGATGAGATTTCAATCTGTTCATCAAAATTAACAGAGTGCCCTATACTTGACAACTCACTGGAAACTGACCTCCTATACTCCTCTCACAGGAGGAACAGGCAAGGATTACAGACAGACTGGAGAACATAAGAATGCGACTATTGAGAACAAAGACTCACCAACAGACTTGGGACCCGGTGATCAAGCCTCTCCCCCCGTTGAAGAGAACTTTACACTACAGCATGAACCGGCCGAGCCAATACCAACTTCTATAACAACAGAAGGCAAGAACAATGGCCCTGAAGACAAAGTAATTAGAAATCAACTGGGGCCCAACATCAGAGGTCTCTACGATCCTTCAGTATCCTCTGACTCTCCAAATACTAAGGCTCATCCCTGCTCTCGCCTGAAGGGGAGAGGAATGGCTGTGTTTTCTTAGACGCAGAAGGAGACCTGAACACCATTTCATCACTAGGATGACTGCAAAAGGATACTAAGCAAAATGCCCATAGTATGCCGCCCAAAAAACAGATCCTATCATTTTTGTCATGGAACTTAAGAGGGTGGTTTTGTAGAAGGAGGGAGGTTAGTGCAATGGAATTCTTGTGTAAATTTGACGTAATTTTGGGGCAGGAAACATGGTGTACAGAGGAACTGTCACTAACTGGTTACAAGACATTTGCATTACCCGCAGAAGCCTCAGAGCGTGGTAGAGCCAAAGGAGGGCTTTGTATTTTGATTTCCTCCTTGTTGGAAATAACAGCAGTGGTACTCCTAACTATGACCACTTTGCACAAGCCGTATTACTCAAATGCCGGGATTTAGTTTGTTTAATTGTAAATGTATATTTGCCACCTGGTGGGGTTAATGAACAAATCTTGGTAACTATACTTGGGTTGGAATCTTATTTACAGGATCTGAGGGCAGCCTACCCCACGGCCTACATTATTATGGGTGGCGACTTTAATGCAAGGACTGGAGCTGATGATCTCAGTCTATATGATAAAAGTAATTGTTGTACTTTAAGGACCCAAAGTACTGTTCTACCTTTAAATAGGTGTTCAAAAGACATAACAGTTAACTATGCAGGTCGCGTGTTAAGTCAGGTAATAAACAGAAGTAATCTTTTTATACTGAATGGGTCCTTCCCAAGTGATCATCCCGCTGAGTTTACATTCTGGGCTGGGGACAGAATGAGTGTTATAGACTATATCATGGTGTCAGATGAGGTAGTCCAATATATAAAGGATTTTGAAGTTGCCCCCTTCTGTGAAAGCGATCACCTGCCCCTCGTGGTAAAAATAGATCTGCAAAAGCTCGACCCACTTACAGTGAAATCCCACTGTCATAGTCCAGGGTCCCCTGAGAGCACTATACACATCCGCCCCAGATGGAAAGAATCTGTGGAAAGAGCCTTGCTCGAGACGCTCCACTCTGAGCTGATTAACACTATGTCACAAAGTCTAGTAAATGCAGATAATATAGAGTCCTGCCTGGAGAACTACGATCAAATTATAAGGGAGTTACAAATAGGCCTGAAAGGCTCTATCTCAGTTCACCCAAGGTCCAGGTCTGATTTTAATAAACCATGGTTTGACAAAGAATGTAGAAGCACAAAGAACCTTCTTAGTGCAAACTATGCAAGATATAGGTGTAACCCAGAGGCTGTCGCTCTATCAACTTTAAAACACTTAAAAGCCCAGTATAAGGCTCTTATCAAAAGGAAGAAAGAGGAAGACATTAGACACTCCTGGGAGGAACTTAACAAGGCAGTAAAGGAAAAGAACTCAGCACGGTTTTGGAGACTGGTTTCTGCCCTCTTGGACAAGCCAGTAAGTGTTCTGGGCAATACCATCCCTCCTGGAATCTGGGAGTCCCATTTCGGGAATCTGTACAAAGAAACAGTCATGAGATCCTCCAATCCCAGAGAGATTGATAACTTCCCTAACTGGCCCCCGGTTGGGCACTCAGAGGTGAAACAGCTTATTAATACCTTGAAAACTGGTAAAGCACCAGGCCTCGACTTAATTCCCCCTGAGCTGATTAAAAAGAATATAGAATGGTGGGTACCAGTTTTGGCATCCCTGTTTACATTAATTGATCAAACAGGGAGAATCCCCGAGGATTGGAAAGTGGCAGTTATTAGCCCAGTTTACAAAAAAGGCAACAAAGAAGACCCAAATAATTATCGGCCAATTAGCCTGTTAAGCATAGTCAGTAAACTGTGTGCAAGGCACCTCTTATGGAAATTTAGGGACTGGCTAGAAAACGACTCCTGCCTGGCTGACGAGCAGGCTGGCTTTAGAGAGGGCCGTGCCACCTTAGACCAGTGTATGATACTGGACCACCTGGTTGCCAAATACTCCTCCAACTCAAAGGTGTCGCTTTTGCCGCCTTTTTGGACCTGAAGTCAGCTTTTGACTCAGTTTCCAGAATCATCTTATGGGAGAAGTTAAGAGCCTCAACAATTGATAGAAGGTTATTATTTCTTATTCAGGCTCTTTATAACAACACATGTATAAGGGTTAGGTATTCTCCTCAAGGACACCTGACAAATCCAATAAGAGTTGAGAAAGGAGTTAAACAAGGATGCTTACTGGCTCCTCTTCTCTTTAACTTTTATATCAATGATGTGATAGCCCACCTAAACAGGCCTGAGTTACACCCCCAAAGTTAGGTAACAGACACATAGGGGTGCTCCTTTACGCAGATGATGCCATCCTACTTGCAAGGACACCCTTGGGTCTTAGAAGAGCCATGCATTCCTTTGCCCTCTACTGCCAGACTAACAAACTAGAGGTTAACTATTCAAAAACTAAAGTAATGGCCTTTACTAAAATAACCTCCAAAACTTTCCCTTGGCACTTAAATTCTGTTCCCATTGAACAAGTTACCTGTTTCAAGTATCTGGGTGTTAACTTCCAGGCAAATGGTTCAAGAACTGTAAATATTAATTCCATCGCCACAAACGCCAAAAGGAGTTCAGGAGCAATTCAAAAATTTTTCTGGTATAAAGGGGGCAAATGTTTTGTAGCGGCTCTTAGATTATTTAAGGCCAAATCTCTTAGCCAACTAACATTTGGTGCTCCCATCAATATTACATCTAATTATAAAAAATTGGACACAGTGCAATCAAAATTCCTGAGAACTGTCCTACAGGTACCGAACGGCATCCCAAATGCACTTATTCGACTTGAAACCGGAATGATTACAGTGGAGGCAAGGTTATGGATCATGGTGATTCACTACTGGTTGAAACTAGTTTTTCTTTCCAAAGGGCTTATGTGTTTAATTCTGCAAGACACTTTTATACCCCCTGGCTTAAGGCTAT
Source organism: Gekko gecko (assembly GCA_029375565.1). Classification (NCBI taxonomy): domain Eukaryota; kingdom Metazoa; phylum Chordata; class Lepidosauria; order Squamata; family Gekkonidae; genus Gekko; species Gekko gecko. Next base: position 189,816,602 of record JAPDNY010000003.1, read on the forward strand.
AGAAGAAAAACTCCCTTACCTTGGCTTCACAAAACAATATCTATGCTCTCTTGCATATGATAAAGCCAGAGAACTGACAAAACAGAGGATTATAGATATTGATAGGCAGAACGATATTGGCAGAGTAGAGAAATGGAAGAGACTTCTGGACCCTTTTAATAGAACAAGCTCTATGGCCTATCTCCACCAACTGTCAAACCATGAATACAGAAGAATATTTACTCTGATGCGCTGGGATGCCCTCCCTTTAGCAGCTACAGAGGGAAAGTACAAGAAAATCCCATTTGAGGAACGTATTTGTCCTTGCTGTAACAATGGCATCGAGAATCTAGAACATATTATTTTCTTTTTTGGTAAATACAATTTATTATTGGATATAACACATGGTCATACATTTTAAACCTACCTACATATCCATTTTTCTAATTTCCCTTCTCCCCCCCCAAACAAGGCTTCCCGCACTGCTCCAACCCCATTAATGTCTCTCTTGTTCTGTTACAATTACTTCTAAACTTATTTTCTCTTACAAACGGTAACAATTCAATAATCTAATTCTATTTCATTTTCTTCTTAATAACTATCAAAGCAAATCAAACCACGTTTAATGTCCCAATTTTTCAACAAGTATTTTTGAAAGTCTTTCCAGTCTTCAAAGAAAGTTTCATCTTCTTCGTTGTTTAACTTTCTTGTTAGTTTGTCCATTTCTGCCAAAAACAATGTCTTTTTAATCCATTCCCATGTTTCAGGTACTTTATCTTGTTTCCAACATTGAGCAAAAATCAGTCTAGCTGCTGTGATCAAGTACCATAGTAGTGTTCTCTTGGCTACATTTATTTCTTCCATTTTAAGACCTAACAATAACATCTGTGGGTCTTTCTTAAAAGTACATTTCAAAATTTTTTGTATCTCATTGTGGATCTCAGTCCAATACTTTACTGCTTTAGAACATATTATTTTCGATTGTAAGTTATATGACAAACTTCGGAACTTACTTCCATTCCCTAAATCCCTACCTCTTAGCAGTAGGCAAAGAGTTCATATAATGAAAAACCTCTTGGTGGACAGACACTCAGAGGTCACACTCTCAGTGGCCAGATTTGGATGGCTAGCCCTAAGAATTAGGAAAGCTACTTTAGAGGAAATCAATTGTTAAGCACCTAATTGTTAACTGCCCGTTTCCTTAGCAACTTCAGATGCATCTTATTGTTTCTTCCCTATTTTTTTTTTAAACGTATTTATTGATGCTTTTAGTTTTTTGTATCATCTAATTCGTATGTGTTTATATTGGAAATGGTTTATTGGTCATAAAAGCATATATACATTAATGTAATTCATACTAAATGTTAAGCTCAAAGTTTATAGTGATAAAATAACTGATACACCCACTTCCCTATATTTTAGCAATACATTCGAACTAGACTTGTATCTTAACTGTCTAAAGTGTAAAACTTTTTTATCTGGTCTATGACTGTTATAATAAATTTGACTTGACTTTGACTCTACTGTAAATACATTTTGGACCTGCTTCTTCTAATTCTTCTTTCGTCCCATCCCTCTTGTTTGATGTCATGCCCATAACCATATCAGATGGTATTTATTTGCAGTTTTTCAACCTTACAGTTTACGAGTTGTACAAGTTCCTATCAGTGACGCTTTTTAATCAGGAATTGTCAAGAATGTCTCTTAGATATTCCAGTGTTCACTAGCATACTTAAAAAAAGTTATTTGCATGTATTCCCTTTCATAAACACAGACCTCATCCTCCTACTATGTAATGTACAGAATGCAGATGGAATACAAAATCTGTTGGTAAAAGTAATATGCATCATGAAAACAAATATATGAAAAAATAGATCATTGTGAAACCTGCAATGAAGTAAACCAGCAGGGTAGTGATGAAGGCCAACCAACAGTTAAAAATGTAACTGAGTCCTGTTCTGAGCTAGGGTTGCCAAATCAAGGTTGGGAAATTTCAAGAGATTTGGGGAAGGGAGGGAGCTCCACAGGAATGTAATGCCATAGAGTCCACCCTCTGAATCTGCCATTTCCTTCAGGGATCTGATCTCTGTAGTCTGGCGATCAGATGTAATTCTGGAAGGAGGCTGGCAAGTTGGCAACCCTTTTTGAGCATATGATCTCTGGGATTATCTGTTGTGTCAGTGTCTGATACTAGGCATATTCTTTGCTTTTCACTTTTCTGTATTACATACATAGACTATTAGTTTAATTTTCCTTTTTAAAACAAAATTGAATTTCTGCTTTTAGAGGGGAAATGCTCCATTTATCTTCTACTTAATGTCAGAGTTTTTTGAACTCGTTTCTTTTCTGAACATCTGCTGTTCAAGGTACTGTGTTTTTAAACAGAACTTGGGAACAAGCTCATGGCTCCAGTTTCTATCCAGCTTCCCTTTAACTCTCAACTTTCTCAACACTCCATTCCATCCCCTTTTTCTTTTGGTTATTTAGAATCATAGAGTTGGAAGGGGCCACCAGGGTCACCTAATCCAACTCCCTGCACACTTTGCAGGCTCCTATCTTGTCTGTGGGTGGTCCTGTTTTTCTGCTTCTGTTGTTGCAACGGGGTCCCAACACTTCACTATTAGATAGAAACAAGAAAGGGGACCCGCGATACTCGCAGGGGGGAGAGAGAAGAGCTCCACGCAGACCAGGAGGAGGAGGAAGCAGCAGCAGGTAAGCCCCCCCATCTCTGGACACCAGTGGCGCAGCCTGAGCAGCTGCCAGCCACCAAGTCCGCCGATTCCCCCCGTCCCCTGTCTCCTCCACCACCCCTTCACCACCACCCCTGGCTCCAGTGGTGAGGCCTGAGCAGCTGACAGCTGCCAGGCCTCGCCAAACTCTTCTTCCTCCCCAGGCTCTGGCGGCGAGGCCTAAGTAGCCTTGCCCATCTCCTCCACCCCCCTCCCCCGACTCTGGCAGCAAAGCCCAAGCAGCTTCCATCCTCCAGGCCTGCCAATCGCCCCTCCGGCAATCTCCACTGCTGCCGCCGATCTCCTTCCTCCCGCCCTGCTCCTGCGGCAAGGCCTGAGCAACTTCCGACTGCTGGTCCACCGCAAATTTCTCAGAGCGTTCCCCACGCATGCACAGGGAACGCTCTTAATTTGGGGGGGATTTAAATATCCCCCCTGTATTTTTTCAAAGTTTTCAGATTTTTCTGCACACCTGGGAACTGTCCCATGTGCGCAGGAAAATCTCCCTGCCCCCCAGGTGCCCCCGATGTGTGGATTTAGATATCCGTGCGCAGGGGACAACTTGGGAATTAGATATATAGATGGAGGATGGGGGCTGTAATGAATTTTAGTGAGGAAAGGAACCGTTTTGAATCCTCCCTCTGATCTGTCTCTGGGGTTCTGTAAACTCTCCTACTGAGTTGTATTCAGCGTTGCTTACTCCCAGAAAGTGTTTGCTATCCATTTGTCTAGTTCACAGTTATATGTTATTGTTATATGCCCTCCCAGCATATATGGCATACATGGTTCTGTCTTTCCCATTTTATGCCAACCCCCTTTGTTAATTTACAAATTGATATTTTGTGCATATCTCAGCATTTTTTTCATTTATTTAAATTAGTTATATCCTACTTTCCTCTGAGCAACAGGACTCAAAGCAGCATACATTAAATTTAAAAACCAAACAAAATCTCACATCAACGGACATACAGAAAAAGGAAGCAAACCACAATATCCACTTGGGGCTACCAAAAGCATGTCTGAAAAGCTCCATTTTACAGAGCCTCCAAAACCAGTGTGAGGTCGGGACCTTCCTCACCCTCTCAGGAAGCCATTCCACAGCACAGGGACAGTCACCAAGAAAGCATAAGCCTGAGCCACAACAGTTTTTACTGCCCTGAGTGAAGGAACTACTAATAATCCCTGGTCTGATGACTGAAGCTGCCTTATGAGCATATGTATTTCTGTGTGGATGCTTCTACATAGATAGAAACCCCATCTAGTCTATGGATTGCCCCATTGACTAGTTTTGTCATCTACATAGGGGTCAGCAGTACAGTAATTAAACTGCCAAAGGCTGAATTTCTTTGTTACTTGAAAGTTAGCATCTACTCCTATTAGTTACTCACAAGGGGAGAGAAAGGGTGAAAAATGTGTGAGTTTTGAGATGAGGGGAGGCTAATGTCAAAGTGCAATGAATGTGTAGAACTGCATCATGTAAATCTAAGAATTTACACAGCTGGCCTTTTTCTGTACTGAAAAGTGCAGATAATTCTAGGGTAAGCTTACTGTACCAGAAAGGTTAAAGTGAACTGAGGTCTGTTGAATGAAAACTCTGTTGATGAGCTAATTCCGTTATTCTTGGTAGAATACAGTAGACTGTGAGAGACTTTGGAAACTACGAAAACTGAAAAGACTGTGGTAGCTACAGTATAACTTACAAAAGGATTGTAAGGATCTCACAATGGAGACCTGTCGAGCAAACTGAATAATGTGAGGTAATTTTTCCTCAGTATAGGAGGAAAATGATTGAGAATATAGATTAAATGAGGAATGTGGCAATTGACCTAAGAATCTTTGAATTTTGGTCAGCAAAGCCAATCCAAGATCATATATTTAAATCTCAGAAGAGCTTTTCTTTTTTAACATGTGAAGCTACCTTGTACTGATATCAGACCACTGGCCCATCTGGCATGGTACCCTGACCACCAGTGGCTCTTCATGAAACTTACCCAGCCTTGTTATCTGTGCTCCCTTTTTCAAAAGGTAAAGGAGAATCCATGAATTTAACATGGGACAGTTTGCACCACATATGCCCTATCCTTATATACCTGATACTTAAAATATTGTGTCACAGTAACTTCAGACAGATGATACAGAGATGATTCTGTTTCCTAGTAGTAAATTTGGCAGGGGAGCAGCAGTAAGGAGGGGAATCCAGCTGTTGTCACAAAAGGCTACTGTAAAGACATAACTAGCACCTCAGCTCTTGAATGTCATAGAATCCAACCCATAATATGCTGATGTAAAAACTTGGTTAAATGCTAGTATTTCCACTGCAAATTTGATTGTAGTATATTCCTAACACGAATCTAAATAAACTACTGGCATTTCTACTATATATAACCTAAAGTCAGGTTAATCTTATATATTTCTACTATATATGATAAAAAAACATGTTAACTATCTTCTTACTTGACATCTTTAAGGAAGAAAAAAACATTATGTAAGTAAAGGTATTATCAGTTTCCATTCTAACTTCATGTTATACTCTTGTATAAGATCCAGTTCAGTTTCAGCTAAAGTTCATTTGAATCAGTTACACCTAGACCAGAGTTCCCTATATTACTATACAAGAAAACATGATGTAAATAGGAACATTCTCTTAACATACTGTTATCTTCATTAAAATTCAAATCCGATAAGATTTTCTTAATGGGATACAGCTGTAAATTACATATTTATCACTATACACAAATTATCTATGCTTTTATTTCTATATTTTTTATTTTTACTCATATTTTAATATCACATATTTACTTTATCTTTTAGTTGACATTCATAATGTTTACTATTGTGTTGTTAAATCAATTTCAGCTATAACTCAGTTTAGTCAGTTATACATAGACCAAAACATCTTATGTCACTCTAGTTATAATATTACTATATATTATAAAAAAGACATGTTAACCATCTTCTTACTTGATATCTTTAAGAAAAGGGGGGGAAACATTATGTAAATAAAAGTATTTCCAGTTTCCATTTTAACTTCATGTTAAACTCTTGTATAAGATCCAGTTCAGTTTCAGCTAAAGTTCATTTGAATCAGTTACACCTAAACCAGAGTTCCCTATATTACTCTACAAGAAAACATAATGCAAATTCATAATCTCTACTATTGTGTTGTTAAATCAATTTCAGCTATAATTCATTTTAGTCAGTTATACATAGACCAAAACATCTTATGTCATTCTAGTTATAATATTTGATTCTTTTTTTCTTTTTCTGTGCTCTTTCTTTCATTACAGTCATAATTCTGTGCCTTTTTGCTTTGTATGTGGAAAAAATTGCCTTTGCTTCTTCCCCTCTGTATTCATTTCTTAAAGTAGTTAAAGATTCCTGTCTTGTGTAGCTTCTTGATTTCTCCTTAGGTAAAAAGATCATCCCATACAATAGATCCTTTTGTATCTTCTCCTTTACCCTTTCAAAAATTAAAAAGTTTGTCATATTTCCATAGGTCTGTTAATTTGTCCTGCATAGCTTCTTATATTGACTTTGACGGGAAAGGAAATTCCATAGGCTGAATCATTTTGCTTAGAGTCCTGCTCTTGGGCTAGGATCTGTTGTCTTTATGGGTCTTCTTTCTCAGTTACAGTTTCCGACTGCATAGTCTGCTTCTTATTATAAAGTCTCTCAAAAGTTTCTGTAAAATCACTTGTTGAATTGAATCCTCAATAATCTTTTGGAATTGTTCCCAGGAAAACTGTGTCTCTTGTACATTGTTTGGATCATCTAAAGTGTCTGTCTCATAGGGTGGCATGTTTTTCTGAGAGTGCTGATCATTCATTTCAGCAGACTCTTTCCAAACAGAGTGCGCTTCTATTATGTTCTCAGCAGTAAAGCATGATGTCTCAAAGGGTTGTTGCAAGATGGTTAGTTTTACTCTGTATATCTTTCTTGTTTACTTTAAAAAAAGTTTAAGAAGAAAATTTATTGTTCTCTGGTAGAGGCTGAGATCGCTCTTTGCCCCAGTAAGTGTTTATCTTAAGATTCTTTTAATGACTCTTATCTCTTCATGGCCATATCACACAGAAAAGGGGGGGGATTCCACCTCTCCTTTTCTGTATTGTTTTGGAGATTTAAAGGGGCTTATTCAAAGAAATCATCATACTCTTCAATGTTACTGTTGCTATTACAGGTACTCATTGGTGTGTGTCTTCATCGGTGTTTGAATGAGGCTCAAAATAACTCACTTGGGGGCATTCACATCTGGTGCAAATTATGGTTGCCAAACCTGCTCTTCTTCGTTCCGTGCTTCTGGGACAATCCAGGGCTTCCACCTGCTTGTTGCCTCAAGCAAGGGGCCCAAATCAAGACCCTTGCTCCAGACCTCCCTCCAGGAGGTCCAGTAGGGTTCAGGATCCCCTGAATCCCCCCTAAAAAGAACGAAGAATCAGTCATAGCCAGGAGCAGTTCCTGGTGTCGACTGTCTTGATGAACCGAAGCCCTGCCCTCTCTGATTGTAGTATATTCCTAACACTGCAGATGGAAGTACCACTTTTTGTTTTTAAGACTATATCCCAGATCCTTTCTGTCCTGACCTCTTGTTGTTTTTTTCTAATCTTCTTGAGAAGAGCCATTCAAGTGCATAAATTTCACTTTCATGATGCTCATCTTCTTTTATTTCATATTGTTTATGACACTTCTGAAATCTTGGTTGTTGTAGTACAGTTGTACTGAGTCTGGGCTTGTGGGGAGACACTTTCACAGTGACTGTCTACCACAAGAGCCACATTTACTTCCATCTCTGGCTCACAGCTTACCTGTTACTCCAATGGTGGCTGTTTCAAGGTGGAACTACCTGCCAACCATAAACCTCACCAGGCAAAGGCCTTGCCCCTTTTTCTGAAACATGACAATATTAGGCAATAGTATCAGTTTGTCAACCTCCAGGTGGTGGCTGGAGATCTCCTGGGATTACAACTGATCTCCAGGTGACAGATATCAGTTTACCTGGAGGAAATTGCCACTTTGGAATGTGGAATCTATGGCATTATACCCATTGAAGTCCCTCTCCAACCCAACCCTCCTCAGGCTCACCCCCCCCCCCAATTTCCAAGTATTTCCTACATCTCAGAAGTTTATCAGAGGTTCCTCAATGGCAGAAGATTAATAATAGCAGACTCTGGAAGAATGTTTGGCCACCATTCTCTTGGGCAATCTCCAAGTATTTCCTACTCCTCAGAAGTTTATCAGGGGCTCCTCAATGGCAGAAGATTAATAATAGCAGACTCTGGCAGTCTTTCCATGCAGTCTACAGCATATATATATATATATATATATATATATATATATATCTTATATTCTAATCCCAGACTTTTTTTTTTTCTGTGCGGATACCTATTCCCTCCAACAGGGGCCTCACTGTCCCCCAACAGCTTTTCCTACATAGTCAGTAGACTTCCTGGGTTTGTAGAAAAATCTGAAAAGTAGGGAAATCCCTTCAGGGACGGTTGAATTCCCGCCCAAAAGCCTTTTGAAATGGCCTCTGCAGGGACCTGACTCCAGGCAGCAACGGTGAGAGATTAGAACGTTGGAGGGGAGGGGGAGGGAGAGGCTTCTGACTGGCTCTGTCAGTCAAAGGGAGGGGGAGGCCCCTTTCTTTCCAGGCCTCTTTCAGCCTTGGAGGCAGGGAGGGGGGAGCCTTGGGGCCAGGCTGGGGGATTCCTAGAGGTTTTGGGGTGGAGTGCAAGGAGGGCAGGATTTGGGGAAGGGAGAGGCCTCAGCTGGGTATCATGCCACAGAATCCACCCTCCAAAGCAGCCATTTTCTCCAGGGAGACAGATCTCTGTTGTTCACAGATCTCTGGAGTTCACTCTCCAGCAGGCCCCACTTGGAGGTTGCCAACCCTAGGCCTGGCAGCAGAATAGGGTTGCCAGGCACTGGTAGGGGATGGGGTAGTGGGGTTGCCAGCTCCAGGTCTGGAAACTCCTGGAGATTTGGGGATGGAGTCTGGGGAGGACAGGGACCTCAGTGGGGTACAATGCCCTAGAGTCCACCCTCCAAAGCATCCATTTTCTCGAGGGGAAGTTATCTCAGTAGTCTGGAGCTGAGCAGTAATTCCAGGGGATCCCCAGATCCCACCTGGAGGCTGGCATCCCTAGGCAGCACCCTCTGGGTGACTTGATACCACCTCATTTGCATGACTCAGCTTGGCCTGGCTGCTTGCTGCTGTTCAGCAGCCACCCTATGAAAACCAGCAGTGATGCAGCAGTTAGAGCCTCAGAGTAGGGTCTGCAAGACCCAGGTTCAGATCCCCATATTGCGGTGGAAGCTGACTGGGTGATTTTGGACCAGTCACATACTTTCAGCCTAACCAACCTCACAGGGTTGTTGTGCAGATAAAAAAAGGAGGTGAGAATAATGTAAGCTGCTTTGGTCCCCACTGTGGAGAAAGACTATAATTTTCCTTGGTAGAAGCTGTGGGGGAGGGGGTGGAGACAAAAAGCTGAAGACAGATAAAGGCAGATAAAGGTTAAGTTGGCTTTTGGGTGGGAAGGAAATAGGGTTGCCAACTCTGGATTGGGAAACTCCTGGACATTTAAGGGGTGGATCCTGGGGATGGTCGGGTTTGAGGAGGGGAGGAACTTCAGACCAGTATAATGCCATAGACTCCACCCTCCAAACCAGCCATTTCCTCCATGAGGACTACCATTGCCAGCCTCAGGGTGAGGGCTGGAGATCACCCAGAATTACAACTGTTGTCCGGGTGACAGAGATCAGTCCCCCTGGATAAAATGGCTGCTTTGGAGGGTTGAGTCTATGGCTCCACCCCCAGAAGGGAGAAAGAGTGTGAGATAGGTAAGGGTAGAGGGGAGGAAGCAAAGGTGTGAGGAATGGGATGACCATCCTGCAAGTTTCTTGCGGGTCTCCACTTGTATGTATATATATATATACTAGGGGGGAAGCCCGTTGCGGCCGAGGCAACGGGCCCTAGGGAGAGTCCTTGGGGGTGGGCAAGGCGGCTGGGCTGGCCCCGTCACGCAGGGAGGAGGGGCGGTGATCTCCGGGCAAGGGAAGCGTCCGAGGCCCGCCGCTGACTCCGTGCGCAAGCCTCCCTGCCCCGCCGCGGGAGGGCCCTCCGTTCCCGAAAGCCTTCAGGGAGGGGTGGCCGCGCAGCGCTCCCGAGGCCCGCTGCGCCCTCCCCCACAAAGCCTCCATACCCAGCTTTGGGTGAAGTCCCTCCGAGCCGGTAGCCGCCGCCCACCCCCAGGCCGAAGCGATCGGCGGCTGGAGCAGACTGGGGTCGTGAGGCTGCGCGGTGGCTGAGTGGGAGGGCGCACAGCCACGCCAGAAGGCTAAGCAGCCAGTGGCGAGGGACTCCGTCTCTGACTGGCAAGTCCCTCGGCCAACTGATTCCGGCGCGCATTTTGACCATATAAGGTATGACCAAAACTCAAATATATATAAGGAAGGATATATATATATACACACACACACACACACACACACACATATATGAGAAAGTGCCCTCACCATAAAATCAACGCCCAGGCCGAACCCTGGACCTAGAAATACGAAATTTGGGGAGAACACTCCTACCATGCAGGGTGCTTAAAGTCATCAGGGAGCTTGCCCCAGCAGTAATGCCTTAGTGATCCTGTTGGCCCAGCCTCCACAATGGTTTGCAATACCCATCCCCTCCTACACTGGACAGGCAGCTGCCTGTCAGGTGTACAAGGGGGTGGGATGCTTACAGCCATTGGAGAGGCTTACTTAGCACAATTGCCTTAGTGCTGCTGCTGGCCCAGCCTCCCTGATGCCTTTAAACACACTCCCCCTAACACCAGACAGGTGGGTGTCTGTCAAGTGTAGGAACAGAGCCAGTATACTTTAATCCATTAGGGAGGCCAGTCCACCTGAGCAGAAACACCTTAGCAGTGCTGGTGGGCCAGCCTCCCCAATGGCTTTAGACACACTCTCATCCACCCTTCCTCCACCTGACATGCAGTTGTCTATCAGGTGCAGGAGCTGGGGGCAGAAATGGAGTACAGATCTGTGGACTCAGTGGTGCAGATGGATGACATGGTCCACTACCCTGTACAGGTCCTCAACACCCTTAGCCCTCCTGGCTTCCCAGCCCACAAGCTTCTCCTTAGAGTGGGGGCTCCTGTGATGCTGCTGCGGAACCTCAACCTTCCCAAACTCTGTAATGGCACCAGACTGCAAGTGAAGGCCCTGCACAGGAACATCATCAGGGTCACACTGCTCACTGGCAGTGCTCAGGGAGAGTAAGTGTTCATATCGTGCATACCACTCATACAATAAGAAAACCCCTTTAAGTTCAAGAGGCTGGAGTTCCCCCTCAAGATCTGCTTTGCTGTGACCATCAACAAGTCCCAAAGCCAGGCACTGAAGGTGACAGGAATTGACTTTACAGACAACTGCTTCTCACATGGACAGTTCTATGTGGCCTGCTCCAGAGTGAGCTCACCAAGCAGCCAGGTGATCCTATTACCTCTGGGCAGAACCACTAATGTGGTCTACAGAGAAATCCTTCAGAAGAGAAAAAAAAAGTACATATGTTTCTTTTCATTTTTTTACACTACAGTCCTCTCAATTCCTACGACAAATGTTACATTTCAAACTTCACATAATCAGTATTATAACTGGATTTACAGAACTTAAATACCGTAGTGAAGCATGGGTATCAGTCATGTGTGTGTAGTGTTCAAGGTGTTTTTTTAATTATTATGCTTGCTTCTTTTGACTTTATTTTTCTCACCAATATTGGATGATCATATGACTATGTCTTATACTGAGTCAGACCATTGGTCCCCCTTGTGCTCTTCTGCAGTAGTGTCTTCTCTGACTGGCAGATCCCTCCCAAGGCCTGGTTTCTGAGATCCTTTTTATTGGAAATGCCAGTTATTGAGCTCAGGACTTTTGGAATGCAAAGAATGAGCATCACAAAGAATGAGTCACAGCTCCATCTATATGCCACACTGTGGAATCCTCCATAGTCTTTGGCTAAAGAATATGAGTTTTTTGCTCCTTGTACTCGGGTTGCCTGCTGGCTGTTCTCTGAGGTTTGAGGAGCTGACTACATGAAAGAATTTACTTCTGTGTTCCACATTGCTTCAAAAAAGATGGCTTTGTGGGTCACTTTCCTCTCATTTTCCATGCGCAAAGAAATTCTCTATAGTAAATTTGAAAGGAATTCAATTTTACTCTTTTTCTGCTTGTTGTTTCCTTATCCCACCAAGTTCAATGGGATTTACTCCCAAATAAGCATGCACAGGATTGTAGCATAAAATTCTTTAGGGTAAGATTCATATTTGGAGTGAGTGAAGTATTAAAGGTGATATTTCAGGATTAGACTCAGTGGTTTGTCATGCCTTAGGTTCTTTTCTTTCTTTTGTTTGCATATAAATTATGTAAGTAAGTAAATAAGTAAATAAACAAACAATATGGTACAAATGGGTTTAAAAGAAAACATTCTTATATTACAATCACTGTGACTTTTTAAAGTGTTGCTGCAGTGTAAGAAGTTTTTGGAAATTTCTGTGATGAATTACCTCAATGGTTTGATTAAAGCTGTAGGACATGTAGAAATTAAGGACTATTGTAACTTCTGGTTTTGTATCATATTCCCAAAGGAACATCTCCTAGATGTCCCTGTGAGCCAAGTACAGTTCTCACACTGCCACCTAGTGGCCAGTCCCCCCCTTAATGTAGCCCACCTGGTATCAACCAGAGTCTGTACCTTTTTCTATTGTAGCTACCTGTCATGACCCCAGGGGGTCGCGACCTTCCGCTGCCACCCCCCTGGACTTATGGTCCCTTGAGAAGGCCCAGGGTACCCTCTCAAGCCCATCCAAAATGCCCCTTTTCAAGCCAAGAAAACACAGGTGTGATGCCAGGCAGATAACTTTTAAACAAATGGTTTATTTATACAGTAATAGGGCACTGAAAACAAGACAAGGTGCTTCAAAAAGGTATAACAGTATTGAAAGGCAAAAAGAACACAAAGCTAACACAACTACCTATTACTCCTTAACTGGTACTACTTAAGGCCTACAGCCCTCTTACCAGGACTCTTGCCTGTATTCACACTGAGCCAAGGGAGGGGTTTTTCTCCTCAGTCCAGACTGTCCCCTCTGTGAGAGGTCTGCAGAAGAGCCAAAGAACCATTTCCTCACAGCTCTCTATAGACCAGGCTTAACTTACTCACTTTCCCAAGTGAGGGAACTTTGTCTCAGAACAGTCTCCTCAGACCGCAGAGAAAAAGAACATCAGTTAAATTGAAACTAAGTATAAGAACACATCACCTCAGACTTCTAGTATCCCCATTGGTTGCAGCTGGTTCTAGACATTGTGGGAATTGTAGGTAGCTTGCTTTCTACTACCACAAAGGCCTCTCCTGGGCCCTAGGCCTCACGCTTTTCTCCCAGTCATGTACAGATCTCCAGAGGCCTACACAGAATCTCTGCACTCTGATTGGCTATAACCCTCTCTAAGCATTAAGGGGATTGCAGGCTGTTTGTCTTCCACTGTCAGACAGGCCCCTCCCAGAGCCCAGGCCTCTAGGCCCTGCCTCCATCCTGCACAGATCATGACACTACCACTCTATGGAATGAGCTCTTTGAGGAGGCTCTTCAACGCCAGTTTGTTTGCAAGGGCTTTCAATGGATTATAGACAAGAGGCATATTTGCAAGGGGAGAGGGAAGTTATTTGGGGCTTTAATTAGTATATTTTAAATTATGATTACTTTAAAAATGGGGTTATACAGATTAATGGAAAATAGGTCCATCAATGACAAGCAGTCATGGTGAGTTAAGGGAACCTCCACATTAGGCACAGTAAACCTCGGAATATCAGTGCTAGGAGGCAATATTTGGAGCAAGCTTTGGCCTTTATGCCCTATTGTTGGCTCTCCAAGGCAACTGCTGAATGGCCACTGTGTGAAACAGGACATTGAACTAGATGGGCCATTGGTCTGATCCAGTAGGGATCTTCTTGCATGATTTGTAAGCCAGCTCAAGCCATAAGGAAAGGGGGGGTGCAAATTAATAAATATTTATAATCTTTGGCAACAGATAAGTCTTGGTTTAAACATGGTACTGGTGAGACAGAAGAACTGATCTGTGCAACAATGCACATGCTCACTGGGGCCTCAGCCAATACACATATAATGTAACCAGCCCAGCTTGGTCACATATTGCACTGGTCCTCTAAATGTTGTATTCACTGTATAGTAGGGTGGCAAGATAGTAGCCCAATTTGAATTAGATAGTGTGGGCATGCAGGACTAATTTCTTCTGTCCCACTGACATCAAATAAAGCCAAAGATACAAGAAGAAAGTGTATGTAAAATCCATAGAAGGTATTTTCCATTTTGTTGTCTTCACGACCCCAAGAACCACAACACACCAGGCCCTCCTGTCTTCCGCCATCCTCTGGAGTTTGCTCAATTTCATGTTCATTGCATTGGTAACACTGTCTAACCATCTCATCCTTTTCCGTCACCTTCTTCTGTTACCTTCAATCTTTCCCAGCATCAGGGTCTTCTTCAGTGAGTGCTCTCTTCTCATTTGGTGGTCAAAGTATTTGAGCTTCAGCTTCAGTATCTGTCCTTCCAGTGAACAGTCGGGTTTGATCTCCTTTAGGATTGACTGATTTGAGCTCCTTGTAGTCCAAGGGACTCTCAAGAGTCTTCTCAAGCACCATAATTCAAAAGCATCTATTCTTTGGCGCTCAGCCTTCCTTATGGTCCAACTTTCACAGCCATACTTTACTACTGGGAATACTATCGCTTTGACTATGCAGACTTTTTTTTTTATATAGATAGAGTTTATTTATAGGTTTTCCAGTATACATAAACCAACAAAACAAAACAGAACAAGGAAAAAAAACAAGCAAAAATAAAAGCTTATACAGATCATTTGAGGTTACAATGGGAAGCTATTCATATACTCTTTTCCATCCAATTATAAACTTTTTTCCATCTGTTTACAAATAATAACTCATCTTTCCCTGAGAGGATTAAGTTAATCTTATCGGATTCTGCTATTTCCAGTAGGTTACTTATAATTTCTTCTCGAGATGGGACAAGTGTTTTTTTCCAACTTTTTGCCACTGCTATTCTTGATGCTGTGACTGTATAGAGAGTAATTCTTGCATCCTCTTTTCTTACTCCCACCAGGAGAATATTAAGTAAAAATGTTTCCGGTGCGAATTGTATATTAACATTTGTAATTTCTTCCAGTGTCTTATAAATCATTTTCCAAGGAGGCCTAATTTTCCCGCAGTTCCACCAAACATGAAAATTGGTTCCTATCTCTTTTTTACATCTCCAACAGATATCAGAGCCTTCTTTAAAACATTTGGCTATCTTATCAGGTGTCCAGTGCCATCTATAGAATATTTTATAGATGTTCTCCTTATAGTTTGTTGCTCTGAGGAATTTAAAAGATTTCCATAACCCAGACCATTGATCCAGAGTGATATTATGTCCTATGTCACGCATCCAAGATATCATGCTTGGTTTAACAACTTCATCTAATAAATCCTCAGTGAGCAGAAAGGTATATAACTTCTGTGTCATCTTATCTGCCGAGGAGAGCCAAATTTTATCTAGGTGTGTAGTGGTATTCTGAAAATTATTCTTTTTATCCTTAGAGTACCTAGAGCTTATTTGCATTTTCTCCCAGGTTGTTAAATTCGCCTTTTGGAAAGCTTGGGAGTCCAAAGGTTTAAGATCATTATTCTTAGTTAATAACATTTCATGTTAGTTTTTTTCTCTTTTGCCCACAAGGAGGGCAGAATAAATGCTTCTGTTGGAGATAGTCATTTAGGGATTTTATTATAGAACCTGTTTTTAATTTCCTTCCAGATTTTGATCAAGGGGCCTCTAAATACATGGTTTTGAAAGATTTGTTGTCTTTTATCTAGATTATACCAAATATAAGCGTGCCAACCCATGGGTAGGTCGTGACCTTCTATATGTAGGGTCCTTTCCTCTTCTAAAAGAATCCAATCTCTGATCCAACCCATTGTGGCCGCTTGATAGTATAAGCTCCAATTCGGTAAACCCAATCCACCGTTTTCTTTTCTGTCAGTAAGCAATTTTCTATTAATTCTAGGTTTCTTAGCATTCCATATGAATCTTCTCACCGAACGATTTAAGTCCTCGAAAAATATCTTATTTGTTAAGATGGGTAAACATTGCGCTAAAAAGAGAAATCATGGTAGGATATTCATCTTAACCGTGGCGATCCTTCCCAGGAAGGAGATATGCATATCTTGCCATCTATTTAAATCTTTTCTAATTTCTTCTAAAAGTTTTGTATAGTTATTCTTATATAGGTTTTTATTGTTATTTGTGATAATTATCCCTAAATATTTAACTTTATCAACTATCTGAATGTTCGCGGTATTTTGGATAGTGGAACGCTGAACCTTTGAGCAATTTTTAGTGATGATTTTTGTCTTTTCCATATTTATTTTCAAGCCCACCACTTGCCCGTATTCCTGTATATCTTGCAACAAATGGTGTAGTGAATTTTTAGGATCTTCCAAAATAAAGACTAAATCGTCCGCAAATGCTTGAAGTTTGACATGTTCTTTCTTTATTCTGGCACCTTGGATATTTTTATCCTTTCTCACTAAGGCATTTAGCGACTCCAGGCATGTATTCTTCGGCACTCAGCCTTCCTTATGGTCCAACTTTCACAGCCATACTTTACTACTGGGAATACTATCGCTTTAACTATGCGGACTTTTGCTGGCAGGGTGATGTCTCTACTTTTTATTATACTGCCTAGATTTGCCATAGCTTTCCTCCCAAGGAGCAGGAGTCTTTTAATTTCATAGATATGCAAAAGGGTATAGCACTGTGTATAATAGATGTATGTTCAAGGTGAATCAATTTCATGCTTTTTATTTTTTCTTTTTCTATACTGTTATATAAATATTGGTATCAAATATTATCAAAAATAGGTTTCACCCAAACAAAACATCAAAGTACAGGTTTACATTCTGTCCAAATATTCAAACACACCTTGTCAGTATCACAATCACTAGTCTCACAGGACTCTAGTAATTTACCCATTTTGAATACAATATTTTTCAAGGACTGTGACATATATAAAGGACATAAGGCACAATAATTTCTCTTTGTGAGCACAAAAACTCTTAAGATAACAGGATATTTTCTAGGGACCCATCAGCACCCTTGCGGCAGACATAATAACCTATCTAAGATAGCATATCTCTCAAGTTCTATCTGGTGGCCACTGAGGTATTTGATACCAATATTTATATAACAGTATAAAAACTATACAAGAAGGACCTCAATGTCCTTGACTACCACGATGGTGTAATCACTGACCTCGAGCCAGACATCCTGGAAAGCGAAGTTAAATGGGCCTTAGAAAACATTACTAACAACAAAGCTAGTGGAGGTGATGGTATCCCAGCTGAGTTATTCAAAGTCTTAAAAGAAGATGCTGTTAAAGTGCTGCACTCAATTTGCCAACAAATTTGGAAAACACAACAGTGGCCACAGGTTTGGAAAAGGTCAGTGTACATTCCAATCCCAAAGAAGGGCAATGTCAAGGAATGTTCAAACTATCACACAATTGCACTCATTTCACAAGCTAGCAAGGTCATGCTCAAAATCCTACAAGCTAGGCTCCAACAGTACGTGGATAGAGAACTGCCAGAAGTACAAGCTGGGTTTCGAAGAGGCAGAGGAACTAGAGATCAAATTGCCAACATTCGCTGGATTATGGAGAAAGCAAGAGAGTACCAGAAAAACATCTACTTCTGCTTCATTGACTATGCTAAAGCCTTTGATTGTGTGGATCACAATAAATTATGGCAGGTTCCTAAAGAGATGGGAGTACCGGACCACCTCACATGTCTCCTGAGAAACCTGTATAAGGGTCAAGAAGCAACAGTTAGAACCGGATATGGAACAACTGACTGGTTTAGCATAGGAAAAGGAGTACGACAAGGATATATATTGTCACCTTGCTTATTTAATTTATATGCAGAGTACATCATGCGAAATGCTGGCCTGGATGAATCACAAGCTGGAGTTAAGATTGCTGGGGAAAAGATCAATAACCTCAGATATGCAGACAATACCACTCTGATGGCAGAAAGTGAAGAGGACCTAAAGAGCCTCTTGCTCAGAGTGAAAGAGGAGAGCGCAAAAGTGGGCTTGAAGCTCAACATCAAAAAAACTAAGATCATGGCATCTGGCCCCATCACTCCTTGGCAAATAGAAGGGGAAGTCGTAGAAGTAGTGACAGACTTCACATTCCTAGGATCCCAGATCACTACAGATGGTGACTGCAGCCATGAAATTAAAAGACGCCTGCTCCTTGGGAGGAAAGCAATGGCAAACCTAAACAGCATGATAAAAAGCAGAGACATCACCTTGCCAACAAAAGTCTGCATGGTCAAAGCAATGGTATTCCCCGTAGTAATGTATAGCTGCGAGAGTTGGACTATAAGGAAGGCCGAGTGCCGAAGAATAGATTCTTTTGAACTATGGTGCTGGAGAAGACTCTTGAGAGTCCCTTGGACTGCCAGGAGATCAAATCAGTCAATCCTAAAAGAAATCAACCCCGACTGTTCCCTGGAAGGCCAGATCCTGAAGCTGAAGCTCAAATACTTTGGCCACCAAATGAGAAGGGAGCATTCACTGAAGACCCTGATGCTGGGAAAGATTGAAGGTCAAAGAAGAAGGGGATGGCAAAGGATGAGATGGTTAGACAGTGTCATCGATGCGATGAACATGAAATTGAGCAAACTTCAGCGGACAGCGGAAGACAGGAGGGCCTGGCGCAATCTGGTCCATGGGGTTGCGAAGAGTCGGACTCGACTGTGCAACTCAACAACAACAACATAGAAAAATAAAAACATAAAAAGAAAAAGCACAAAATTGATTTATCTTGAACATACATCTATTATACACAGTGCTATATCCTTCTGCATATCTTCCTAACACTGTGACCCTCAGTTTTTGTCTTTTAATTTCATGGCTGCAGTCACTATCTGCAGTGATCTTGGATCCCAGGAACATGAAGTCTGTCACTGCTTCCATGACTTCCCCTTCTATTTGCCAAGGAGTGATGGGGCTGGATGCCATAATCTTAGTTTTTTTGATGTTGAGTTTCAAGCCAACTTTTGCGCTCTCCTCTTTTACCCTCAGAAAGAGATTCTTTCGGTCCTCTTCACTTTCTGCCATTCAAATGGTATCATCTGCATATCTGAGCTTGTTGATGTTTTCCCCAGAAATCTTAATTCTGGCTTGTGATTCATCCAGGCCGGCATTTCGCATGATGTACTCTGCATATAAACCAAATTAGCAGGGTGACAATATACATCCTTCCCGTACTCTTTTTCCTATTCTAAGCCAATCAGTTGTTCCATATCCAGTTCTAACTGTTGCTTCTTGACCATATACAGGTTTCTCAGGAGACATGTGAGGTGGTCTGGTACTCCCATCTCTTTAAGGACTTGCCACAGTTTGTTGTGGTCCACACAATAAAAGGCTTTAGCATAGTCAATGAAGCAGAAGTAGATGTTTTTCTAGTACTCCCTTGCTTTCGCCATAATCCAACGAATGTTGGCAATTTGATGTCATGTTCCTCTACCTCTTCAAAACCCAGCTTGTACTTCTGCCAGCTCTCTATCCACGTACTGCTGATGTCTAGCTTGTAGGATCTTGAGCATTACCTTGCTAGCGCGTGAAATGAGTGCAATTGTGCAATAGCTTGAACATTCCTTGGCATTGCCCTTCTTTGGGATTGGAATTTAAACTGACCTTTTCCAATCCTGTGGCCACTGTTGCGTTTTACAAATTTGCTGGCATATTGAGTGCAGCACTTTAACAGCATAATCTTTTAAGACTTTGAATAGCTCAGCTGGGATACCATCACCTCCACTAGCTTTGTTGTTAGTAATGCTTTCTAAGGCCCATTTGACTTCACACTCCAGAATGCCTGGCTCAAGGTGAGCAATCACACCATCGTGGTTGTCAAGGACATTTAGATCCTTCTTGTATAGTTTTTTCTGTGTATTCTTGCCACCTCTTCCTAATCTCTTCTGCTTCTGTTAGGTCCCTACCGTTTTTGTCCTTTATCATGGCCAGCTTTTCACAAAACGTTCCCTTGATTTCTCTAATTTTCTTGATGATATCTCTAGTCCTTCCCATTCTATTGTTTTCCTCTATTACTTTGCATTGTTCATCCAGGAAAGCCTCATCTCTCCTTGCTGTTCTCTGGAAATCTGCATTCAGTTGGGTAAATCTTTCCTTTTCACTTTTGCCTTTTGCTTTCCTTCTTTCCTCTGCTATTTGTAAAGCCTCATTAGACAGCCACTTCACTTTCTTGCATTTCTTTTTCTTTGGGATGGTGCTGATTGCTACTTGCTGTACAATGTCATGAACCTCTGTCCATAGTTCTTCAGGCATTCTATCAAATCTACTCCCTTATACCTATTCTTCACCTCCACTGTATATTCATCAGGGATGTGATCTAGGTCAAGCCTGAATGGCCTAGTGCTTTTCCCAACTTTATTCAGTTTAAGCCTGAATTTTGCAATGAGTATCTCATGATCTGAGCCACAGTCAGCTCCAGGTTTGTTTTTACTGACTGTATGGAGCTTTTCCATCTTTGACTCCAAATTATATAATCAATCTGATTTCAATTTTTCCCATCTGGTGATGTCCATGTGTAGAGTCACCTCTTAGGTTGTGGGAAGAGGGTGTTTACTATGACCAGTGACAAAACTCTGTTAGCCTTTGCCCTGCTTCATTTTGTTTTCCAAGGCCAAACCTATCCATTATTTTGGTTACCTTTTGACTTCCTACTTTATCATTCCAGTCCCTTATGATGATAAGGACATCTTTTTTTGGTATTAGTTCAAGGAGGTGTTATAGGTCTTCATAGAACCAGTCCACTTCAGCCTCTTCTGCATCAGTGGTTGGGGCATAGACTTGGATTACTGTGATGTTCAATGATTTGCCTTGGATTTGGATCGAGATTATTCTGTCATTTTTGAAATTGTATCCCATTACTGTCTTTCTCGCTCTCTTGCTCACTATAAAAGCCACACCATTTTTTCTATGGGATTCTTGGCCACAGTAGTAGGTGTAATGGTCCTCTGAGTCAAATTCCCCTTTCCCGTCCACTTTAGTTCATTGATTCCCAAGATGTCTTACCATCTCATTTTTTATCATATCAGGTGTACCTTGATTCATAGATATAACATTCCAGGTTCCTGTGCAGTATTGTTCTTTGCAGCATCAAACTTTCCTTTCACTGTCAGACACATCCACAGCTGAATGTCCTTTCGGCTTTGGCCCAGCCGCTTCACATTTTCTGGGGTTACTTGTACTTGCCCTCTGCTCTTCCTCAGTAGTATATTGGACACCTTCCAACCTGAGGGACTCATCTTCTGGTGTCATATCTTTTAGCTTTTTGTTACTTTCCATGGGGTTTTCTTGGCAAATTGCCATTTCCTTCTCCAGTGGATCATTTTTTTGTCTGAGTTCTCCTCTGTGGCCTGTCTGTCCTGCGTGGCCATCTACGGTATAGCCCACAGCCTCATTGAACCACGCAAGCTCCCTTGCCGCGAGAAGGCAGCGATCCATGAGAGGATCATTTCCGTTTACTTTCAGTCAAATTAGTACATTTGGACTGCAGTTTAAGTCATGTAGTGAAGACATTGTAACTCTGTTACTCTTTATTTCGTTTCACCTTTATTTTCAGAGTTCTTTCTTCTGACTACATAACATAGTTTTGTACCCATTTCTAATGGCTTCCATTTATGGCATTATACATGTGTTTCAAGAATGTCACTTGGCTTCTCACTAATGCAAAATTGTATTGGTTTAGTACTACTGTTTTATTTGTTTCTGGGGAATAAAACAGTTTTTTCCTCTTGTCATTTTCAAGGTGCTTGTATGTTCTTGAGGGATCTGGGGGGCACTTAACCTACATTAGACCTAAGAGGTCTGAGGGTTCTTCAGGAGACAAAGAATTTCTCCGTACTGTCCTCGAGGATGCGTCAAGGGCAATACAGACAAAAGACTGACGTCTCCTTTAACAGCTTGATAAGCATCTCAGGATTTTCTGTAGGAATCAGTCCTGTTCTACAAAGTACTATATTCTCATTCAGCATAATGTGGTTGAATACACGCACTATATACAACAATGGTGAAGACTTATCTTTGCCCCGAGGGCTAAGTGCTATAACACTTCTCAAGTGGTAAGCTAAATAGAAGGGATGATTGAGAGATGTTGATGAGTTGAAATGCAACATTTAAATATGTTGGGAAAATTAAACATAAATCTGTATTTAGGTTAGTTTTTATTTTCTGTTTCAAAAGCCTATTTATTTACAGTGCCAAATTCTCTTGTAAAACTAAGCTAAATCATTCTTGTATTGACCATTTTTTTCATGTTGTTCTACTGAGGCCTCTTCCCAACTGAGTTCCTTATTGAATTGTATTTCTATGAGGGTATTGTAGGTTAGCAGCACATTTTATAGTACACAAAAGATGTGCCTTCTGAATCTTCAATGCCTTTCATATTGTTCCCCATAGAAAAACATCTCTGAAATACTGAATAAATCAAAATAGAAACATTTGGCTCTTGACTTGCTGCCAACATTATTTTTCTCTAAGTTAACATTTGTTGGAGTAGTCTGTCTAGCCTACCTTTATCTTTTTGATTAATATATACAAAGAAGGCCTTTTGAAACCCTCTATTGCAGTTTTTGGCTAAAGAACTAAAAGGGATTCATACCACGTTTATCTTTAAAATGAAAACATATTAGTACAGGATTAAAGGCAGTCAAGATACACATATGTATGTACACTCTGAACTTAAACCCTGGCGTATACATACACAGAGAGAGACACACACACTATGCATCTAATTTGGAGAGAGCATATAATTGTGTAAATAAGGACTTCAGCTGAAACTGATCTGACAATGACTTGCTGATTTTGTTCAGGTATTTTTAGATATTAAATGACAGGGAAAGATGTATATTAACCTGATTTGAATCAGGTTCCAGTAATTTTTATATGTTGTTCTTGAAGCATTCATTCTGTGAAATGGTATACCTATAATATGTGGCTCAATTTGATGCAGTTAGATAGCGCATCCCTGGGAATGAAAATTTTAGCAGCCTGATCATAAGGCTCATTCAGTTAGCAGATAAATGTTTCGGATGGAGAACATCAACTGCTGTGCCAGTGCAACATGGCAAAATAAGACAGAGTGTGCCATTGTTGCTGTAACCACTGGAAAACACAGGATGGACATTAACAATTAATGTGCAAAAAACTTCTGCAATATAACTGGTCTAATATGGAGAACAGACACAGGGTGATTTCCCACTAAGCTTGCCGGCGGTCGTGCTGCGTTGCCGGAGATTTTTAGTCAATTTCACACCGAAGCCGGGGCTGCATTTTGACCCGGCTGCCATTCCCGGAGTTCCGTAATCCTGTTTTTGAGGATTACGAAACTCCGAGGCGCGGTCAAAATGCAGCCGCTCGGGTGAAATTGACTAAAATCTCCGGGCAACGGCAGCCGCGCGGCAAGCTAGTGAAATCACCCACAGTTTTGGCTGAAGCTTGAATTTTTAAAGTACGGTTAGGGTGTGCAAAAAAAATTAATTCAGCCGATTCGGATTCGGCCAAATTGGGCAGAATCAATTTTGGCTGGCAGAAAGACTTCTGCATGTCAATTTCGGCAGTAGGAGCCATTGGGGAGTCTTTGGGCCAGCCCAATGTCAATTTCAGCCCCATTATATTCTAAGGGTCATTGAAGTCAATGGTGAAAACATAGGATATATTCTGGGGGATGGACGGGAGGGGGTTTGAGGGAGAGTCTCCAAACTTGCAAGATAGCTGCTGGGGCCTCTCTCCAAGATACTCACCAAGTTTCAAGAACATTGATCCAGGGGGTCCAATTTTACAGGCCCCCAAACAGGTTGCCCCATCCCCTCCATTGTTCTCTTATGGTGGGGAAAAAAGTTACTGATTTCCCATGATGCTGTTAGTTGCTCTGGGGAGGAGAGGGTTTGAGGGAGAGGCTCCAAATTTTCAGGGTAGTTTCAGGAGCCTCTCCCCACATAAACCCCCATGTCCCAAAGCAATTGGACCAGTGGGCCCAATTCTATGGGTACCCAAACAGGTTACCCCCATTACCTCCATTGTTTCCAATGGGGAAACCCAGCCGGCAGCACTTAAGGCAGGCAAGCAGGCAGCACCTAGCAGTCAGACTCTCCCAGAGAATCTCAGGGAAAGTGAACTGTCTTGGGAGGTGCTTGTTTGCCATGAGAACAAGTGGCACACTCCAGGACAAGTGGCACTGTGGCAGTTCAAGCATGCCACCGTGCCACACAGAAACCCCAAAAGACCAACAGGAACAACATTTATACAGGCCCTGCCTGTATAAATTGATGGTGCAACCTCATTGGACCACTCACACCACACACACATTAAAAAAAATATTTATAAGCACTGGAAAAATACAGAAAAGGGCAACTACAATGATAAGAGGAGGACACTTTCCCTATGAAGAAAGGTTAAGGCGCTTGGGGATCTTAGCTTTGAGAAGCAATGACTGAGGGGTGACATGATAAGAGGTTTACAAGGCTATGCATGGGATACAGCAGGTAGAGAAAGAAGTACTTTTCACCCTTTCTCACAAGACAAGAACTCATGGACACTCAATGAAATTGCTGAGCAGTCAGGTTAGAAGTTAGAACAGATGAAAGGAAGTACTTCTTCCCCCAAACAGTGATTAACACGTGGATTAACACTGGTGGCTAGTGGCTATAGACAAAAGGAACTCTTGGTCTCTGTGGGAAGTGATGCTCTGGTGCTGGGGGGGCAACCCCCTCACCTCTTTTAATAGTCCTGGATTAGGTAAAGGTAAAGGTCTCCCTTGCTCGAAAGCCAGTCGAATCCGACTCTAGGGTTGCGGTGCTCATCTCCGTTTCCAAGCCGAAGAGCCAGCGCTGTCCGAAGACGTTTCCGTGGTCATGTGGCCGGCATGACTAAACACCAAGGCGCACAGAACGCTGTTACCTTCCCACCGGAGTGGTACCTATTTATCTACTTGCAATTTCTTGCTTTCGAACTGCCAGGTTGGCAGGAGCTGGAACTAGAGACGGGAGCTCACTCCGTCATGCGGCACTCTCAGGTCTCGAACCGCTGAACTACTGACCTTCCACAGCCTGCAGTTCAGCGTCTTAACCACTTGAGCCACCGCAGCTCCTCAGTCCTGGATTACTTATACTTAAAAAAACAAAAACTCCTGAACACCAGCCACTGATGGACCACTCCTCTGCTCCAGCTTCCTTAAGTTTGTCAAATTCCATCTGGAAGCTGTTCGTGCCAGCCACCACCACCACCACTTCCTGTGGCAGTGAATTCCATGTGTTAATCTTATTTAAAGGACTTTGTTCCAGGACTTTTATCCACCAGTTTATCCAGCTCCACCAAGGCAAAACTTCAAGAAGACATTGTTTGATTCAGAATCAAGTTTCTTCCCCTCAAAGATATTATCCACACAGCTGGCAGTGGCTGAAAGATTTCATTCTAATATTTTTATAAGGGAAGGGGATTGACTCAATTCATACACAACACCGTAAGATAAGGTGCCACCTTCCCTGGGGCAGGTGTGATGTAACCAGCAGTGTGATGTAGCCAGCTGTCTTCCCCAGGTTGACGCCAACTTGTCTGCATTGGGCACAACTCAGCCAGTCTGGGCACAGTGCACCCAGGGGACACACCAGCTTCCCTGGCCTGAGTATGACTTGCTCCAGCAATGTGCCTCCTTCCTTGGGATTGGTGCAACTCACCCTGGCAGCACTCTGCCTTCCCCAAGCTGGATGCAATTCAACCAGGCCTAATTCAAGACTATTCAATGTGGGTGTCAAATATTCCGGTAGGGAACCGGTTCTAAAACGGTTCTGTCTGAAATGCCAGACCAGAAACCGTTTGGGAACCGTTCCTCTTCCGGATTATATCATCTGTCTGAAATTCCCCAAAGTCATAATTTGCTGAGGGCACCGAAAACCCTTGAGCCAGCCCAGGGTCAGGGCCAGTGCCAGGGTTTTTTGCACACTAGGTGAGGCTACCTTCTGGTGCCCCCCCCCCCACACACCCACCAATTTTCAAACATGAATGCATTTTAGGAAGAATGAAAAATGCTTTCTCCAACACAGAGATTGAGTCATAAAGAAAGCATCCACTGACTAATTTCTCCCTCTGACATGATGCTGTTAAAAAGCACAAGGGGGGGGGCATTGAAAATCCTACAAGGGAAATTCCGTTGCACTGAGATGTACTACAACAGTGAAAGCTTTTCCTGCCACAGAGGTGAAGTGATTATAAGAACTTCCCTAATTAATTTCTGTCTCTATGACAGGCAGCTGTTTGAGACAAACCCTATCAAGGATATACAAAATTCTGGGAATGCTAGGAAAATCCTGCATTATTTCTTTTCCCAGTAGAAACAAAGTTGTGGGACCAACAGGATTTTATTCCAGCATCAGCCTCCGTGGGCTTGAAGACCCCACTTTTTCAGATATAACCTCCTATGTCTCTGGAATTCCCCCCCCCTTCAGTCTAGAGAAAAAAGTCTGGAGAAAGATTTACCAGCTTTACCTAATTTAAGGTTTACATAATTTACCTGTTGCATTTCTCCTTTTGAATAGGCATTTTTTCCCCAAGGCACAGAAAACTTCCAGAGAGAGTGAGTTTTAGCACAGGTAACTCTGGGGAGGTAATACCCTATCCTGGATAGCCCAGGCTAGCTTGTTCTTGTCAGATCTTGGAAGGTATGCATGGTCAGTCCTGGCTAATATTTAGATGGGAGACCTCCAAAGAATACCAGGGGCATGATGCAGAGGCAGGCAATGGCAAACCACCTCTGAATGTCTCTTGCCTTGGAAACCCTAGTCAGCTGTGACTTGACAGCAACAACAACAAATACACATTAATATAGACCACAGTCCCAGATAATTTCTCCAAGTGACTTTGTGAATCTTTCTGTACAGTGCTTACTCTATTGCAGATATCTGGGAGCCTTCCTGACCTCAGTCAGGCTATTGCACAAGGTGGGGGCTACCAAGGCACCCCTGGATGGGGAGTTGCTGATTCTGCCCATTGGCGGGGAGGGGCTGCAGGAGTGTCTGCTGCTCGGATGAGCGAAGCTGTCATGGTGGAGCGTAAGGGGAGAAAAGAGCAAGAGTCCAGCAGCACCTGAAAGACTCACAAAATTCGTGGCAAGGGAGGAGCTTTCCCGACTCAGTCACAGCTCAGGAGTTTGTAAGCTGCTCTGAGACTCCAAGTTAAGGGCGGAGTATATAAATCCAATCTCTTCTTCTTCCAGCAGGACTGACTTATTTCCCCCCATGACTTACTTGAGAGTAACCCTGCGAGGAATCTGGCTGAAAAGCTTTTTGTCTCCTGTTGCAGATCTGAAACCCTCCCTGGTCTCTTGGCCGTTCAAATAGCAAAGCCCCCTCCTCCCAACCCCAGAAAGGACTTTTCCTCCCTCCCGCCCCCCCCAGCCTCTCCAAGAAGCAGCTCTCACCGTTTAACCATTACAATGCTGCAGATCCCCTGGCAGCGTCGCCCCATGCAAAGTTACTGGTAATCTCTGAGCCAAGAAGGGTCAGGGAGGGGGTGTCCCCACTGCACAGCACTCTGAGTGTGACTGAGTGTGAAAGTGAGTGAAGGGGAAACCCCGACTTGCCCCAGTTCCTCCCGTCTGCGAGCACCAAAAAGGGCACCCACAGAGCCCGCGCTGAAGGTAAACAGAGAGAGGGGAAGCCACCACATGGCTGCTGCTGCCTGTGGCTGCGTGCCTTCTCAGCTCGGCAAGTCCACCGCCACCACCACCTCCTGGCCTCTGGCTGCCCCTCTGTCAGTCAGGCAGCCTAAGCCACTGCCCAAGCAGCAGGGACCAGCAAAGCGACAGTTGGGCACCTCAGGCAGCAGCGACGGTGGCCTTCCTGCTACTTTCTCACCTTCCTCTCTCTGCTGATGGGGAGGGGACGGGCGGCACAGGCCAGTGTGGCGCCCTCCGACCAAGGAGGAGGCTGGAGCACAGCACAGGGGTGAGTGGAGGAGCAGATAAGCAGGGCAGCGAGGCAAGGCAAGGGGCAGGGCAGCAACAGGCAGGCCAGCTGGTGCCCCATTCCAAGGGGCGTGCTGTAGGTGGGTGCCTAATTCCTTTTTCTGGGTGGTCCAGCCCTGCCCAGGGTGACACTTATTTTGATGTAAGTAGACTTAGAATTGCTGCTTTAGAATGTTAGAATGTGAGACTGCTGTTTCTGTAATATTGTTATAGTAGCCCATGTACTGCATTTATAGTACAGATCCTCATTTCTTCCTAGCTGAAATGGTAAAAATAATGAAGGAAGCCTTTGGTGAATTAAACAGCTTGTTAGTCTTGAAGAATCAGTGAACTGAGTTCTCCAGAGGTTCATTGTACAAGGTAGTAGCAATGAGATTGGAACAGTAGAACTCCTCATTGTGGAATTATATATTAAGATATTCTTCACATTTAGTGTTAGAAATAGCTCCATTTTGGCAGCTTTCTAATGTATTAACTTTGATTTCAGTGATCCTGGCCAGAATTTAACCACAACAATAATGAAGGAAATTGTTTAGATTGAATAATTACAATGAATGGTATACTAGAAATTCATTGTACCATTGATTATATTTTTGTGTAGCTCTACTTGGCACCTCCAAGTTATGTTGTTGGCAATATGTTTTTCATTTTACTTTTCTTCTATTATTAAAATTTAAAAGAGAAAAAGTGCTCAATTTGAATTGCCTTCTTTCCTCAATAATTGATATGGTATAATGAAATGTTGACTATTCTGGACACATGGTTCAAAATCTGTTCTGTTTTTTAAAATTCTCCCTAGATGTATAGATGTTTAGAACATAAAAAGAGCCAATTTGTGGCACAGCATCAGCTGCTACATAGTCACAATGCCTGCAATTCCTTTCCAGGAATTATATATTTGTAGGAACAGACTCACTCCTTGCTTAATTAGATGTACTGTACAATAACATAAATCCACAGAACAGGGTCCCAGGATTTGTTGCCCTGTGTATATAGTATTGCTAAAGGAAACTTGGAGAGAAATAATAGAGACATTTTTGAAAATTTATATAAAGTTCAGTTGTGTTGTATTCTTGAAATCATTAGTTGCCATAGCCTAACCTGGTCACCATGCTCTGAAGAAATGAAGGGAACTTCTCATTGTCTTGCCTCACTTACCAGTTGAAAGAATGCTCTAGACTTGAGGAGGAGATTTGAATTTAAATAATGAAGGAAATGAGTAATGATGACTCACCATTCAAGCTTTATGACATTCCATATAATGTACATATGTAACAAAACAATTGTTCAGTTTTCTTTCTGTTCTCACACTTAACTCATTACTCATGTTCCTTGGAGTATAATTGTCGGTAACCACAAGCCTATCCAGGGCTCTTTTTGTAGCAGGAACTCCTTTGCATATTAGGCGACACACCTCTAATGTAGCCAATCCTCCAAGAGCTTACAGTAGCCCCTGTAAGAAGAGCTCTGTAAGCTTTTGGAGGATTGGCTACATTAGGAGTGTGTCGCCTAATATGCGAAGGAGTTCCTGCTACAAAAAGAGCCCTGCCTGTTACTACACATATGAACATATGATTGACATGGTCATTAGGAGGTGGTTGGAGATCTTTCATTATGACAACTGATCTCCAGGTGACAGAGATCAGTTCATGAGAGCCAGCGTGGTGTAGTGCTTAAGAGCAGCGGACTCAAATCTGTATAACCGGGTTTAATTCCCCACTCCTCCACATGAAGCCCACTGGATGACCTTGGACCAGTCATAGACTTGGATTACTGTGATGTTGAATGGTTTGCTTAGAAGGTGATTGTAAACTGCTTTGAGACTCCTTAGGGTAGAGAAAAGTGAGGTATAAAATCCAACTCTTCATCTGGAAAAAATGGTTGCTTTGAAAGGTAGATTCTATAGCATTATACCCCATTGAAATCTGGTCCCTCCCCAAACCCCACCTCCCTCAGGCTCCACTCCCAAAATCTCCAGGGTGGAGCTGACAACCTTGTCATCTCGGTCTTAGGGATCATGAGCTTGTCATCTCGGTCTTAGGGATCATGAGCTGGGAAGGAGGAAGACTACAGTTTGGGTGCTGACCAGTGTTCCCTCTAAGCTGAGTTAGTGTGAACTAGCTCACAGTTTTTTAGCCTCTGGCTTACACATTTTTGTCTTAGCTCAGGAAGGATGGCTCTAGAGCAAACTAATTTATGCAGTAGCTGAATCACTTGCTCACAACTTTAATGCTAGTAGCTCACAAAGTAGAAATTTTGCTCATGAGATTCCACAGTTTAGAGGGAACATTGGTGCTGACCTGCTGTGTTTTCTCCTATGAACTTCTTCCCCCTTTTCCATTTGTTGTCCTTTTGTGGTTGATTTGTTCCTTCTCCATGCTTTTCGCAACTTGATTAAACATGGTTTGAGAAAGGACAGGGGAAACACACAAAAAATGGAGTACAACAAATGGGAAATGAGAATGTGAGGCATTTAAGAGAAAAACTGCTAAAGGTCAACACCCAAACCATAAAAGCCATGTACATAGAAAGGGCCTTCCATTGTGCGAGAAAGTGACACTGAATCCAACTATGTTTTTTCTACTTTACTTGTATAGCTTCATGCTATACTGCTAGGTAGGGAACCAACCTAGCTCTTGTGAAAGAAGAAACACGAAATGGAGATGAAGGCACTAGTAATAGTGGGTGTGATAGGAGATGCTGGCTCGATCCATCAATTCAGTACAATTCTTTGGCTCCAGACTTGTAGTCTAGTGGAGCAAATCTTCTTTCCAGTGACTCTGATGGGAAAGGGTTACACAATTTTGCTCAGGTATAAAATATTTAAAATTGTAGTTAATCTCCAAAGCTACAGCTCATTCTGTTAATGTGCTTTACTCAAATGAAAGTTACAATGGAAAGTTCAAATGTATGTGGTATAACAGATTATGGAGATGCTGAGGACATCTGTCCCACTCTGTGAACAGGCCTTGGAACAGATGTCTCAAATTTCTTCAAATCCAGAACATGCTGTCCATTTTTAGTGATGAAGGGTATTTCTCCTCCTTGTCGTCAGTCACTAAAGCATTATCTTTAATACATCATATGTAAATTCTCAAAGCATCATTTTGCTCTTTAGTGAGTTTAGATATTACAAAATGGTTTAATTATAAAAACAGACAGACCTAGTCCTGGGACCCGTGTAGCTAGAAATAAATGTGCAATCAAAACTGCAATTACCTGCAGAATTTAGTGTAAACAGATCAGCAATCACATAACAAACACAGGCTAGTTTGCATTCTGATATGAATACAGTTAGATCCAAAGCAATTTTCCTTTATTTATCTTAGCTGCTCAGCATAAATAAAGCAAGGGCATTGAAGCAATTAGCATAATTAGAGTATCGTGGTCAGGCCCTGTGTGATTTCTAGAGACGTTTCACTTTAGAATTCTTTTTCCCATACAAGAGGTTCCCTGAGCCCCTAAAACATCGCTCTGGGCATTTTTGTATTTCAAATTTGCAAGTTGTCAGTTTGAAAAACCCTTGACACATGGATGTGAAAGCATCTCACAGACAACCACAGAAGGTATACCCTCCGCTTTTCATTACTAAGAAACAGGGGAATTTCCTTTTTCAGCTCTTTCTACTGTTTGGCATTTAACCCTAGAAATGTCAGGTGTAATTATCTCAACTAATGTGGAAGAGAGAAGGGTTAAAAGTAACCTGTTATTTTGTTTTTAAATAAGGTATAAGAAACCATTTCTTGCAAGAATTTTAGCTGCTCTTACTGACATTTTTAGTCTTGTGCTAATTCCCCATCTCAGGCTATGTTGTTTTAGGTCAGGCGTAAGTCTTGTCTTCTTTCTGTTTCTGTGTTATTATGTAGTGTGGAGAGGGACCCCCCTCACACACACACACACCGCTGCCAGTTGAGCTGGAGAAAAAAATGCCCTGTTTCTTTAATAAAGGTTATGAGTAGATATGGGCAACTGAAAATTTTCTTGGCATAGAAGTAAATAGCATCACCTGGTAACTAATATCCCAGTAAGCCTCTCTTAAAGGGACAGTACAAATTTCTCCAGGCCATCTGGCATCCCTACAGATCCTTACGCAGGTAGAAGACATTTTCAATTGTATAAGGGAAGTCTCCAATTTCTGCCTCATCCCCATTCCACTACGACTCTCCACATCTCAAGAGGGAAACCCATCAAGTCCCCTTCCAAAAGTGAAGTTCTGTTTGTGCTTCTCTGGATTCAAGTTACTATTTTCTTTTCTCTTTTACTACATTCTACTAGATGCAGGATATATTCTTCAATAGTGCATTAGTGCTTTGACTCCCCTTGATTTAAACACATACATATTTACTCAGAAGTCTCACTGAGTTCAACAGGACCTGCACCCAAATAAGTGTGCAGAGGACTTTATCCTTAGGGTTGGATCACACACACAAGCTGATTAGTTGCTACATCAGAGTTGAGTAACTATACCTCTGTTAAGTGCTAGGCTATAAGAATAGAAAGAGAGGGATAAAGTCACAGAAGCTGCAATCATAGAATCATAGAATGTTAGAGTTGTAAGGGACCTTGCAGGACATCTAGTCCAACCCCCTGCACTCGCCAGGAGCATAGCCAAAAGATAGCCTACATACCTACAACATACCCAAAAGATGGTTGTCCAGCTTCTGCTTGAAAATGTCCAGGGAAGGAGCATCCACCACCTTATTTGCCTCAGCCCACTGTTCCATCCTATCTAGATCATTTTGAATCCTGACTCTGTCTTCTTCAGAATTAGCAGTCCCATCCAGTGTTGTGTCTTCTGCAAATTTGATAAGCATCCCCTCTATGTCGTCCTCCAGGCCATTTATAAAAACATTGAACAACACTGGACCCAGGACCAAGCCCTGTGGCACTCCACTCAAGAGTTCCCTCCACATAGATGCAGGGCCATTTATGAGCACTCGTTGGGTACGATTTTTCAACCAACCATGAATCCATCCAACGGTTGCACCATCCAGCCCACACTTAACCAGCTTATCCTCAAGGATATCATGAAAAACTTTGTCAAATGCTTTACTGAAATCAAGACACACTATATCCACAGCATTGCCAGAGTCAACCATTTTAGTAACTCTGTCAAAAAAAGGAGATAAGGTTGGTCTGGCATGACTTATTCTTGATAAACCCATGCTGGCTACTGCCAATTAACTCATTCCATTCAAGGTGCTCACAGAAGAGCGTTTGATAATCTGCTCTACAATTTTTCCGGGTATTGATGTCAAGCTGACAGGCCTGTAATTTCCCGGGTCCATCTTTTTTCCCTTCTTGAAGATCTGGACAACATTCACTCTTCTCGAGTCTTCCAGCACAACACCAGTACTCCAGGACATCTCAAAGATTAGAGCCAAAGGCTCTGAAATAACATCTGCAATTTATTTTAGCACCCTGGGATGCAAGCCATCCGGCCCTGGAGATTTGAAAGTATTTAAGGCAACTAGATGCTCTTTAACCATTTCCTTACTTACTCTGGACTGGCAGTTCCTCCTTCCTCATATGTCCTCCATTCTTCAGTTTGTATACAGCTCACCTTACGGTTAAAGACTGATGCAAAGTGAGAGTTGAGTAATTCCACTTTGTCTTCATCCCTTGTTAAGACTTGACTGTCTTCCCCTAGCAATGAGCTCACCCCATCCCTGTTCTTCTTTTTGCTCCAAACATAGGAATAGAAATTTTTCTTGTCTGCTCTTTAGCCTTTCTGACACCATCCCTACAGATTCGAGCCTGCTTCTTGTACTCACCCTCAGTAATTTGGCTCTCCTTCCATTTCCTGTACATTTCCCTTTTTAGTCTCAGCTCTTCAGAGAGTTCCTTGTTCAGCCACCTCAGCTTAATTACCCATCTCCCACCTTTCTTTCTTACCGGAACAGTTTGCGATTGTGCCTTAAGCACTTCATTTTTCAGCATCTCCCATCCTTCCTGTGCAGATTTCCAGCCATGGGATCCTACCTAATATTTCTCTAAGTTTTTTAAAATCAGCTTTCCTGAAGTCAAATTACAAGCTGACATGGTCACTATTCCCCAAGGATCCCACAACATTCACTTCAATCCTAAGCACCTTCCTGGGAGTAAGTCCCAATGACTAAAATTGGACTTACTTTTGAGTAGACCTGTTTGGGATTGCTCACAAAGGATTTTAAAACCATGGACAAGAAGGTTGTGTTGCATGAGGTGGGAGTAGGAAGCCATTTCTCAATTTTGAGCAGCTACAGAAAATGTTGCTGCCATATGATTTTGTCCTTATTACTATGAAGGAGCTTCATTTTTTGTTAAATCACTCACCACTGAAAACATAAGCATAAGACTGGTCAATGAGATACACAGATATTAGAGCAAGTAGAGCAAGATCCTTTCCTTTGAACCACATCAATCTAACTTTGGCTAACATGTATGTGGAATGAATGCCCAGCTAAATGTTAGGTAGGTACAGTTCAGTACCCTATGTAACAAGCAGAATGTTACTTCATCCTCATCATAATCACAACCATTATTGGCATATATCAGAATACAGGTAGAAGCGATAAACAGGGAGATAACAAGGAAAAATGAGTCAGTCATATGCATCTAGACATTACGCAATCAATCCTTGATTACCAGATTTAGGAATAAGGCTACCTTTTCAGTTATTTTGGGTGACGAATCATTCATAAGATGGCGAATGTTACTTTATTACAATAATTCTCTAAATTACAGGACTTGTTTACAGAAAATAGTATGAGGAAAAGGCAGACAACTGGATCTGAAAAAAGTCTTCCAGCGAAACGGAGTTCTGTAATTTGTTCTTATGTATTTCTTGGGTCAGATTTAAATTCATGTGTTTAGTACTCTGTAATATGAGAGTTGAATTGATTATCGTCTTCCTGCCAGGTTTTTCTGCATTTCCTGAAGATTTCTTCCCAAAGACTATCTGGACATTACATACTCTAGCCTGCATGGTATCTATCTATTCTTTTAATATCATTAGCATTGGGAAATATTTTCCCTTTTATGTCCTTCATCTCTGAAATGAATGTTGTGCAGCCATTGACCTTCTACAATTTTTTGTTTAAGTTTTCTTCAGGAACTCTTAAAGTGGGTGCACACAAACCAGACATCCCAAAGGAAAAACAAGCCCCCCCTTCCTCAACTTCATTTTTAAATTTCAGAAGAGAACAATTTAGCAGCATCTGAACCATCTTTCCTACTTCTTGGCTACCTACTCTCAAGTGTGATACCAGCCGTTCTTACTTGCTGCAGGCAAGGTCTGATCACATTAGAAGGATAAACTACTACAAGACTCCATTTCACTCTGCTGCACTGAGAGTCAAACTCTTCATTTGATGGGACAGTTGTGAACCTCAAACCAATTTCCAATTTGTGTCTTCCTGTTTTTTTCCCCTCCCTTCTTGTCTGGCCACATGTCTTCTGTTATTAAATTAAGTTGGTACAGTATTACTGCAGACTGATAGGATAGGATAGGATACTGCAAACTGACTGGATAGGATCCAAATAAGCTGAACTGGCCCCTTAGTCTCCTGTTCCCTCCTCTTATAACTTCTCACAAGAATGTTTTCCCTATGCTGAAGGAAAAGGAAACAGACAAGGCCTACTCTGGGTTATGCAAATAGACATCTAACCCAACAAATCCTGCTGAAATTGATAGAACAGTGGCTTCTTCCCTTTGTTAAGCCCCATATTTATTCCTATGCTAAACTTGCATAGGAGATTTTAGGCATAGCAGCAAGTGATGCATAGTACTGCAGCTGGAATGTGCAAATCTAGGTTCCAATCCCTGATCATCCATAAAGCTTACTGAACAGATCTCAGACAGACTTTCTTGTGTTTTATCCTTACAACAACAACCTTGTGATGTGGATAGATTCAGATGGGTAATCATGTTAGTCTGAAGCAATAGGACAGAATTTGAGTCCAGTGGCATCTTTAAGACCAACAAAGTTTATTTCTGGGTACATAAGCTTTTGTGTGCATGTACACTTCATCAGATACACTGAAACAGTGTTTCTCATGCCTTACGTATGGAGGGGCTAGTTGCCAGGAAGGAGTAGTTAGAGTCAAGATGCATAAGTAACTGGATGATAAGTATAGCTGAGAGTGGAGTAAAGCAGTTGGTAAGATCTGTGAATAGCAGTAAATTAGCATACAAATGCAAGAATTAACAAGCAGATGTGACAACTACATTTGAATCCAGTGGCACCTCCAAGACCAACAAGGTTCAATTCTGGGTATAAGCAAGAATTCTGTATGATGTCAATGTCCCTTTTACACATTAACAAGCTAAATAAGCTCGCTCCTTGAACCATTTTAAAACTCAGTGGACTGGGGACAAAAAGAGAAGGTAAAGACAGCAATGCATGATTGTGAGCAAATGCAAAATGTCTTTATTGTGGGGCTTTTTTAGAATGTGTTGTGGGGTTAAAGTAGGAACAAGTGACATTTTATGTGGAATGTCATTTATTTCAGAATACAGGCATCACATAGGACACATTTCTGTAAATGCAGATGCACACATTTTACAATATGGTCACAATTTGTTTAATCATGTATGATTCTCTTTTGAAAAGCACAGACCTCAGCAGTATTGTACAGATCGGAATCTTTATTGTGCATCATTTGCACAATTGGCTTAATTATATATCTTGGGTGACAAGTCACCACTTTTGTTTATGGAACTGCCTGTTATGGAACTGCCTGTTTGCAACTGCTTCCTGCATATACCAGTATGTGACCTTTGGAGTGGGAGTGGAAAATTACAGTTACTTACAGTACGCATTACAGAAAAGATGAGCTTTAGGAGGGATTTGAAGAAAGGAAAAGATGCTGGAATGATTGGGAGGCCCTCTAAAAATGCAGTGGTGACTAGAAAATTCTTTATAGGAATAACAAGAAAATGGCTTAGAGAATTGGGGCTGAAGATGGCTGAATTCCAATTTGGAATACTGAATAACATATACTCCATCCCAGCCAATGCTCCCTCTAAGCTGTGAAGTCTTGTGAACAAAAATTCTACTTTGTGAGCTACTGACATTAAAGTTGTGAGTGAGTGATCTGGCTACTGCATAAATTAGTTTGCTCTGGAGCCATCCTTCCTGAATGAAGACAAAAATGTGTGAGCTGGAGGCTCAAAAACTGCAAGCTAACTCACACTAACTCAGTTTAGAGGGAAGACTCCCAGCTATAGCTGGGATTAAGGGCCAGTTTACTCATGATTTGATTAATTTGCACGTGATCATTCGCAGCTGAAAGTGTGATCCAAAGAAAAGTGTTGCATTTAATTGGAATTTGGTTGATAAGACACTGGTGGCAATTAGTTTGTAATGGTTCATTCACACATGCACAGATAATCATAGGTCTTAGTCAACAAGCAGGGTTTTTTTTTCTGAGGGAACGCACTAGAACAGAGTTCCGGAACCTCTTTGACAAAATTCTTTTTAAAATGTTTAAAAGTTCACGAGTTTTCAGTATACAGACTAAAAAATTCATTTCCCTCTTGAGAGTTCTGGCACCGCTTAAAAAAAAAAAAAGCCCTGTCAACAAGTAATTAACACACCCTTGCAATCCAGCTCCCAGCAGAGGGAATAAACTATTGGTTTAAAAGCAGCTGTTCACATGAGGGTCATTTCATTCCTTCTGACGCATGTCAGGAGTGCATGACTTTTTGGTTCACATAGCCACACACCTGACAAGTATCTCTGTGGACATTATATAAATTTAGCCCATGTTTTACTTCACTGCAATTTTTATGGGGAAGTGTGGGACTGTATAATTAAACCTATTGTGTCTAACATTCATGGTCTATCTGGGGCAAAGTTAGTATCTCTTTTACTATCTAACCGATGTTCCCATATTACAAGTTCAGTTGCAAGGTACCTCTTGGCTGCCATAACAATCAGACAGCAAAAGTTTAGCTGTTCTATCTGATGTTTGATGTTTTTATAATTGAAACTCTCTGTAAATTTGCCATGTTGTACCTTTTTTCTTTTAATGCCAATAAAGGTATTTGGATTGAGTACAAATTTATCCATGAAGGGAGATGCTGAGTCAGAGTAAAACATTTTCCTTCAAGAGTATAAATCAGAACAGTGCTATTGCTTGGTTTTTCCCTGAATTGAATATGCAGCAATCCTCTACTCCCATCTTTACAAAGTATTTTACCTGTGTGTGGGAAAAACTGTAATTTATTTCTCTAAAGGTTCTAACTGTTTTGGAAATGGTGCAACAACTGTTCTATATCCAGTGTGCCAGAATTAAATTCATATGACACAAGGCCATATCACATTCATGTGATCGCTGCAAAGTGTACTTTACTTGTTAGTCTTTATGGTATTCTCATGACATGAGCTTTAAATGCAAGGGTGATGAACCAAGAAAATATTTATTCCTGTTTTGGCATTAATTTCCATTTGCACCAAGATGCACCCTCTACCATTTTTCCGTTCTGGGGAAGAGCTTCTTGGTAAGTTACCAACAACACATGGGCATTTCAAAAGCCCCTGGCCCAAGCTGTCTATCCTGTAAAATCAGATCAGGGGGCCATGACTCCTTTGTTTTTAAAGCCTTAGTGTGGTATGAGAGTAGGTCAGCAGTGAGAGAATCAGATATGGAGGCCAAGAAGATTGAGGATGATCTTGCAAGAGTGAGATTGGAAAACCAGAAGAGGAAGAAGTGGTTCAATCTACCATGGTACTTACAACCAATTGTAATGACAGGTCCTCTGCTACTACAGGAATTAAATGAAATGAAAATTTCAAAGCTACCAGGAGTACATGGGAGATCTTTAAAATGAAAAAATAAATGGAAGTTAACCCTTATGGCTGCAATCATACACACAGTTAGACCCGACATAGGCACAAATGTCAGGTGGATTTAAAGGGTGCGATCAGACAGCAACATCTGGGAAGCATCCTGCAGTTGTTGGCAACCCATGCTACTCCGCTGCAGAAGCAGAGTAAAAAGACACCAGGGAAAGTCTGGTAGTAAATGGGTTCCGACGAGCCACGGACGGACTTTTCCCTGTCTGATCAAGCATGTGCAACTCATACCATTGGAATGGTCTGATCAGGCCATCCTGGCTTGGTGCCGTTCCCCCCTCTTCATAGTATGCGCATCATGGGGGCCCTCAGTGTAGAGGTGTGATTCCTTGTTTATGCACATGGGAAACAAACGGCCAAAAATCCCCGACTCACCCGCAGTTGCATCTAATCACACAGTGATAGGCTGCACCCACTGCTACAAAGGGCTGTGATCTCGCAACAGCATTTCTAATTGATCCAGAGGGAATAGCCTCACTTCCCCCGCCCCCACTTCATCTGGCTCATGTGACCACAACCTTATGATGGTGACCCCTTGAATGATGAAAAGGCTTCTTCCTGAGCACCTCTCCTTCTTTCACCTCTGTTTTCTTCCTCCTGATTGTCACCAAGTGGTTGGCAAACCACAAAGCTGTCTTGATCATTGGGCATATTACTCATTGCATGGCAGACCCTGCAAACTGTTTCCTAGATCTTTGAGTTATAGCCATTGGCCAGAAAGATACAGCATCTGTTTCTGTTTCATCAGATTGTTGTTTTCTTTCTTTGAGGACCACCCCCCCTTCCCCTCAGAGTGAAATCCATTCCATATTGTATACTTGCTATAAATATACATGTTGGCTGTTGCACTGTCCTTTGTGTCAGCCTTTAAAAAAACTTGCTTTGTATTTAGTTTGAATAATTACCAAACAATTTGCAATTAGAACTCTAGGACGTGACCTCATGCTGATTTAGTTCTTTCTCTACTTCTGTATTTAATACATTTCAGATACTGAAAATACCAAATCTTTGTCCTTTTTTATTTTGATACTTATCAGTAATGGAAACATTCCAAAACAATCAGCCAAATACCTATGCTTTGTTCATTTATTGCCTTCTCTGAAGATAAATTGACTGTACTCAACTCTCTTCAGCATTTTTCTTCACCTAGATATTATTGCCTTGTGCAGCCACCCCAAGGTGACTGTTATCACTTAATTAAATCCTTGCACGCTGGGAAGAAAAAACAACATTGTTCGTTTATAACCCCAAGGAGCTTTCTTTTTTTAAAAAAAGGCAGTGTGCTTTCCCCCTGCTTTATTAACTTATTCCTGGCTACAACAAGACATACTTTGTTGATGAGCAAAAGGTTGTATTAGCTTTTTATTTTCCAGGTAAACTTATCTATTCCCTAGGAAAGAAGTGTGGGCTTTGCTACAAAGAAGAAAAAATGGGATCTCTCCAAGTCTTGCAATTCTAGTAAAGGTCTCTGTAAACATCAAACTAGGAAAGAGGAACAGGGGAGTAGTAGGCAGGAAATGAGAAAATAAAATGCAAACATAAAATTGGAACAAGGCAAAAAACAAGGTGACGTGGATCTACTCTGGGAAAAACCTATTGCAAGTATCAGAGAAAACGGGCATTATGAACAGCTCTTTTGCAGAAGGGAGATATATCAGAGCTCTTTATGTTACTGTCTGGGGCAGCCTCTTTTTATTAACCTCTTGGTTAATGTGCTCTCTCTGTCCATCGATTTTAGACTGAAAAAGACAGAGCTCTTACTTTTTACCTTTGTGTTTCACCTCTACAGTGTTCAGTCTGGTCCTGTCATACTCTTGAAAACAGTAAAGGGAAAAGACTGGAGATGAACCATTCATTGGTGGCGAGACCTGTGATCTGCCTTTATGTGGTTTTAAGCACAGCATTCAATATTAGGAAGTTCACTCCAAGCAGTACACATCCAGACTCTGCATCGTGATTTAGTTGCCTTTTAGCTCATTTCTAGTCCATTAAACCCAGGACTAGAAAATAGGTTTATCCATTCTAAAAGTTTGGCTCAAGCAAGCATATGTATTTGCCCGTGATGCTAAATCATTTTGCCACCTGCTGTGTTCAGCAACATAGTAGATGCTACTTAAGGCTGTAATACTTGCAAGAACACTTTGTGCTGGGATGTAACCTATTTAGAAGCCATTGCATTCAAGAGTGGGAAAAGAAGGAGTTCCTGTGTTTATCCTTATTTGATAGTTAACAATTGGAAGTGCCTTTGTTTTACCAGCACTATATTTAATCATTTGTTCTATACTATTCAAAGAGATGTTGGTTTTCTGGAAAATCCATTACTTCCTTGCTTTTGTTGTTTTTGTGGACAAGAGGTTTCTTTGGAGTTTTTGTGTTCAGAGGCCTCAAACACAGTGTCTGTAAGGGGTTTGGATGGTCAATTTCACCTGTGTCTTTGCCTTTAACCATAGGAATTAACAGGTGAAACTATTAATTACACAAGCATAGAGGCCTGCTGAGTAGTCAGAAGCCCTATAAGCAAAGTAGTTTGAGTTGCAAATGTATGTAATGAAGATTTGATGAGGTTTTGGTTTTTTTGCTAATGAAAAACAGCCTTGGAATGTTGCAGTTCTGGGAAACATCAGTAGGTGGGAGAAGGGTTCACTCCTCTTCTTTGCATAGCTATTTTCTGTTCAAAATTGCCCACCATGGATTTTTTTTTCTCCTAAAAGATTCCCAATGCATGTTTACAAGGAAACATATATCTGGAACCCTATAATGTATTTATTTATTTATTTAGAACAGTTTTCTGCCACCTCTCCAATTTGTGGCATGCCCGGTCCACAAACTGTCACGAACTTTAAAGAGTTAAATGAACTGGTTTGGATCATGATGCAGTAGAAGGCCCCCCAGCATGCTAGAGACCCCAAACTCACAAAGGATCTCTGGCTGACTCTCCTCTACCTGCCCTCCATGTTTGGTGAGTATGGATATACGGGGCCTGAGTTACAGCCCCCTCCCCCCAAAGAAGGTGCCCCATCCTCCATTGCTTCCAATGGAGGGGAAAAACAGCAAAAAAGCAAGGACAATAGAAGCCCAGCAGAACAGAATCAAAGTCCCAGAGAATCTCTGCAGTAAAAATGGAAGGGGAGCATTTTGGGAAGCCCAGCAGAATCAGTGCCACTGCAGTGTAAACTCAACAGGATTAAGATTAAACCAAAGAATCTCTGCAGTAGAACCCAGTGCCAATGTGGCAATGCCAGCTCAATCACAATCCAAGCAGGGAGGGCATTTTTGCAAGCCCAGGAGAACCAGTACAATGTACAGAGTACCCAGCAGTAACAGTGCAATCACAAAGTGCCCAGCAGAACGTAGTGCCACTGACATTGCAAGCTTGAAAGGACTGATCTCAAAGCACAGAGTCAAA
Source organism: Gekko gecko (assembly GCA_029375565.1). Lineage (NCBI taxonomy): Eukaryota > Metazoa > Chordata > Lepidosauria > Squamata > Gekkonidae > Gekko > Gekko gecko. The sequence continues at coordinate 189,858,721 of JAPDNY010000003.1, forward strand.
AATCCAAGCAAGGGCAGTGGGATTTTTGCAAGCTCTTGTGCAAAAAAATGGGAAGTGAATGCAAAGGAACCATGGCAAAGGGGGGGACCCTCTTGAAGCTGGCATTACTAGTTTGAAACTGGCAACAGCCTTTCCAAAGCTGGAGAATTCCACCCCCCTCCCTCTTTGCTTTAATTTTGATAAACATTTTGTTTGAGTGGAGACAGTCTATGGGTGCAGTCAAACTGACCTTTGATTGGGGTTCGCTGCTGTTCCCTCGCACATGTAACGTTCACGTTCACATGCACCAATCCGCCTCCCGCGCCAAAGCAGGCTCACTCCCGCAATGCTGTGGGGTTTTCCTGACTCCTGGGAAATCAGGTATTTTCCTAACCACACAAAGGCAGTCCAGTGGTACACTATATACAAGAGTTTTATTCACAGTATTCACAAGCAAAGTGCTACGCCAGACATCCAATATACAGAAGGAGAAAATATGGCAGTAGTACAAAGACTTATATACAAACCCCCACCAATCATTGGGCTGCTGAGCCACAGTGACTGCACACTGTTCAGTGCCAGGCAGAACAAGTTGGGACTTGTCCTCTGAGTACATCAGCTGACACTAGCTGACAGGTAGCTGTCAACTTAGATCCTAATGATCTAGCTACTGGAGATTAACATACAATATGCTCCTAATGCTCCTGGTCCACCTCAACATCCTGTGACAAGCATGGGACAAGCCTGCATCTATTCCACTGACATTGAAGTGACCTGATTCACTGTACCGTGTACAACCGTCAGATGCTAAATTCCTGTTCTCACACCCAGCACCGAACTCAGTGATAGTGCACTCTACGTCCAAATCCAAGCAAACGAGGCACCCAGCCCTCATCGCTACCAGTACCGGGTGCTCCCCTTCGGGCTGGCAACTGCACGAAGAGTCTTCATGAAATGCATGGCAGTAGTCACAGCTTTTCTCAGGCAACATGGAATAATGATTTCCCCTTACGTTGGTGGTCTCCCACTTGCAATCTCAGCTCTGTCGGGACGTAGAGACCACACTCAGACTCTTGACTTCCCTGGGCCTCTGTGTGAACCTCTCCGAATCCCACTTGACCCCTGTCCAGGACTTACAGTTCACAGGGGCATGACTCTGTACCCTCTCACAACGTGCCTTTCTTCCTCCAGACAGAGCTCTCGCTCTCTGCTCATTGGCAGTAGTCATACTGTCTTCACCCACACAGCCAGCTCGGGTGTTCCAATGTCTTTTGGGGATGATGGCAACCATCAACGTACTGCTGTATGCCAGACTTCACATGCGGCCACTTCAGTTGTGGTTCATATGAGCTTTTGACCTTCTTCGCTTGCACCAGACCTTACACCTTACAGTGCCACCCAGCGTCCTACCATCCCTTCAGTGGTAGACCATAGAGAAGAATCTTTTGACTGGAATGCCTTTCCGCCTCCCTTCTCCGAGTGCTATTCGGACCACCAATGCCTCCCTGTGGGGTTGGGGAGCCCAGTGTGGGACACTAATGGCTCAGGGGCAGTGGTCCAACTCAGAACGCTCCCAGCATACCAGCTGTCTGGAGCTCCTGGCAGTACATTGAGCCCTTCGGTCGTTCCTTCCAATTCTGTGCAATCGCCTCGTGCAGATCACATCAGACAACATGACTATCATCTACTATATAAACAAACAGGGTGGCAGGGCCAGCTCCAGGGTTTTTGCACACTAGGCAAGGCTACCTTCTGGCGCCCCCCCCGGCTGTCTGTTCTTGCTGGCGCCATCCCTTCCTGCAGCAGTGAATTCCACCTGTTAATGACTCTCTGGGAAGGACAAGACACAGAAGCTTCCCTCTCCTTCTCCACCCCCACCCCATCACTATTCCACTAGAAGCTTCACCTGCAATCCCAAGGGGGCTGAGAGAAAGGGAAGACAGAGAGAGGGAGATTCTGCATCCAGCATTCACTCCACATTTTCTAAACTGGGAGGGGAAACTGCAGCTTCAAATACCTCGGGGCAATGCCGTACTCACCCCTGAATAGCCATAAAACGGCCATAAATCTATACAGAAGAAGGTACAATAAAATCTGACAATCAAAGAACTCGAAAGGGGCAGGGAGTGTGGAAGCTACCATAAAACCTGATAATCGAAGGAAGAGAAACCGGTATACAATGCGGAGGGGGATTTCTGTTCCAACGTGGGTTTCCTAAACAATGGAGGGGAAAGGAGAGGGGGTTGGAAGGCTGCAGTTCCTCTTGAGTTCCTTCTCCACCCCTTCACCTGAACAGCCAGAGTTGGGGCGGCCTCAAGGGGGAACCCAACATCACCTGGCTCCCAAACACAGGGAGGGAAGGGGAGGGGGCTGATTTGTGTGTCGGACGGGGACCTGGGCAGCGGGGCAAGAGCCAGGGGAGGGGGTGGGAGACAGGGTGAGGGGGCTCTTGGGGGGATGCGATCCCTTCCTGCAAAGAAGAAAAGAAGTAGGAGGTCCATTCAGCCCTTTCTGGCTCCGTTCGTCTTACCTGCAGCCGAAGCCACCTTGTTCTGTTTCCAGCACAGTGATTCTGTCACACATGGAAAGCCCCTCAGCAGGACCAACTCCAGTGCTCTCATTTTCCCTGTGCGCCCCCTCAAATGTCCCCAGATGTAGTGGCACAAACAACAAAGAAAACCCACCACATTTTGGAAGCGGTCCTCCTCCTTCAGGTTCAATCTGTATAACAACCTGATGTGAAACTTAGATTCACCCCCACTGCCCCCCTCCCCACTGCAACGAAAGCAGAACTTACCTTCCTGTGGGCCCACAAAAGGGGAGCAAAGCAACTGAAGGAGCGGGGGAGTTCCCTCCTTCAGGGCTGCCTGCTAGCCCGCCTCTCCACCTGCAGCCAAAATCCGCTGGCTGGTCCCTCCAGGTTCCCGGCACCCCACTGGGAAGGTGACGGCCATGTCACTTGATTATCCAGAACAGCCTTTTGGGGAACACATGGAGGGGGCGCGTCCCCGGCTGGAAACTCTCCGTCCCCCAGCTGGCATCCCATCCCCTCCTCCTCCACACGCCTGTCCTGGACTCCTGGTTTCCCCTCCTCAGCTTGTCCTCCGAGTATCCAAGAAGCTTTGCAAGAAGGTCATGACCTTGTGGCATTGTTGCAAGATGCAGGACATAAACCTTACTGCAATGCATCTGCCAGGCATCCAGAATGCTCAAGCAGACCGTCTTAGCCAGATGCAGCTGGTAGAACATGAGTGGTCCTTGAATCCTCTTTACCTGCAACAAATCTTTCAAGAGTTTGGGTACTCCAAAATCGATGCCTTTGCGACACAGGACAATACAAACTGTCGGATTTTCTACAACCGAGGTCCCTCGTCAAAGTTCTCGAGGGGAGATGCATTCCTCCACCAATGGAGGTGACATCTTTTCTACATGTTTCCTCCATTTCCACTCATCACCAGAACAATCCAAAAGATTGTTCAGGATCTTTGACAACATATTGTTCAGGATCGTTCAGATTGCATTTTGATAACACCATGGTGGCCATGACAGTTTAGGTTTGCAAGTCTTCTGAAATTGTCCAGTGCAGTCTATCGACATGTCCCTCTGGCGCCCAACCTGGTCTCCCAACATCAGGGCCAGATCCTCCATCACAATCCTGGATTTCTCAAGCTGTCTGCTTGGAGAATACTGCCCTGACCTTCCCTCCTGAGGTGCAGCATGTTGTTCTGAATGCAAGGAAACCAGCCACTCATTGCTCCTATCAGGCAAAGTGGAAGTGTTTCATTTCCTATGCTTCCAGTAAGGGAGAAGACCCAAAGATGGTGCCCTTACCTATGATCCTTGCCTGTCTTTTTTCTCTTCACCAGTCCAGTCTGGGCTACTCCCTGCTGAAAGTCCATCTCTCCACCATCTCTGCCTTTCACCACTCTATTGAGGGAAAGACTGTGTTCTCACATAATACCTTTAAGTAATTCTTGAAGGGCATGCTGAAGCTCCACTCCCCTGTCAAGCCACTCGTTTCGGCATGGAGTTTGTCTCTTGTCCTCTCAAAACTGATGGGCAAGCCATTTGAGCCTCTTGCAACTGTACCTCTGCTTCTTTTGTTGTGGAAAACAGCATTCCTAATAGCTGTCACTTCAGCTATGAGGGTGAGTGACCTGTCTGCGTTACGAGCCGATCCTCCTTACACTATTTTCCACAAAGACAAAGTGGTCCTCCAGACAGACCTGCCTTTCCTACCCAAAGTGGTGTCGGCTTTTCACTTGTCCCAACCCATCATCTTGCCTACTTTCTTTGCTAACCCAGCAGATGACAGCCAGAGGACCCTTCACACATTAGATGTCCACAGGGCACTCTCTTTCTACCTCTCGAGGACATCCTCTTTCTCTCTGGACCTTTGTCTGCTTGTGGACTATAGTAAGCCTCGATTGGGATGTAGAATTTCCCCTCAACACCTGTCAAAGTGGATCGCCTCAGCCATTCGGCTTTTTTATGAGTTGACGAAGTAACCTTTGCCAGTCATGCTGAAAGCTCATTCCACTAAAACTGCTTCTGCGTCTTCAGCTTTCCTTGAGGGAGTCCCTCTGGAGGACATCTGCTGCCACATGGTCCTTGCAGACAATCTTTGTATCACATTATGCCCTTGATGTTCAGGCATACCGATGTGTCCTTCGGCCAGTTGGTACTCCAATCCATCTTCCAGTGATGACTGGTGTTCCTCTTCAATCAGGTAGGCTGCCTGTTTATATAACCTGCAGACACCTTTTTTGCCTTACATGTGGCATGTTCTCTCTCTCCAGTATGGAGATGCCTGCACCCACCATCTGGTCAGATAAGCTCACTAAACACCCATGTGTGGGACTGCACAGAGACCACAAAGAAGATAAACAGGTTGCTTACTTGTAACTGATGATCTTTGAGTGGTCATCTGTGCAGTCACACCCACCCACCCAGCCTTCCCCACTGCTGGCATCTCTCAATGGCAAATTTCTCTCTCTCCTCTTGGGACTTGCTAGCGGTAGTTGGAAGAAACTGAGTGGAAGGGCATTTCCTCCCTCACTTCAGACATGCACAGTGGGTGTCTGTTCCCCAGGGCATGGGAAGGAAGTGCACCAAAATTCAGAGGCTAGCTCTTGTAGTTCTCTGAGGTCGGGTTTGAGCACAGGCTCAGAACCCATGTGTGTGGGACTGCACAGATGACCACTCAAAGAATTGCTAGTTCAAGTGGAAACGTGCGCTGCGGGTGTGACTAGCTAAGTGTTAATCTGCTCCATAGGAAATATATTGGACTGTTGGGGGCAGGGTTAAATCATTATTAAACTTGGTTCCTACCAGAAAGCTGTGTGTGGCCTCTCTTGCAAATACTTGCCATAAGCTAGCCCCAGTTTACAACAGCTTAGGGCTGTCAAGCCCCCAGGCTCCTTGCTTGCCACCACTTCTAGCAGCAATGGGAGAAACATTAGAAAGAAAAATTAGACCTCATCTACTCATGGGAAATTCTTATCACAGGGTTCCTGGTGATTCCTAGAGGTACCCAGAAGTGAAAATGGTAGAGCTAGGAATCACCGATATCTCTACAGTCAGAACGTCTGGTTGTACCATAGAGTTTCCAGTGTTTCATAAAACTACCCTTTCACTTCCAGGAAGCTCTAGGAATCATCAGGAACTCTATGGTAAGAACTTCCCATGAGTAGAAAAATCCTTATTTTTCCTTAAAAATTGTTCTTTCAGGACACTGCCCCGCACAACCTTCCCACCAGTTGTCAGGCATTGCACAACCAACATGCATATAACTCATTCATAATATCCAAACACTACCATTCAAGAACTAAGAAATATCCTTAAGGTACTGTAGGAATGCAAATGGATTTATGTGCACCCAGCATAGTTATCTCTCCAGTATATGTGCTGCTGGATCAGAAGGAAGTGTACTTGACAATAAGTTCCACTGTATTCAGTAGGATTTACTCTGACTGTGCATAGAATTGCCACCTAACTGTTATGTGTATCTATAGAGTGCTAAGTTTTTTCATAAAAACAATTATTGGATGCTAGTTGATATACCTGAATTTATGCAGGTACATTGGTAGCAAGTAAAATCTATACTCATCTTTACCTACAGAGGCATTAAATAGGTGTTGAACACAGAGGGGTGGGGGGAAGCATTTTCCTGCAACCTGAAGTGGGATTAGGAGCCCTGTTGACAACCGATCTACATATTGTCTTCTCACCTGGCCTCCTATTCCAGCTGTGAATCAGAAGTGGAAGGTCAACACAACACCAGCACACTGTAGTGGTAAACTGAGCTGTTATTCTGAAACCATTCAGGACTGAGCTTCAGATTTCATAACAATAATTGATTTTCACATGAACAGGCACTTGTGCTTTTTGTAGAAATGTCCCACAGTGAAGCAATGTAGACTCGATGCTTCCTAAGGAAATACATTGCCAGAATTTATTTTCGTAGTTAGATTTTAGGTGGGGTTGAAGAGATCCTGATTAGAAATAAAAACTAGCACAGATTGGGGGGGGGGATGTACGGAAGGGAAGAGGAAGATGCCAGTGTGGAATAGAAGTGAAAAAGTAAAATATGCTTGCATGCATGTGGAGAGGAAAAGCCTACTTAGTGTTGCTCCCTAAATGATTTTTCCGTACAGTTCCAGCCACCGAACTGGCTCCAAATATTAATTTATGTGCAGCTCAGTTGAATTCTCCCATTGGGGCTCAGTTCAACACTTGCAGGCCCATAGGTACCAGGAGTGGTGGGATTTGAGGACAAATTCACCCCCAAATATGTCATGTCCTGGCACTGAATTCTCAGCTTCCATCCATGTATCTAATTCCCAACTGTGCCCTCTGCATGCAGATACTTATTTCCACCTATAGAGGGTACATGGAGGGTAAAGAGATGTTTCTGCACACTTGGGGCCCAGCTGCAGGTGTGCAGAAAAATCTTGCATCTTTTAAAAACTATACAGGGGGTTCTTAAATCTCCCCCCAAAGTAAAACTATGTTACCATTGGGAACTGTGGCACAGTTTGGCAATGGCAACTGCAAGGGAGCTTGGCGGGGGTGAGCTGCACAGGGCTCACTGTTGCTGTTGGGGAGAAGAATCCCCAGCAGGCCCAGTGGCTGGGAGCCACACAGGCCTCACCACCATTGCCGCTGTCGGGGGAGAGAAGCCTTGGTGGTCCTGGTAGCCGGGAGCCACACAAGGCTTGCTCCCACCATAGTCATTGATGGGGGGGGGAGACTTGATGGGCTCACCAGTCAGGGGCAACTTTTAAAAAATCTAAATTTTGCCATGGCACGTGGCATTGTGCCAAGTCCTGCCTGTGCTGACTTCTTCTCCAGTGTGGCAGTCCAGAGTTACCTTCTCCAGCCAGCTGGTGTAGGAAATGGGCAGGCAGATGGTGTGGTACTGAAAGCCCTGGAGTGCACAGAAGCAGCACAGGAGGCTGGCTCAGAAAGCCCCAAGACCTCACACACAGGGAAGGTGCAGTGCATAGGGGAAGACAAGGAAGGGGGGGATGCCCAAGGTTCTTTCTAGTCTGTACTGTGTCTTTTTAATAGGCAAACCAAGGAGGCCTCAGTGTAAGCAGGCCTCAGGTGAGAATAGAAGGAAAAACTGTAGCTCTATGAATAGTGGACATACATTGACTGTTCATATCCATGCCAGGACAATTCTGGGTTTAAATGGACAGGAATTAGGAAAGGTTCAGTATTTTATTTTTTTATTTATTTAGATTTATATCCTGCCTTGCCTGCACATATATTTTTCTTAGGATTTCCCATTGCTATTAAGATGAACTATTGAGATAGAAGAAATAGAGTTTTTGCTGCACTACTAGACAATAGGTTCTGCCTTCCTTTCATATCCACAGTTGACAAGTAAGTATTGGTCAGAAAACATGGAGAATTTGGAGATGGAGCCTGGGGAGGGTGGGGTTTGGGGAGGGGAGGGAAGGGAAGGGAAGGGGAGGGAAGGGACTTCAGTGGGGTATAACACCATAGACTCCACCCTCCGCAACAGCCATTTTCTCCAGGGGAACTAATATCTGTAATCTGGAAACGCATTGTAATTCCGAGAGATTGCCAGGCCCCACCTGGAGACTGGCAATCCTACCTCCTCTTTTTTCAGTGTCTCAGAAATAAGAAGAGCCATAGGAGGGAAGGCAGGAGCAGAAAAATGAATGTTTCACTCAATCTGGTGTCTGGCTTTAATCATTAATTGCAGGGTACATTCCTGCAAGTTGCCTTTAATGAAAAATTGTACCTGTAGAATGCCTTTAATTTGCTAGTTGTAAATTAGAGATGGAAGGCAATAATTTGTATTAGATGCACAAGAATATTTTATGTTTAGTACATAGTTAACTGGAATGAGTTCCCTGGTGAGATCAGGGCCCTACGGTTCCGTAGGGCTGTGAAAACAGAGCTTTTTCAGAAGGCATTCCAGTAAGAGCGGCACCCATTGATCGAGCCAGGGCCGATCTTCTCGCTGAAGTTATTTAAAGCGGGCTGCACCATGGAACATGTTTTAGATGCACTTTACTATACTGTGCCACCAATGATGTATTATGGTTTTAAATTGATTATGTAATTATATTGAAATGTATATGGTTTTATTCAGGCCTCGGATGGGGGCGGAGCTCACCGGAGCAGCGCTCCGGGAGTGAGGCACCAGGGGGGCGGGCACATGGCGAAGCCCCGCCCTCCTACTTCCTGCCGCTTTCTGCCTCCAGCCCTCATTCGGGCCCAGGAGGAGGTAGAAGACGGAGGTAAGTGAGGTTCCTCCCCCTGCCTGGCCCCCACCTTACATCTCTCCCCTGCTTTAGGCCTCCCCCCGTCCTTGCCTGAGGCCAACGGCGGCCTAGGCTTCCCCCCCCGCCCTCCATCCACCCGGAGTGCGCAGATCTGCGCGCTCCGGGAGGCTTCCCTCTCCCCCGGTCCTTGCCTCCTCTCTGGTGGGAGATCCGGTGCGCTGGGCAGTTTCCTGCCTGCTCCTTGCACTTGAAGGGGCTCCCCTTAAGTGCACGGAGCAGGAAAGCCCTGCAGGCCCGATCTCCAGTGGGAAATCAGCTGTGCAAGGCAGTTTCCTGCCTCCTCCCTGCACTTGAAGGGTTTCCCCTTAAGTGCATGGAGCAGGAAAACCCCACAGGAAACTTTAAACCGGCTCCTCCCTTCAAGTGCATGGAGCCAGCGGGAAATGGCCCCCTGCACTCCATCTCCCTTCTTACTAGTGCAGGGAGCAGGAAAGGAGTTTTTAAGCTGTCCTGAGACTCTGAATGAAGGATCCGGTATAAATTCAATCTCTTCTTCTTCCTCTTCCCCCTCTCCCTCCTCCTCCTCCTTAATGTTAACTACATAAAAATGGGCAGGGAGAAAAATATAAGCCTTGGGCCATAAAATGTGAGTATTTGGGTAAATACAGATCTGTGGTCATAACACTTCACTGATGTGAGACTAGGCAACAGTCCCTGACTGTATTGCCTTGGATTTATCACCTTACCTGAGTATTTCATCTTTTTGTCTAAGCTCCTCAGAATGGTGTTTGCAGCATTGACCCATTTTGTCCTCAAACCAATACAGTTGATATGATCTGGTCAAGACCAGAGGTTCGGGGCTATGCCAGGCTTTGATGCAGGCATCCCTAGTAAATGCCACTGTTCCATTCACTGCATATTTAAAATGAGATCTGCCATACTGATCATTTGTTTGAAGTAGTCAGTCAGGAGATGTGTCCTTTTTTTTGCTTTTCAAAATATGGTAACCCTTTGACTGCATCAGGTACAACATGGCCATGTATGAAGCACTGCAGCATAAGGAGTTGCCCAGGTGTTACGTCCTATGGTTTTTTTAAAAAAAACAAGCAGTGATGTCATACATTTATACTGGGGTTACCTAAAACTTCGCAAGGTAAGGAATTTGTACATTGCTCTTTGTCAGGTTGGATGTTCAGTGGAGCAAAGACCTTTGGGGAACTTCAAAGCTTACTTGTTTCAAGGTTGTTGTTTGTTATTAGTCCTGATTTTTAAAAAGTTTCTGCGTTGCTGTCTTGAGGAGGGGGTTTCCCCTGATGAGCTATGCTACCTACTTTGTGGTTGTTCTCTGGGGTATTAAGCCTGGACTGCTTAGCAGTTGGACTTGTTTTGTTCCTATACAATTCTGAGTATTGGAGATAGACTGCTTCTCAACTAGGGTTGCCAGGTCTGGGTTGGAAACCACCTGGATGGTGGGGAGGGGCCTCAGCATAATACAATGCAAGCAGCTATTTTCTCCAGGGGAGCTGATCTCTGTCAGCTGGAAATCAGTTGTCAAAGCGGGAAATCCCCAGGCCCCACCTGGAGGCTGGCAACCCTACCTGGAAGTAGGTCCAACTACAGTGGAGGTGAATCAGAGGTAGGAAATGTACTCAGATGCCTTTTTCAGAGCAGGCTAAAAGTTGATGGTCAGTGGAACATTGCCCCCTTGCACAGGTGGTCAGCAAATTCAAAAGGAACCCCAGCTGAGAATCACTGCCATAGATTGTTGATTCATGGAATATCCATTTCTTTAGTGTTAGCTATTTTTGGTAAAGGGATAGATTTGTATTGGGTGCTCCATTTTTTTTTTAAATTTTGTGTTTTTGTAGACTCCAAGTCTTGAACACCCAAAAATGAATACAGCAAAAAAAGCGAAAACAGATAGTGGAAGATCATTGTGTTTTTATTGTGTTTTTATTTTAAGACAAAAGATGTTAATGTATGAGTTGTTTTTTCTAAACTAAAACCTCAGTATTCAGGTTAAATTGTCATTTTGGGACTTTCTATACATAAGTGGGTTTTGGGTTGCATTTTGGGCACTCGGTCTTTAAAAGGTTCGCCATCACTGCAGTAGATCATAAAGATAAGGAGTAAAAGAAAGGAGGAGCAAGTGATAAAATAAAAATAGGATTAGGGCTTTCCTTTGCACATTGGCATGAAAAAGTGGATAGTTTTCTTTGTGGGGGGGCCTTTGGACCTGGGCACAAGAGCAAATGAAGGTTTTATTTGTAGACTCTCATAAGGCATAAGGAGTTGGAAAGTGAGTCTTGCAGGTGATTTAGACCCTGATGGCAACAAATCTGTTATTGTGACTTCTATGATCACTGCAGTACTGTGAACTTGCAAGATAACAGGGCACTGAGCGCTAAAAACAGAAGGAAAATTGTGCTTTGTTAGAAGAGGATTTTTCCAAATAAAATGAGGTTCAGTGCAAGTTAGTGAAAACTAATTTGCACTGGGGTCTGAACTAGTGGGAAATGACCATGAAAGAGATCTTGAAGTTAGACATCTTAATGAAAATGTAATGTTGTTGTTCATGGTATATTTCTGATAAACAAACCTGGCCCTTGAATCAAATGCAGCCAACCAGACATATGTTGAGTTTGCCAATGGTTCAGTAATTTTCCTATTTTGTTACCGTCCTAAGATTGCAAAAGCTAAAGGGGTTGTCAGGCACCTGGCCAAAGGGCTGAGTTCTGCTTGGTGTAGGAATGTCAGGTTGCCTACTTTGGCAAACCTCCCTTTCCTTCACCCCACCCCTGAACTTTGGAGCTGCTCTAATGAGCAACACAACCAAATGGGGAGGGTGGCATTGCATTACGTGATGCCGCAACATAATTTCTGGCTGAAAAACCACAGGTAACATCACTGGACTCACATAACACTTTAGGAAATCTCCTAAAGCTAATTGTGGCCTAGGCAACCCCGCCCTCCATCTACCCGGAGTGCGCGGATCCGCGTGCTCCGGAAGGATTCTCCCCCCCCCCGTCCTTGTCCAAGGAATACTAATCATGAGGCACAGGCAAGTGATGGTGAATCACCTCTGAACATCTCTTTCCTTGAAAACCCCATGAAGAGTCAACTGTGACTTGACGGCACTTTCCTCCACCTCAATAAAGCCTTCAGCAATGTGTGTATAGGGCAGGAGTGGCCAAACTTGCTTAAAGTAAAAGCCACATAGAATAAATGTCAGGTGTTTGAGAGCCGCAAGACATGAACAAATATCACACATGTTTTTATTGAAAAATACGTAAATTTGCTTTTTATTAACATTAAATGACACTGTCCAATGATATTTATTTGTTTGCTAATGATATCTATTTGGCCAAGGGAGAGTGAAAGTGAGAGAGAGGTGGAAAGAAAGAGAAACAAAGAAAGCAAATAGATGGGGGGGAAGGCAGGGGGCCTAGGCAACCCCCCCACCTGCCCTCCCCCTTTGACGATTGCCTGGGATCTGCTGTACTTAGAGCTTAGTTGCCAAGCCAAAATGCTTCTCTTTACCCAGGCATTTCATCAAAGTGTTTCCTCTTTTAAAGCTGTTTTTTAGCCTGCAGAAAGGGTTTTTTAAAATATAATCTTAGGTAGCTGAATATTGTTCTTATGGCTTGTTTTTAATACTGATGATGATATGGTGGTTGTTTTTATGGTTTTATCGTGTTTGTTTTTACTTTGTGAGCCTCCTTAAGAGGTGACATGTACAAATTTTTATAACTAAATAGATCTGCTTCTCTGTGCTATAGCTATGGGGTGCATTCTACCAGCTGAAGCCCTGATTTACCTGCCCCCCCATCAGGTTTTTAAATGTTGTGGGTGTTGCAGCTTCCATTTTGAACCGAAAGCTTATTTTTAGAAGAGGAACCATGTTTGATGGTTTCTTTTGTTTAAAAAAATGTCCCCTGCTTCTCTCTTTCTGTCCAACAAAGAAAAAAAACAAACACTGTTCTAAGTGGTGGGTGTCACCTTCTGACACACTTCCGGTGATGTCAGGGGGTGTGGCCTTCTGACACACTTCCGGTGATGTCAGGGGTGTGTGGCCTTCTGACACACTTCCGGTGATGTCAGGGGGTGTGACATATGCTAATGAGTTATGCTAATGAGCTCCTGCAGCTCTTTTTCTACGAAAAGACCCCTGGTTTTATTGATTTTATGTAAGCTGCCCAGAGCCCGCTCTGGTGGGGAGGGCGGGGTAAAAGCCAAATTAATAAATATAAATAAATTAATACAATTTTAGCCTAGTATACAGCCTGCTCTTCATCACCACATGATTGTGACTACATACAGACACCAAGTGGTACATAAAGTACCTCGTGGTGTGTGGAAGACCTCCAGTACTATCAACATAACTATTCAGTATAACATCATCAGGCCACACCAAATGAATCTCGGGATTTAGGCTACTTTAGCCTTTATTTATTTATTTGATTTGATTTCTAAACCACCCTCTTGTATGCAGGCCTCAGGGTGGTGAATAACACATCAACAATGCAACATATATCAATCAATGTATCAATCAAGCGAAAACCATTAATAAGTAAAACAGTAACAAATCTAAAAACTATTCTAGATGGTGTTAAAGGACCAATTGTGTCCTTCCCCATGAGGGGAGAGGAGAGATGGAGGAGGCTCAATGCCAGGCTCGATGGCAATAGTTGCTGTTCTCAACCACAGGCCTGGTGGAACATCTCTGTCTTGCAGGCTCTGCAGAACTGTACTAAATACTGCAGTGCATGGATGCTATTAAGTATGAGACTTAACTGAGAGAGTGATTTCAACAGTGATTCAGCATTATTGAAGAGCAACAAGACGATCAGATAACACACGCAAAAACAGTGGAGCACAGCTCATTTTAAAATAGTCCAGGCTAACAAAACCATGCCCCTCCTATAGTTAACAACCAATAACATTTGAAGGATAAGGACCAATGAGGCTTGTTCCCTCCATAACACTTCAGTCAGTCCTGATTGGTTACAATTAGTGCAGAATCAAGAACAACCAATAGGATTGTGGAGGCTTACAATCCTGGTCCTGACTTCAATCTTAACATGTAAAAGAATACAGTCTGTTCACAAGTCAGGACATAACAGATGCCATTAGGCAGAATGTTCCACCAGGCCGTCACCGGGGCCAAAAAGGCCCTGGCTTTGTTTGAAGACAGCTAGATCTCTTTCAGGCCAGAGATCAACAGGAGGTTCTTTTCTCCATAGCATAATGCCCTTCTGGAGGTATACCAGGAGAGGTGGTTCCCCCTTCTAGTGTACTCAATAAAAAAGCATACTCACATTAAGATTTCTGGCTATAGGCCTGATGGCAATGCTTCTTCCATAGTTTTGGAGCAGCCACCCCAATGCCTCTCTTTGTTTGGTAGTTCCAAAATATGTATTTATTTTTTAAAAAAATGCACACAGGGCAGCCTATTTGGACTGTGTTGCTACAGAATGCTGCAGTGAAAGGGGGGGAGTGACCTGATTGCTAAAAATTGAGTAGAAGTAAAGGGTTGAATCCGAGACCTTTAGCAATGAATTGACTATTGCTGGAGGGGGGTGTCTACCCATTTTGCTGATTTCTCTCTCCTGCAGCAGTCCACACATTGCTCCCATGCTGTTCTAAATGGTCCACTAGCTCCCAGGAGCCTTCTGTTTCAGGCAGCACAACAGGCTAACGTGGGAAGGTGTACATTTGTTTTGTGAGTCTCCATTTTTTTAGGATCTCACCCATTTAGACAAGTGTAATCCTACAAAAAGGAGTTGTGAAAATGTTAAGGAAAAGAAAAACCTAGCTTGCAAGCAGGCTCTGGACTATGGTGAACAGGCTCCTGGGTCAAGAATCATTCTTCTAAATTAGTTTTAATTTAAAATATTGTCAGGCCCCAAGCACTGTTGTGATCCTGTCTCTGGTCTTTCTGGTGCTGGAGAAACCACTTCAATCTTACATGTTCAGCTTGAGCAGGCATCCTTTGAAAGGTCAATGCTTTAATACCAGACTCCCACAATAAGACATTTTAACTGTGTATGGCCATCATTTCTTCCTCCTTCACAAAGTCTCTCCCATCCCTGTGTACCTTTTCACCACTATACAAATGCGATAACTGAAGAGTAGTTATCTCCCCACTTTTTTTTAATTCACCTTGCAAATTGTATTCATATATGTTTGTAACCACAGAGGGATTACAACAGTATCAGTCCCTAATACTAAAATATTAATAAGAAAGTACATTAGAAGCATAACTGGTCATTGCAGTAACAGAAATATATAGTTGGTTCCTATAAAATGCGAGTTGTTAATATTTTGATGTTGCAAGAAAAAAGAAGGCAAGCAATGCAAATACAGTTATCATATCTGGTATGAATATGGGACTCGAGAAATCATACCATTCAATAGAGCAATGTCTCCTAGTATCTCTACTCTTATTTTCAGCATATCAGCTCCATGAAGGCTGTATGCTTAGATACCCCCCTTACACTCTCCAGAATGTAAAATCATCCAAGAGCTTCAAGCCACAGCAGGTCATCAGACTATTAAAACCTTAATCCTAGTGAAGCCGAACATATAAATTAAAATAACCTATTCCTTTGGCTGACTTTCACTGTGATAGCATTGCATGAAACATCAAACCACTTCCAGCCAGTAGTTTTATCCACGCTGCGGACGTTGCCTGCAAATCATCCTCTGCTTTGTTACTGTTGGAGTGTCAGGAACGTGCTAAGCAATTTACTTCCATGAGCGGATGACATAATTGAAGGAATAGAGAGAGACTGGTTAGTGTGGTTCATTATACACGGTATGCAACATGAAGATGAAACGTCAATCCATTAATTAGAGTGAGTTTTGGAAAAAATATACCTTTTATGTTATTTCTGTGTAACTTTGTTCTCTGAGGGGACCTGCATTTGAAAATGAAGGATTTAGGCCCAGTATTATAAAGGTAGAGAGAGTCTGTTTGACATCTGAATTCAACTGTAAATTAAGCTACTACTCACCATATAACTGGAGTAATTGTATTGCTTCAAAGCAGTAGAATCATTTGTTGCTTTATGCCATTTTTTGGGATACCCCCTTTTACAATATTTATACATTCATTGTTATTTCAGCTTAAATTACTTTGGTTTCAACGTGAACTCCATTATGCAGGCAGAATGATATTGCCACCACTTTTTCGAGATATCACACTGTAGGACATTGTCTAAGGTTTCTACATACATTTTGAAGTATTTATGATTTTTTGATGTGATGTTTGCCCAAAATTCTCCGTGAATCACCTGACAACTTGGTATTACTTTGTTGTCTCCCTTTTAATCTAACTGAAGTAAGGGCAAAGAGTGTCAGAATGGAATATAAGAGACCCAGGTTTGAATCCCACTCTGCCATGGAAGCTTTCTGAGTGACCTTGGACCAGTCACACACACAGCTTAAACTTATGCATAGGGTTGTTGTCTGAATAAAATAGAGGAGAAGGAAATAGTAAAAACTGCTTTGGGTCCCCATTGGGGAGAAAAGCAAGGTATAAATGAAGTAAATAAATTGTCTGGATGGCTTTGAAAAAGGAATTTGCCTGTTCTGTAGTCCTAATTGCCCTGAACTGGATGGCCCAGGCTAGCCCTGTCTCCTCAGATTTCAGGAGCTGAGCAGGGACAGCTATGGTTAGAACTTGGATAGGAGACCACTGGGCAAGTCTAGGGTTGTTATACAGAGGCAGGAATGGTAAGCCACCTCTGTTAGTGGTGGCTTCAGAATCCTATGAGGTTGCAATGTCAGCTGTGATTTGATGGTCCTTTATGCACACACACTAATGTCCTTCAACACCTGCATGTTAGCTGCTTGTATGTCTACATCACATTTGTTCTGCTGGCTTTCCAATCAAACTCCGGCCTTTTCCTCTTCCATGATTCTTTAACACAGGAATATTAAACAGAGTTAGACCCTTGTAAGTCCACTGGGCCAGGCCTCAGCATCAAAGGACAATGACAGCTGCTAAAGGCCTGGCTGCAGCAGTGGAAGACACCAGCAGCCGCTCTGGCCTGGCCGTGGCAGAGGATGCTGGCTGTGGCTTCGGCCTGACAGTTGCAGAGGAGGATGCTGGCAGCTGCATCGGAAGCAGTGGGGGCGGAGATTCTTCCCACAAGCATCATGGGTCCCCACTTGTACATTCTAATAGCAAAGTTGGCCAAATCTAAGGAAACTTGAATCCAGTGACTGGAGTTATAAACAGGCAAGACAGATCTTTCTACAAACTTGAATAAAACGCAGGTTTACAGAAAAATCTGAGATCTAAAAATATATATATTGGGGGGCTTTAAAAAAACCAAAATGATAAATGGAGCACCTGTAGCTTTAAGAAATGGATTGTCTTAATGGCTGTTGCTAGGCAACCAGAGCATTCCAAGTTTGGTTCTGTCAGTAAAAGTCAGGGAGAGGGGGAGATCCCTTTCCAGGCCTATTTTGGCCTTTGAGGGAGGGTACCTTGGGCCAGGCCTGGCTAGGGTTGCCAACTTCAGATTGGGAAATTCCTGGAGATTTTGTGGTAGAGTCTGAGGAGGACAGGGTTTGAGGAGAAGAGAGGCCTCAGCTGAATATAATGCCATACAGTCCATCCTCCAAAGCAGTTATTTTCTCCAGGGGGACAGATCTCTGTTGTCTGGAGTTCAGTTGTAATTCTGGGAGATCTCCAGGTCCTATCTGAAGGTTGGAAATCCTAGACCTGATAGCAGCCTTGGGGTGACTTGATACCACCCAACTTGCATGACTCAAGTAGGCTTGGCTGCTTGCTACTGTTCAACAGCAGCCATGCTATGAAAGCCTGTATGGTGTAGCAGTTAGAGCTTCAGAACAGGGTCCAGGAGACCCAGGTTCAAATCCTCATCTTGCTGCAGAAGCTCACTGGGTGATTTTTACATACTTTCAGCCCAATCTATCTCACAGGGTTGTTGTGTGGATAAAAAGGAGGAGAGGAGACTAATATAAGCTGCTTTGCTCCCTGCTGCAGAGAAAGTTGAGGTACAAATAAAGTTAATAAATATAGCTGAAGATGGAAGGGAAATACAAGATAGGTTTGTGAATGGCTGAGAAGGAGGGTGTCAGAGACCCTAACTTAGTCAGCCAAACACCAGGTCTTGTTCATTGAAGCAAGAATAGCATTTTATTATAGAGCTGCAATAGTAGGTTACTGGAGCAGATACATTGTTCAGAATAACGTGGTTACACAAAGCAAGCGGTTATGCCAGAAAGGGGGTGAATGGGGACCCCCCCTTCCACCAATGAGTGTCTAGTATGCGAATGAGAACTGAAAGTTACTATACTAATGAAGTTCCCACCGCCCCCATTGTTCCCAGCCAAGCTGCAGCTTTGAAAGCGATAGGAAGCTCACAGCCTGTCTCCACCAAGGTCAGGGTGTCAAGTCTACCAGAGATAGAGCCTGCAGAGTTCGCCCTCCGCATTCCATTCGAACACTCCAGGTGCATAAATCAACACCCCACGATCCCAACCTCCCGCCCTACACACCACAATGCAACACAAGGCCCATCCTCCCACCCTACTCCATCCATCATGGCAGGACTACCTGACAGAGGGAGGGAGACAGGGAAAGGGAAGAGGATATGGGGGTTGCCAGGAGGAAGAAAAGAAGAAATAGTGCAGCGAGCAGGATGCTGAGGAAAGTGAGCCCAACCCTCACAAGTTCTTGATGTTTTCCTACCATGCAAAGTGGAACTGGCCCAGTGGCTGGCACCATACAACTGGGCCACAGTTTCCCTAAGTACAGGTTGCTGGGGGGGGGATGGAAAACTTAAGATAGAGGAGCAGATAAAGGGAGGTTGGGTGGGAGATAGGGTTGCCAACTTCAGGTTAGGAAATTCCTAGAGATTTAGGGGAGTAACCTGGGAATGGTGGGGTTTGAGGAGGGGAGGGACCTCAGAAGGGTATAAGAAGAGTTGGATTTATGCCCCACCCTTCACTCAGAGTCTAATGCCATACTCTCCATTCTCCCAAAACAGCCATGTCCTCCATGGGAACTAGGGTTGTCTCAACAGTCCCCTCTGCATGTGGATACTTATTTCTGCAGATAGGGGGCACACGTTCACCCAACAGGTTTTTCTATAGATTCAGGGGACTTAGTGGGTCTGCAGAAAAATCCAAAAAGTTAAAAAAATGGGGAGGGTTGAATCCCCCCCCCAATACCTTTTGAAATGGCTGCCACAGGGATCTACTCCAGGCCCCATTGTATTGACAGTGAGACATAGACTGGCTGATAGCCAGAGAGAGAGAGAGAGAGAGAGAATGAGGGGAGGAAGCAAAAACCAGAACTGGATATGGGATCGGGGAGGATTCCTCCTGCAGTATGAATGGCTAATGGCACGGGGTTTAGAGCCAGGCCTGGGACTAAGATTGCAGTTCCAGGTTGGGAAATTCCTGGAGATTCTGTGGTAAAGTCTGAGGAGTGCTGAGTTTGGGGAGGGGAGAGGCCTCAGCTGGATATAATGCCACAGAGTCCACCCATTTTCTCCAGGGGAGCAGATCTCTGTTGTCTGGATTTCCATCGTAATTCTGGGGGATATCCAGGTCCCACCTTGAGGCTGGCAAACCTATGCCTAGCAGCGCCCTCTGGGTGACTTGAAACCACCAGACTTGCATGATTCAAGTAGGCCTGGCTGCTTGCTACTGTTCAACAGCAGCCACCCTATGAAAGTCAGTGTAGTATAATGGTCAGAGCTTTAGAGCAGAGTTTGTGAGACCCAGGTTTAGATTCCCATCTTGCTGTGGAATCTCACAGTGATTTTGGACCAGTCACATATTTTCAGAGAATAATGTAAACTACTTTAGTCTCCACTATGGAGAAAGACCATAGTTTTCTCAGTAGAAGCTGCAGAGGAAAAGGAAAGCTGGAGGTAGATGGGCAGATAAAAGTAGGTTGACTTTTGGGTGGGAAGGAGATAGGGATGCCAACTCCAGGTTGGGGAATTCCTGAATATTTGAGGGGTGGAGCCTGGGGATGGTGGGGATTGAGGTGGAGAGGGACTTCAGACAGATATAATGCCATAGACTCCACCTTCCAAAGCAGTCATTTCCTCCAAGGGAACTAATATTGCCAGCCTCCAGGTGAGGGCTGGAGATCTCCTGGAATTACAACTGATCTGGAATTACAAAGCAGCAGAAAATGGCCGCTTTGAAGAGTGGAGTTTATGGTGTTACAAGTGGAGACCCGCAAGAAACTTGCGGGATGGTCATCCCATTCCTCACACCTTTGCTTCCTCCCCTCTACCCTTACCTATCTCACACTCTTTCTCCCTTCTGGGGGTGGAGCCATAGACTCAACCCTCCAAAGCAGCCATTTTATCCAGGGGAACTGATCTCTGTCACCCGGACAACAGTTGTAATTCTGGGTGATCTCCAGCCCTCACCCAGAGGCTGGCAATGGTAGTTCTCATGGAGGAAATGGCTGGTTTGGAGGGTGGAGTCTATGGCATTATACTGGTCTGAATTCCTCCCCTCCTCAAACCCCACCATCCCCAGGATCCACTCCTTAAATGTCCAGGAGATTCCCAATCCAGAGTTGGCAACCCTATTTCCTTCCCACCCAATAGCCAACTTAACTTTTATCTGCCTTTATCTGTCTTCAGCTTTTTGACTCCACCCCCCTCCCCCACAGCTTCTACCAAGGAAAATTATAGTCTTTCTCCACAGTGGGGACTAAAGCAGCTTACATTATTCTCACCTCCTTTTTATCTGCACAATAACCCTGTGAGGTTGGTTAGGCTGAAAGTATGTGACTGGTCCAAAATCACCCAGTCAGCTTCCACCGCAATATGGGGATCTGAACCTGGGTCTTGCAGACCCTACTCTGAGGCTCTAACTGCTGCACCACTGCTGGCTTTCATAGGGTGGCTGCTGAACAGCAGCAAGCAGCCAGGCCAAGTTGAGTCATGCAAATGAGGTGGTATCAAGTCACCCAGAGGGTGCTGCCTAGGGATGCCAGCCTCCAGGTGGGATCTGGGGATCCCCTGGAATTAGTGCTCAGCTCCAGACTACTGAGATAACTTCCCCTGGAGAAAATGGATGCTTTGGAGGGTGGACTCTAGGGCATTGTACCCCACTGAGGTCCCTGTCCTCCCCAGGCTCCATCCCCAAATCTCCAGGAGTTTCCAGACCTGGAGCTGGCAACCCCACTACCCCATCCCCTGCCAGTGCCTGGCAACCCTATTCTGCTGCCAGGCCTAGGGTTGGCAACCTCCAAGTGGGGCCTGCTGGAGAGTGAACTCCAGAGATCTGTGAACAACAGAGATCTGTCTCCCTGGAGAAAATGGCTGCTTTGGAGGGTGGATTCTGTGGCATGATACCCAGCTGAGGCCTCTCCCTTCCCCAAATCCTGCCCTCCTTGCACTCCACCCCAAAACCTCTAGGAATCCCCCAGCCTGGCCCCAAGGTGACCTCCCCCCTCCCTCCCTCCAAGGCCGAAAGAGGCCTGGAAAGAAAGGGCCCTTCCCCCACCCTTTGACTGACAGAGCCAGTCAGAAGCCTCCCCCTCCCCTCCAACGTTCTAATCTCCCACCGTTGCTGCCTGGAGTCAGGTCCCTGCAGAGGCCATTTCAAAAGGCTTTTGGGGGGGAATTCAACCGTCCCTGAAGGGATTTCCTTACTTTTCAGATTTTTCTACAAACCCAGGAAGTCTACTGACTATGTAGGAAAAGCTGTTGGGGGACAGTGAGGCCCCTGTTGGAGGGAATAGGTATCCGCACAGAAGAAAAAAAAGTCTGGGATTAGAATATAAGATACCTACTGAGAGCACTTCCAAGCTCAAACTTCACCCTCCCAAGGCTCCACCCCCAAATCTCCAGAAATTTCCCAACATGGAGCTGGCAACCCTAAGAGGAACTGATCTCTGTATTTGGGTGATCCTTTGTGATTCCTGGAGAGTAGCTGCTGCCACTGCTGCTGTGTGGTGGGGGGGAGGAAGTAGGTGGGAGGACAGGAGAGTGACAAGGGCAGGAAAAATGATGGAGTGAGAGCAGAAAGGAAGTGACAGGCATGAAGGGGAGGGAGAGAGAGTAAAAAAAAGGGTGGCAAGAAGGAGAAAGAGTGTGAGAGAAGTAGGGGGAGAGGGGAAGAAGCAGAGGTGGGGGAATGGGATAGCCACTCCCTCAAATTTCTTGTGGGTCCCCCCACTTGTTACAACTGCTCTCCCGATGACAGAGATCAGTTCCTTGGAGAAAAGCACTGCTTTGGAGGGTGGACTTTATGGCATTATACCCTGCTGAGGTTGCTTCCCTCCACAAACCTTGCCCTCCCAAGACTCCAGACCCAAATCTCCAGGAATTTCCCAACTTGGAGCTGTCAACCCAAAGGGGAATTGATCTCTGTAGCTGGGAGATCCATTGTGATTCCAAGAGATCTCTGGGTTGCCAACTCTCAAAGGAGAGAAGGAAGCAGGAAAAGAGGAGAGGCTATGAGGTTTTCAGGAAAGTGAAAGTTGAAATAGTGGGGGAGGGGAAATGAGATGCCTCCCACAAGTACTTGCGGGTTCCCACTTGTGCTTTTCTAATATTTTCCATATATATATATTTTTGTATTTTCTGTTTCCTAGATTCACCCACAGTTGCTGGAAGGTTTGTGTATTGTTCTAATTCATCATCTTTTGTTATTGTCCAGTTTACAAACCATTATTTCTAGAAAGCTTCTGGCAATGTGTAAAGCGGAAGCAGATTTCTGGCCATTTTGAATTGTTCCCTATTTCACTGATGACATTTATTGCTTTCCTGAACCATCTAAAACTGAAATATGCTCCATATAATTTTGTATTGACATTGCAGGCCCAGGTCACTCTTAGTACATTTTCTAGAGTAATTAGCAATGCTGAACTTCATTTATTAGAGAAATTGTGGGTTGTTACAGTGTCTTTTTAACAGTGATAAAACAGTAGGTGGGCCTTAAAGGCTCAAAGCTAATTCCTATTAAACTACTTTTATTATGTTGTGGCATATTAAGAAAGAGTTTGAGATGTCCTTCTAATTCCAAACTATGTTGTTGATTTAAAAAAAAGCCTATTAAACAATCAGACCTACATTTACCTGTAATACATGTTGTATAAATAATTGCTTTATGTAGCTTTGCTGTAACCTATTGGTAATGACATGGTTTTTACAAGAACAAACAACTTGTTTAGGAAAATGCTGTTCACATCTAGTATGTCTTGTCTTTAGTAGCTGTAAAATATTTTAGACATTGCTGAATGCTACATATCTAATTGGTGACAGGCACTGTGCTCAAATTAATGCTTAACTCCAGTTATAATATAATTATGTCTTAACAGTGGAAAATTCTAATTAAGATGATCTGTTTGCCAGGGAAAAAGTTTGGTATATCAGTGAATCTATTTATCAGGGGTGAGCAGTTTTCCCACTGATCAGAGCCTGAATTATGAGAAAAACATCACAGATGCATGCTGCATTGGGTAAAGAACACATGCACGCATTTAAATCATGTATATCTTTCTTTTAACTGATGTAATTGTGAAATATGTTCTTTTTGCATTCATAATTAGGGGGTGGAACAGATGGTGAAGGCTTAGTTTAAAATAATCTGTCATTAAAATAGCCTAGCCTACTGGTAATTCTTCATTCTAACTGGAGTTTAGGTCAGAGTAACAGGATTTTTTTGTAGTGCTTGCACACAGTGGAAGGAATTAGAGGCTTCATGGATAGTATGTGACACATGAGATTTCCCTGAAGGACACAGGTAAAATTTCAAGGAATGAAATTTTTAGATGTAATGTGAGTACATGTCTAAAAATATTAGCAGGGATAAATTCCCTTTCGGCAAAGTGGTCTTTTTAATACAGTGGGCTAAACAATGAAGCCTTCAGATTGGGATTTTCATGTACAACAGCTGTACTGTTGCTTATTCTGAACAACCAATTGTTTTCCACCTTCACATTACTGATCATTTACTTACCAGGAACGGTGAAAGAGGAAGTCAGAGATCAGACACCACATCCCAACACACACAAGGCGACTGTTACCTGTACAAAATCCAAGCATCCCATTGCCTCTGGTGCCAACCAAAGTGAACTTGGCAACTAGCACCCAAGCTGTTAAAGAGGGTACAATTTCTGTATTCAGGCACCAAGGAAGTCTTGCTGGATTCTGGCTTTTGTTTTACAAAAACAACCAATTATCCCTGATACATAGGGTTACCTGCCTCACGGTGGGGCTTCTTCCTGAATTACAGCTGATCTCCAGACTACAGAGATCAGTTCCCTGAAGAAAATAGAAGCTATGGAGAATAAACTCTATGGCATCACATCCCTGCTGAGCTCATCTCCTTTCCCAGGCACCACTCAGGAATTTCCCAAGCCAGAGTTGGCAATCCTACACATATACCATGGCCCCCAGTTTTCAGATCTGTGGAAATTATTCAGAAGTATTATTGACATGCAAAATATCATCTGGAGACATTGTATATACTGTTTAGAAAGTGATATAGTTATTTATTGTCAAGACTGAACACACATTTGTAAGACACAAACATATGTGGGGAAGTGAGAAACTTGGTTGGCTATGTGTTCATCTGTCTAAAATAAGTACGAATTCACTTTTTCAATGAGGGCACGAGATGTCAAAAATCATCAAAGACCACCACTAAAAAGTAACAATGCTAAAAGCTTAACTCACACATTGTTTTTGTTCAGATGACATCCTATATATATATAATTCCTTTACGCAGGGCTCTTTTTGTAGCAGGAACTCCTTTGCATATTAGGTGACACACCCCTAATGTAGCTAATCCTCCAATAGCTTACAGAGCTCTTCTTACAATGGCTATTGTAAGGTCTTGGAGGATTGGCTACATTAGGGGTGTGTCGCCTAATATGCCAAGGAGTTCCTGCTACAAAAAGAGCCCTGCTTACGTATTGACCATTTCCAGCTCTCCCATTGGCTGTACAGTGCGCTCCATCACCCATTGGACCATCAACCGCCACTCAGGAGTACACATGTGCCATTGGCTGGGGGTTGGGTTCACTCCTCTCCCCTACCCACTGGCAGCCTAGAAACTCTTCTCTCACAGAATAAACTGCCAAACGGTTGTCTCTCCTTAGGCGGACACTTCTCCTACGTGGCTCTGTGGGACTAACTTTTCCTTTAGTGGCTGTTGCTAGGCAACCATGCTTGGTTCTGTCAGTAAAAAGGTGAAGGCAGGAGGCACTTTCCAGGCCTTTGTGGAGAACTTATTGGGGCCAGTCCTGACTAGGGTTGCCAGCTCCATGTTGGGAATTTCCTGGCTATTCTGTGGTGAAGTCTATGGAAGCCAGAGTTTGGGGAGGGGAGAGGCCTCAGCTGAATAGAATGCCATAGAGCCCACCCGCCAAAGCAGTTATTTTCTCCAGGTGGGGAAATATCTGTTGTCTGGAGTTCAGTTGTGATACCTGGTAATCTTCAGGCTCCACATGGAGGTTGGCTACCCTAGACATAGCAGTTAGCACTTCAGAACAGGGTCTGCTAGACCCAGGTTCTTCCTGTGGAAGCTGAGTGGGTGATTTCGGACCAGTCACAGACTTTCAGCCTAACCTAGCTCACAGGGTTGTTGTGCAGATCAAACGAGAGAGAGGAGAATGATGTAAGTTGCTTTGCTCTCCACTGCAGAGAAAGACTGTACTTTTTATCCTGGGGAATCATTGCTGCCAATCAACAAATAAGGGCTGGAGATCACTCAGGATTAAAACTGCTCTCCAGATGGCAGAGATCAGCTCCCCTGGAAAAAATGGCTGCTTTGCAGGGTCGATTCTGTGCCATTATACCCTGCTGAGGTCACTTCCCCTCCTGCTTGGGTCCCCACTGTGGAGAAAGAGTGTAGTTTTCCTAGGCAGAAGCCACTGGGAAGGAAGAGATGGAAACTTGAAGTCAGAGGGGCAGATAACGGTACGTTGATGGTTGGCTGGGAAGGAAATAGGGTTGTCCCTCTGGGTTGGGAAATTCCTGGAGATTTGAGGGGTGGAGAGAGTGGGGTTTGAGGAGAGGTGGGATCTCAGACAGGTACAAAGCCATAGATTCCACCCTCCAAACCTGCCATTTCCTGGGGAACCATTGTTACCAATCTCTAGGGGAGGGCTGGAGATCACTCAGAGTTACAACTGCTCTTCAGATCAGTTCCCCTGGAGAAAATGGAAAGCTCTGTTTCATTATACCCTGCTGAGGCTACCACAGCAAATAGATGCTGAGTGCCCAAGGCCAGGGCACCCACCCAGAGCCTCTTTCTAGAGCTCGTTGTATTTATTTCCACAATGGGCCTTATTCCTAGTAAATTATTATTACCACCATTGTTATTTAGATATGGCAAAGCTACTCTTTATATCTGAAAATAATTCACTTCCCATTGTCCATGTAGGCTTCTTGATATCTGTCAAGGAATATCTTGGAATATCTCAGCTCAGGCTGGCTAGGAGCTGTTTTCAAGAGTCAGAAACCTGTTAATCAAATACTTGCATACATTTTAAGCATTTGTTTTAGTGTTTCCTCTAAGATTTTGTTCTCAAACTGCTTTGGGGGAAAACATATAGATTTCAGCATGGTATTATGATAAATCTTCTTGAGGAGGGGCACACATTAACATTTGTGTCGGTACTTTTTCATCTTAATCCAACCTTGTTTAATAATCAGGAATTTCTACACAGTGAGTAAGAAGATGTAATTAACTCTTTGACCCCAGAATCTTAATTGGCGCCTGTTGAAAACAGTGGGGCAGTGAGAAAAAAAAGTAGCCTGTGGTGATTGAAACAGCATAATACATAATGGTTTTCTCAAATCAAAATAAGAAAGAGCTGGGAAAACTTAGCTTTAATCACATTTAGTACATAGCCACTAGGCAGAAAGGATCACAGAACAGGAACCACCCACTTCACGCCGTAAATCAGTAGAATTCCATCTTGCCAGCATCTGGTCTACACTATCAGCTTGAAGGAAGGTTTAGTGAAGGGTCCTCTGTACCTTTGTTGTAAAGGTTTTTAACTTCACAGATGACTAAACCATAATTTATATTTTGATGCGAATGTCTTATATCTTGATGAGAATGACTTATAAAGAAGACGACACCATATAAATGCTTAGTGTTATTCTTCACAGTTAAACATAGCAGTGATCATATAATATTGTTGTTGTTCAGTCGCACAATCGAGTCTGACTCTTCGTGACCCCATGGACCACATCACGCCAGGCCCTCCTGTTTTCCGTCGTGCTCCGGAGTTTGCTTAATGTCATTTTTGTTGCCTCGATAACACTGTCTAACCATCTCATACTTTGCCATCCCCTTCTTCTTTGACCTTCAATCTTTCCCAGCATCAGGGTCTTCTCCAGTGAGCGTTCTCATTTGGTGACCAAAGTATTTGAGCTTCAGCTTCAGTATCTGGCCTTCAAGGGAACAGTCAGGGTTGATTTCTTTTAGGACTAACTGATTTGATCTCCTTGCAGTCCAAGGGACTCTCAAGAGTCTTCTCCAGCACCGTAATTCAAAAGAATCTATTCTTCAGCACTCAGCCTTCCTTATAGTCCAACTCTCGCAGCCATACAGTACTACTGGGAATACCATTGCTTTGATCATATGGACTTTTGTTGGCAGGGTGATGTCTCTACTTTTTATTATGCTGTCTAGGTTTGCCATCGCTTTCCTCCCAAGGAGCAGGCATCTTTTAATTTCATGGCTGCAGTCACCCAGGAACATAAAGTCTGTCACTGCTTCTACAACTTCTCCTTCTATTTGCCAAGGAGTGATGGGGCCAAATGCCACGATCTTAGTTTTTTCAGTGTTGAGTTTCAAGCCAACCTTTGCGCTCTCCTCTTTCACCCTGAGCAAGAGACTCTTTAGGTTCTCTTCACTTTCTGCCATTAGAGTGGTATCGTCTGCATATCTGAGATAGTTGATATTTTCCCCAGCAATCTTAATTCCGGCTTCTGAATCATCCAGGCTGGCATTTCACTTGATGTATTCTGCATATAAATTAAATAAGCAAGGGGACAATATACATCCTTGTTGTACTCCTTTTCGTACAGCTGCTGTGCAGCTGCTGTGGATGGAAGGCTTTTCTCAGTATGATGGTTCTCCAAAATTCCCTTCTGCCATCTTCATTTACACCCTCAAATACTGTTTTTCTCCAGGATGTTGCTTTTCAGAAATGACACTGACCAGCCTTTGTAAAATTGGGTTTCTGCACTGATCTACACCAGGGGTCTTTTTGTAGAAAAAGAGGTGCAGGAGCTCATTAGCATAACTCATTAGCATATGTCACACACCCTGACATCACTGGACGTGTGTCAGAAGGTCACACCCCCTGACATCACTGGATGTGTGTCAGAAGGCCACACCCCCTGACATCACCGGACGTGTGTCAGAAGGCTAAGAAGGTATGGCTGGCTGGTGCAGGATGCAGCAAGGTAAGGCAACCATCCAGCCAGCTGCTGTTTGGAGAGGTGTGATAGATGTTTGACAGGGCGCTGTCCCATTTGCCTCCTCCCCCGGACCAAGCCATGGCCTTCTGCCCCCATCAAAAAATGGCATAATTAGAAGACGTCCCCCCTCCCATACTTACCAAGCCACGGTAAGTGTAGGCTGTGATGTAAGATGCACATTCAAACAAGTAGACAATCAGGATCAGGACCAGATACTGAGGACATAAATGACAAAGTGAGATTCCAGCAGGGGCAGGATAGCAAGTCAACCTTCTCTGTTGGTCCTTTTACCTGGAGATGCCAGGGACTGAACCTGGGACCTTCTGCATGCCAAGCAGATACTCTACCACTGAGACACGGCACCTCTCCTATACACACACAGGGACCAAGCATCATTTCTGTGAGCTTGGTACAAACATAATAGTTAACACCCCTTGCATAAGGAAAGGCCTACTGTGCTGGAGGAGGGTGATACCATGCAAAGGATCCAGTCCTATCCATCTGCCCAGTACCACCTGCTCCTTCTGACAGTGGCCCACCAAGGTCTCATACCGAAAGGGTTCCAAATTTTCATCTCTGCTGTTTTGATCTAGAAATATTTTTTTCCATTCCTTTTTTCTTTGCACTGATTTTTCCCTTTAAAATGTATACAAACCAGCCAACATGTACACAATACAAACCAATCTTCAGAAGTAACAGCCAAAAGCAGAGAACAAAA
Organism: Gekko gecko; assembly: GCA_029375565.1. Lineage (NCBI taxonomy): Eukaryota > Metazoa > Chordata > Lepidosauria > Squamata > Gekkonidae > Gekko > Gekko gecko. Next base: position 189,887,640 of record JAPDNY010000003.1, read on the forward strand.
ACTGCTGACAGAACATAACAAGAAATGAAACAGAGAACATTTGCTAATTCCTATTCTCAGGCAAAGAGAGGTCTTTCCCAACATCAGCTGTCTAAGATCCTTTTAACTGAAGATTCCACAAACTGAACCTGGAGCCCAGTACGTATGAAGCAGGTGCCACTCTTAACCACGACACAAAACTGGCTCTGACTCTCTCGTATTATGAGGTTAAATGGTGGAGGGTAGAATGATGCTGTAAGCCTTCTGGAGGGATCCCCATTTGGAAGAAAAGCAGAATTATCAATGTACACATTAGATAGACAGAGAGAGAGAGAGAGGAAGAGACAAGGGGCTGTTCTTTGCAGTAAAAGCCAGAAGCCTCCTTTAAATAAAATCTAGCTCTGAGCCTCTGGCCTAAGACAACTGCAGATCTGCTTTCCTGATATCAGTGTCAGTACCAACAAATAAATCATTTGGCACTGAGATATGTAGAAGCTATGAAATAGCTGACTGATATTGCCTCTTTATTTCTAGTACCACGGTCAAAGGATCTGTGTAACAGTTTTAAGTAGGATCAACTTTTGTTCAGCATTTCTAGAGCATTAGAAGAGCACAGCAGATCTGACAGTTCTGAATAGATTACTGGGCAGGTCGCAAGAGAATTTATAATCTGGAATACCCAGGTTCAAATCCCCACTCAGGCCATAGAAGCTTGCTGGGTGACCTTGGGCCTGTTACACTCTCTCAGCCTAACCTATCCCACAGGATTTTTGTGAGAATCAAATGAGGGGAAGGAGAGTGATATAAGCCACTTTGGGGCCCATTGGGGAGAAAAGTGGGGTATAAATGAATTAAATAAATCAATAATAAATATAACAAAAATAAGCTACTGGGGAGAAGAGAACAGATGTTTATAATCAATATATACTGATTATATTCATACAAATATAAAAGAAGTGGCTTCCTTCATTCCTTTCCTTGTTGTGCTACTGCATAAATTAGTTTGCTCTGGAGGCATCTTTCCTGAACTAAGACAAAAATGTTAGCTGGCTTCCACTTAGAGGGAACACTGGACAAAACCCAGGGGCCATCAGAAGGTCCACCAGCAGGGCTAGAACTCCAGGAGCCCTCCCACTCTTACCCCCCAAGCACCAAGAATGCAGAGCATCACTGCCCCAGACATAAGAACATAAGAGAAGCCATGCTGGATCAGGCCAGTGGCCAATCCAGTCCAACACCCTATGTCACACATCGACCAAAAATACCAGGGACCCTCAGGAGGTCCACCAGTGGGGCCTGAACCCCAGACGCCCCCAAGCCCCAAGGGCTTACAAATCCCTTTCCCTTCCCCTCCCTACAACAGACAACCTGGAGGTAGGTGGGGCTGAGAGAGCTCTCTCAAGAACTGCTCTCTCGAGAACAGCTGAGAGAAAGAGAAGAAGAAGAAGAGAAGAGAGTGGATTTATACCCTGCCCTTCACTGCCCGGAGGAGTCTCAGAGCGGCTTACAAACTCCTTTCCCTTCCCCTCCCCACAACAGACACCCTGCGACTGAGGTAGGTGGGGCTGAGAGAAACTGCTGTTTTTCAAGAACAGCTGTGCCAGAACTATGGCTTGCCCAAGGTCATCCAGCAGCTGCAAGTGAAGGAGTGGGGAATCAAACCCAGTTCTTCCAGATTAGAGTCCACACACTTAACCCAGTACCACTTTAAAGGCTAACAAAATTTGTGGCAGGGTATGAGTTTTCGTGAGTCACTGCTCCCTTCTTCAGTAAACTTTTTCTCAAAGTGAATGTTTCTCTCACTGAGTCAGTCCCAAAGAACCTGTATGTGGCTTAAGAGAAAACCAAGACAGGTGTGGTCATACAATCGAATCTCAGGCTTGGAGGCAACCGGGTATCTCTTGGTTCCTTGAGGCAGGGAGGACAAATTTGTTTTCTCTGTGTAGGATACATTCAGAAGAGCAGAGTAAAAAATGCTAGGGAGGAGGGCTCAAAATATTCACCACATTATGCAGCTGTGATATCTTGGGCGTAGTAAAAATTGGGGAATCTGAATGGATGGATTATAGGGATCTGGGTTCAAGTCTAAGGTCTGCCTGGACAAGGCCATTGGACAAGCTGGCCTGCTATTGTAATTAGGTCACTTACTGGACAGAGAATTTCTTTGGACAGGAAGATTTGCTTCTCTGTGTAGGACTGAGCTGCCAGTCCTGCCCAGTCCCTCATCTGTAAAATGGGAAGAAAGTAGCAATCTACAAGGGATTCTTACAATGTGCTTAGCTTGTTGGTAGGGCTACCAACATCCAGGCCAGTGGCCCATCCAGTCCAACATCCTGTGTCACACATCAGTCAAAAATACCAGGGGCCCTCAGGAGGTCCTCCAGCGGGGCCTGAAACCCAGAAGCCCTCCCACTCTTACACCCCAAGCACCAAGAATGCAGAGCATCACTGTCCCAGACATAAGAACATAAGAGAAGCCATGCTGGATCAGGCCAGTGGCCCATCCAGTCCAACACCCTGTGTCACACATTGACTAAAAATACCAGGGACCCTCAGGAGGTCCACCAGTGGGGCCTGAACCCCAGAAGCACTCCCACTCTTTCCCCCCAAGCACCAAGAATTCAGAGCAACACTGCCCCAGGCATAGGACGGGAGGGGGGAGGACCTTGCCTGGGATGCTGTGAAGCAGCCCGAGGCAGGCAGGGACCAGGGGGTAATCTTTTCCAGAGTGCGCGACTCCGGGAAGTTGGAGGGCAAGGACGCTGGCTTAGGCCGCATGGAGCAGCCTGAGGCAAGCAGGGACCAGGGGGGGAATCTTTCCCGGAGCATATGGCTCCGGGAAGATGTAGGGCAGGGGGCTGGCCTAGGTCGCATGGAGCGGCCTGAGGCTAACAGGGAACTGGGTGGATCTTTCCTGCAGCGCATGGCTCCGAGAAGATGGAGGGCGGGGGGGGGCTTGCAGGGGCCAGGCAGGGTAGGCAGGGGCCGTGCGGGGAGAAAGCCTACTTATGCCCATCTTCTACCTCCTCCTGGGCCTGAATGTGGGCTGGAGGCAGAGGGCGGCCGGAAGTAGGGGGGCAGGGCTTCGCCATGTACCCACCCCCCTGGTGCCTCACTCTTGGAGCGCTGCTCTGGAGAGCTCCAGCCCCATCCAAGCTCTGATCTACATCATCTGAGAAGTTTCAGTAAGACCTCATAGGAACAGGTAATTAGTCATTAATAGAAAGGCTGTAGTCAAACATCAAAACCATAATCTTAGTGCAGTGATTATTAAAATTGCTGTTGGTACTTACTAGCCATGTAAATTATGTACCTTATGCATTGACAGGCATCCATAAAAATAAATTGTCAGTAACCATGCAGTTGAAGTTATTCTGAACATATTCTTCTACTATAAAGAACCACAACCTATTGAATGTACAAGTCCCTATGGAATTTTGAACAAAGGTAGCCAAAAATGGCTATTGGGGCACGGTGGATAGGGTTGTCTGGTGGGGAACTTGGGAGGTGGGACATGGGGTGGTGCTGTTGCTTGACACCATGACATTGTCCTGGAAATGTTATCACACCGTTGATGTGGTGGTGTTTTTTTCTGCATTTTCCTGCTTGCTGGCCTACTGAATGGCAGTGAGGATCAGGGGGGTGCCTAGGGACTCTAGGGGTAGAGCTAATTGCAAAGGATCACTGTGAAGGCTGTGGCTAATCAAGCAGTATTAAAAAGTTCCACAAAATGGTTGAGAAACTATAATCTGAGTATCCTCCTATAACTGAGCCAGTTACTTTTCCACAGTGAAAGCAAGTCTTGATGTGATGGATAGAGTGTGATATCTGTTTTGTTTTTTGTTTGTTTGGTTTATTGTGGAGTCATAGGCAACTTATGGTGCCCCTATAGGGTTTTCAAGGCAAGATCTCCCATCGAAATACTAACTAGGCCTGACCCTGTTTAGCTTCCGAGATTTGATGAGATCAGGCTAGCCTGGGTTATACAGGTTAGGGCTATATCCTGCAGCAGCCCTTTAACCAATCACTTACTCTCTTATAGCTGCACCACAGCATCTTCAATCCTTGAGGTATCAGTCATTACAGCAATCATCTCATCAGATTGTCTCAAGTGCCTATTAATCAGTGTTGTTTTTAAAAGCTACTATCATGTATGTTGCATGGTATCCCTTTACAGAGATAATTAAGAGGAAAAACTGGTTGCTAACTTGTAACTGGTGTTCTTTGAGTAATCATCTATGTGGTCTCATAACCACTTTCATAAGTGATGCACAAGACACTGAGGCTTTCCTTCTCATACATTCTCATGATTGCACAAAGGATTTAGTTGAAAGACATTCACTTTCTCCCATGAGGCATGTACACATAGTAAGACATTTCCTCTCAGGGGAAAGGGGTATAAGTGCCAGGCAGAGATGAAGGATGCTCCCAGTGTGGGAACATTTTGCATAGTCACAGAACCCAAAAATGCTGAAGAAATTGTACAAACAGTTGCAGATAAGCAATTGGTTCTTCTACCAGTTAATGTGAGTGAGGATAGGGATAGGACTAAAGCAGGGAGGAAAGATAGGAGACAGGCCTCAAGGTAAAATTGTGATGAAATGGCCAAGAAGTAAAAGGAAGAAGAATGTATAATGGAAAAAGAGTGAAGATGAGTGTGAATGGTGACCAGGACAAGGATTATTTCAAACCTATTGTGCAAAATGTTATGTTGATTGAACTGTAGGACAAACAATGAACCAATTCAACCTTCTTTTTTATTATAGCCGAAGCGAAAATATTTAACAGAGAGAGCATTCACTTGAAAAAGTTTATCATTATCATACAGAAAACATGACATTTAAGGATTTCAAGTTTAAAAGTTAGATCTACCAAGACATGACTTTAGTTTCAGATTAAGTTTCAGAGGTATACCATAAGAACGGAAAAATTTAGTACTTGACACAATCATCCATACACATCAGCAGGCTTTGCTGACTTGCTTGCTAAATCTAAATCTAAAAATGTTTTGACTGTTCTTGTTTGGGTCAAATTTAAACTTCATCTCTTTAAATTGCTCACCAGTAATTGATGTCAACGTTCAAGGTTCTTGTGCTAATCATCTGAAAAGACATTATGATAATTTTCAAGATAAAGCTCTTGCATAGTACAAATACTTTTGTTTGGGTAAAGTCTATGCAGATTTACATTTTTATTAATTCATAAATATAAATTGAAGATCTTTTCTTCAATGTGGTAACTTTATTGTTTGTTTTCCAATAAGTGGTTCATTCTTTGAAGGAACATGGGGGGGGGTGTTTTAAAAAAGAATAATTTCGTTTTCATGTCAAAGATAGGGAAGCATTTTCCAATATCAGTTTCTGACCATAAGTATATTAAAAATAAGTGGAGGCACAACTGAAAATGGAAAATGGGGGAAATAAATGTAACCTAAACCAAACTGAATTAAGTACCTGAAGGTTAAGAAAATATAAATGTATAGGCCAATAATACTGTTAGTAAAATTAAAAATTAATAAAAATTAGCAAATGTACAAAAAGACATATATTTATTTCATAGCAAATTAAAGACAGATATTGGCCCTCATACTAGGCTCAACTATCACTGATGATGTACAATGACATCCAGAACTGACTCTGATCAGATGTGTTGGTCTTCCTCAGTGGTCATGGACAATAATTATCAGAATAACTTCATCTTGGTCAGTTTGATAAGTGAATATTATATTATTGTGTCAGGAGCCATGTTGTAATGGTATTAGTTTGACCACTGAGGAAGGCCAATCGGGCCGAAATGCATCTGATCAGGGTCAATATTTGTCACTTTTGAATGCCATTGTACATCATCAATGATAACTGAGGTAGCCCTGACCTGGATAACCCAGGCCAGCCCGATCTCATCAGATCTTGGAAGCTAAGCAGGGCCAACCCTGGCAAATATATGGATGGGAAACCTCCAGTGAATACCAGGGTTGGGAGGCAGAGCAGGCTATCAAGCCACTTCTTTGAATATCCTCTGTGCTCTAGTAGGAGTCTACAGAGGTCACCATGCACAAACATGTGCACACACACAAATGCAAAAATACAAAAAACCCCAATGATAATTGAGGCTATTGTGAGGGCCATATCTGTTTTTAATCTACTGTGAAATAAATACATGCATTTTTGTATATTTGTTAAGTTTTTGTTTTACTAAAAGAATTATTGAGCCTATAGATTTATATTTTTCTTAACTTTCAGGTATTTAATTAAAAATTAGTGTGGGACCTGCACTGACTTGTGGGGAGCATTTATTTCCCCTCCCTACACTCTTTCTTTCTTCCCTTCCCTGAAAGCCCCCATAGCCTCTCTGCCCTTTTCTTGTTTCCTTCTCTAATTCCCATCCACCAACTAACCAACCTTTTACCTTCAGTTATATTTATTCTTTGTTTATTTCATTTATACCATGCACACTGAAGACACAAAACAGCTTACATCATTCTCTTCTTCTCCATTTTATCTTGACAACAGTGTTGTGAGGTGGGTTAGGCTATGAGTATGTGATTGGCCCACGGTCACCCAGCAAGATTTCATGACAGAGTGGGGTTTTGAACCTGGGTCTCCCAGATCCTAATCTAAAACTCTAATCACTACACCACACTGGCTTTCATAAGATGGCTGCTGTTGAACAGTAGTCAGTAGCTGGGCCTGTCTGAGCCATGGAACTCACATAGTAGCAAGTCACCTGGTGGTTGTTGCTGGGCCTGACCCCAATGAGTCCACCCTCAAAGGCCAAAATAGCTTTTTACTGACAGAAGCCAAGATTTCAACTGGCAATACTGTGTGGTTGCCTAACTACAGTCAAAGAGGACATCTGTTCATTAAAGCAACAGGTGCTATTATTTTGGTGTTTCTAATACCCCAATTTTGTTTTGTTTTTGTTTGTTTTTTTCAGATTTTTCTGCAAACCCTGGAACTTTTCTCATTTTTATAGAAAGATATACCTTGTCTCTTCATAGTTCCAGTCTCTGGATTTGAGTACCCACAAATTTGGCCACATTGAGAATCTGATATATTGATTATGATAATAAAAAACAAAGGAATGATAACATTAAAAATTACTCCTTGGTATTTGAAATAGAATGAGTACTGAAGATATTGGTTCCTGAAGATTGTGGAAAATCTTGTTATATACCAATTCTTTTATTCTGCTGTGATCACAGTTGGAACTGATATGAGAGTAATTGCGATAAAATGAGCTTCTTCGCATTATAATACATACATATTCGTTATCAAGATGAGTTTCTTGAACAAGAGCTAAATCTATTTTACTGGCCAGTAAGATTTGTGACAAGTGTCAGCATTTAGACTTGCTTATACTGTCTATATTCATTTGGCAGATTCCGATGCAGTCTCCTATATCCCTTGTCAAGTAGTCCTGAGAAGGACTGTTTGATTGGGGCGAGCCGGCCATGATTCTATTCTATGATTCTATGATGCTATCCTGAAACCTGGAAACCCAAAACATCTAGCAGAAAGCTACAGACCTATTTCCCTTTGGAGCTCCTGTTATAAATGCCTCAAGAGGCTAATCCTGAACAGAAAAAGTGACAGAATTAACAAATGTGTTGTTATAGAGCAAGCAGGATTTGACCCCATCATAGTTGTGAAGACCAAGTTCTCAGCTTAACAACTTTCATTGAGGCAGGGTATCAGAAGTGTCTTAAGACATCAGCAGTTTTTGTCAATCTGACTGCTGCTTATGACACAGTCTGGAGGGATGGTCCATTGTACAAGTTTGTACAAGTTTTGCCTTGCAGAACATTACTTCAACTCCTAAATAACAGGCTGAATGATAGAACTTTCCGAGTAATTATGAGTCAGTGGTTAAGTACGAGACTTAAGGCAGCAGCTCATGAACAGTGATTCAGCTTTATTTACAAAGGTAGGAAACAACATGAAAACAGGAGAGCAACAGACCCTCATTTAACTATCCAGGCTGGCATAGCCACGCCCCTTGTTGCATAAATAACCAATCAAAACAGTAACATAACAACCAATACATTTGTCTCCCTCCATAACTTTCTAGCTTCCTGATTGGCCTGCTAGATAGGAGTGAGATTCAAGCTCTGTTATTGATATATACCAGATACATAACATCCCTCCCCCCTAAGAGGAGGCAACCTCTGAACAAACATAATGTTTCAAATAAGCAGGCCATTGCCATAAAGGTTCAGTTTGGGGCGGTGTCTCAGTGCCCATATGCCTTGGACTGCCCTGTTCCGCCGGGGAATTACATGCCAGTAGTTCGGTCTCCGGAGCTGGTTCCAATTTTGCCCTAGGTCCCCTGATGGACTCTGAGGTGCTGCAACAACCTCGATTTCCTGAGTTTCCCTCTGCTCTGCTGCTCCAGCTTGGTTGTCGGTCTCTGCTTCGTTCTTGAAGCCTGGGTCAGTTCAGCATTGCCTGAGCTGATCTATGTGGCGCCTAAGCTTTCGGCCATCAGTAGTCTGCACCACATAGGACAATGTCCCAGTTACCTCCACAACAGACGCTGGAAGCCAGAGATGCCCCTCACCATAGTTCCTTGCAAAAACTGCATCCCTGAGTTTGAACGAGCGCGGTGCTGTCAGGACCTCTCTCTGTGGTGGCTTGTCTGATGTCAGATCGGGGTGGAGTCGATCCAGGAGCGACATCAGCCAGCGTCCCATCAGCAGCTCTGCTGGGTTTCTCCCTGTCGCGGCATGGAGTGTGATATGCTGGTGGAGCATAAATGAAGCCAGCCTTTGACTCCAGTCCCTGTGGATCAGACGCTGAAGGGCTTCCTTTGTGGTCCACACCATCTGTTCAGCCTGCCCATTAGTTGCCGGGTGGAATGGTGCGGAAGTAATGTGTTTAATTAAGTTATTACTGAGGAACCCTTGGAACTCAGATGATGTAAATTGAGTTTTGTTGTAGGAAACCACTGTATCAGGCAACCCATGGGTTGCGAAAATAACTACTGCGGTTGATGTCATCCTGGATATTACCTCTAACCACTTAGAGTAGGCATTGACCACCCTTTAAAAACACTTGGCCCTGGAATGGCCCAGCAAAATCAAGATGCAACTTTGACCAAGGTCTATGCGACATTTCCCAGTGTTGTATGGGAGCCTGAGGGGAGTCCAGCCTGGATTCCTGGCATGTTTGACATAGTTTTACCCACTCCTCTATGTCATGGTCAATACGGGGCCACCAAACATAGCTCCGGGCTAGAGCCTTCATTCTGACTATGCCCGGATGACCCTCATGTAATGCTTCCAAAACCCTTTTTCTCAGATTGGGGGGAACCACCACTCTATTCCCCCATAACAAACAACCCTTATGCACTGACAGTTCTTTTTGTCTAGAGCAATATGGTTGAAATTCAATAGGCACCCAATTCGCCGGCCACCCCCTCCACATCCAGTTAAGTACATGGGCAATTGTGGAATCTTTGCTGGATCCTGCCGCAATGTCAGAGGTGTGCACTGGTGGCTGAGGAAGTTCTTCAAGGGCCATGACTTCATATGCAGGAGCAGGATCAACAGCTGGACCCGGAATAGGACACCAGCTTAAGGCATCAGCATGCCCAATAGTTTGTCCTGTCTGTTGGATAAGGGTGAAGTTGTATGCTGCCAGAAACACAGTCCAGCGCAGCATATGAGGTGACAAAACCTGAGGGGTCTGATGGTTTGGCATGAACAGTCCAAGAAGGGGTTTATGGTCAGTGACCATGAAGAACTTACACCCATATAAGAAATCGTGAGACTTTTTCACACCAGCAACCAAGGCGTGCCCCTCTTTGTCAATTTAGGCGTAGTTCCTCTCAGCAGCACTCAAAGTCCGAGAATAGTACGCCACAGGTGTCTCCTGCCCATCTGCCATTACATGGCTAAGAATGGCGCCAGTGCCGAAGGGGGAGGCGTCTGCTGCCAGGACCAACGGTTTCTGTTTGTCAAAATGCATTAGGACAGTATTAGACGCTAACAAGTCCTTAATAGCCCTAAGCGCTCGATCCTGCTGTGTCCCCCGGACCCATTTTGCCCCTTTTACCAATAGCCAATGTAGAGGCTCTGCGATAGAAGCTTTATGGGGCAAAAACACATGATAAATTTCAAAAATCCTAGAAAGGATTGCAGCTCTTTTTTGTTCAGAGGTCGCGGTGCTTTCTGGATTGTGGCAACCTTGCTTTCTGTAGGGTGAACCCCATGTTCATCAATGAGGAACCCTAGGAATTCCACTCTGGGCACACCAAAATGACATTTGTCCCTTTTTACCTTGAGGCCGGCCTTCTGAAACCGACCCAGCACTGCTCGAATGCGTTCTGTCAACTCAGATTCATTAGCCTCTGCAATCAACACATCATAGAAACAGGGCACCACTCCTGGCAGATCCCTCAATAAACCTTCCATCAACCCTTGAAAAATACCTGGGGCCACGTGCACCCCGAATTGCAAGTGGTTAACTTTGAACGCACCCCTGTGAATAACAATTGTTTGTGCTTCAGTCGCACAATTGTCTATAGGTAACTGCTGGTAGGCCTGAGCAAGATCAAGTTTTGCAAAAATACAGCCCCCAACCAGCAATGCCATCACATGACTTATGATTGGAACAGGGTACGAATGTTGTGGTAATGCCCTATTGATAGTACATTTATAATTGGTGCAAATCCGAATTGACCCATCAGGCTTAATAGGAGTTACAATGGGGGTTTCCCACCTCGCATGGGAATCAGACTCGAGTACACCCTGTGCAACCAATTTGTCCAGTTCCGCCTCAGTTCTCGGTCAGAGTAAGATGGGCACCCGCTGGTACTTCAATCGTATGGGCACCACAGAAGGGTCCAGGTCAAAAGTTATTGGCAGGCCCATATACCTTCCCAGTGACCCATTGAACACCTCAAGGAACTCGGAAGAGATGGAACTAATTTTATTAGCACAGATCTGGTTAACCCCCGTCACAGCAATGCCAAGAGCCTCGAATCAGTCTAATCCCAACAGACTGGCTCTACGCCCTTCAGCAACCAGGAGACTCAGTGTCTCAAAACCTTTAAACTGTACCTTGAACTCAGCCTCCCCAGCCACAGGAATACGCCACCCCTGAAAATCAGAAAGGTGCACCCGGCTGGGCGCCAAACGGTGGCAGCTCCTTTTGGGGAACAGGCGCTGCAGCGTCTCAGACGAGATGACAGTCATTGCTGATCCCAAGTCAACCTCCACCTCGCATGGCTTCCCATCCAGCAGCATGGTGACGTGAATCTTTTTCCTGGCCCTGGGTCCGGTGCTCATGACGGTCATGGGACAGGAGCAGCAGGTGGTCTTGTTGCAGTCTGTAGTCCTTGCAGCACAGACGTCTCACGCTTTGCGACTCAGCCGTGGTGAAGACGGTGGTGGCTTTTGCTTTGCCTTGGCCCAACATACCCTGACCAAGTGGCCCCTCTTGTTACAAGTCTGGCATTTGAGGTCACATGCCCAACATCAGTCTCAGTCATGTGCTCCACCACAATGGGCGCAAGCTTGCTGGGGTGCAGCTTTCACTGGGGTCCGCTGGGACCTTTCCACATGAGTTTTGTTGACGTCATCATCCTCCCCCTCAGATTCAGTAACGGAGTCATGATGTACCGACTTCTTCAAACACTGATGGGGTGGACTGCTGGCCTGTCTCACCTCCTTGGTCAACCTCTCTGCGGCTTCTGCAGTGATGGCCTCGGCGTAGGCCATAACGTAGGTCAGCTCTGTTTTCGTGAATAGCCTCTGCTGGAGCTTTTTGTTCCTTAGGCCACACACCAACCAATTGAGTAAGGCCGCTTCCAGGTTGGAGAAATTACATGTCCTGGCCGCCTTTCTTAGTGCCGTAATGTACTTGGCTATTGACTCATTCACCTCCTGGTCACATTTGTAAAATGCATGGCAGCAGGTGATCTGCGATGGTTTTGGCGCAAAGTGACTTTTCAGCTTACTAGTGATTTCAGTGAGTGAAACAGTCAAGATGTCTGTCAGGGCAACCAGGGACCTGGCCACATCGAACACAGCTTGACCACAGGAGCTGAGCAGTGTCACCATCTTTGTGGCTTCCACCTCAATCTGGTTGGCCCATAAGTGAAACTCGAAGCGAGTGATGTACGAGTCCCAGTCCTCCAGCTCTGGTTCGAATGCCTCGAACTTCCCGCTGGTTGCCATCCCTCGTGCTGGTTCTGCCAGTGGGTTGGCAGGATGTTGTCCTTCCGGGAGCCGAGATAGATCAGCTTTGTCTGCCGTGGTGGCGGTGTTCAACAGGGCTGCTTACCTGTTATAATCCCATCCTTGTCGCCAGTGTTAAGTATGAGACTTAAGGCAGCAGCTCATGAACAGTGATTCAGCTTTATTTACAAAGGTAGGAAACAACATGAAAACAGGAGAGCAACAGGCCCTCTTTTAAACTATCCAGGCAGGCATAGCCACGCCCTTTGTTGCATAAATAACCAATCAAAACAGTAACATAACAACCAATACATTTGTCTCCCTCCATAACCTTCAAGCTTCCTGATTGGCCTGCTATGCAGAGCAGCCAATCAGAGTTTGGTCTTTTGGATACCAGGCCTAGATAGGAGTGAGATTTAAGCTCTGTTATTTATGTATACCAGATACATAACATCAGTCAATCACTAAGCAGAAGAAACTGAATAACGGTCAACCCCAGGCTCCAGTTCTTTTCAATTTATACATCTCTGATGTTCCTGAGATGATATCCAAGTAGTTTGCTTATGCCATTGACATGACAATTGCAATAAGGCACAAATCAATTGAAAGGACTGAGGAAATACTGACTAGGGACCTCGAATTTTTGGCTGACTACTACTGTAAATGGCAGCTTATTCCAAGTCCAAGAAAAGCAGAATGCTCCTGTTTCCATTTCAATAACAACCTTGCCAACCATGAACTGAATGGCTGTCTTAATGGCACCCAACTTAAACACAACCATGCACCTAAGTACTTTGGAATTACCCTGGACAGGACCTTGAGCTATAAACACCATCTTACCAATGTAGCAGTAAAAATACACATACGAAACAACATTCTCCAAAAATTATGTGGTACAACTTGGGATGTGTCTGCTACAACATTTAGATGCTCAGCTTTGGGTTTGGTGTATAGTTCTGCGGAATATGGTACTTTAGTGTTGCTCAACAGACCCCATGTCCACAAACTTGATGCCCAACTCAATACAACAATGAGAACCATCAGCAGATGTATTAAACCCACTCCAACCTATTGGCTACCCAAGTTGTACCACATTACTCCCCCACATCTCTGAAAACAAGATTCTTTTTTTCTTGAATATAGAAAAATCACTGGAAATAGAGAGTTGCCTATCCACAAAGACATGGCTGACATGGGCCTATCCAGACTAAGATCCTGACATCCAGCAATAAGATCTCCACAAATCCTGCAATAGCAAAATTTTGATCTAGGAAATGATTTGTTTTGATTTATTTGATTTATACACTGCTCTCCCCGCTGAAGCAGGCTCAGGGCGGGTGCAAACATGGATGCAATCAGTTCCACCAGATATCCATAACCTGATAAACACCAACGAGAGGCTCACAGGATTTGACTTGCCATATAAAGTATGGAAGATGGCTAATAGAATTTGAACAGGCTTTGTGTGGACCTGTTGTTTAAATGGGGCAAAATACCAGGACCCAAATGTGATTATGGTGCAGCCTGCCAAACTATTTTCCATCTGTCACAGAAATGTGAGCATCATGCTTTTTAGGGAGATGTGATGGAGCTCTTTGAACTTTCCTCAGCTGCGATTGAGTGGATTGAAAATTTAGATATTAGTATTTTGGGAGATTGCCCAATTGGTCTGCATACCCGTTGCATCAACTTGGTTACGTCTTTTATATTATTATATGCTTCCTGTGTGTAACTCTGCCATACAATAAATAAACTAACAACAGCATACATATGACTACAGAGTTTAAATTTTGGCTGTCTAAAATTGACAGTATCAGTTGGATAGTGGACTAAAGAACAGTTTCTTCTGTAGTGGATTTGAGCCCTGGTAGGGTTGCCAACCTCCAGGTGGTACCTAGAACTCTCCTGCTATTACAACTGCCCTCCAGTCAACTGAAATTAATTCACCTGAAGAAAAAGGCCACTTTGGAAGGTGGACTCTGTGGCAGTATACCCCTCCCCAAACCCCACCCTCCTCAGGCTCCACCTCCCAAATCTCCAGGTATTTCCTAGCCTGGAGGTGACAACCCTACTCAAGTGAGTTTAGTTTTATTATGTCAGGGAATATATGTGTGGAGTGGTTTTAAATTTTATGGCATGATTCAAACTGAGGTTGTGACACTGAAAACAATTTATGTAAGCCACTTTGGGTCCCTTGAGTGATGTTTAGGGGAAACAGGATACAAATATTCTGATGGAATATAAATATAATAAAAGTAATACTAACCTGCAGCTTGGGAACATTTTTAATTTTGTGCTTTACATTTTGATTTACTTTTTTCTTCTTCTGCCATGATAATGTGACTTAGCTTTTTGTATAAAAAGTGGAAAGTAGTGATGGCACTGAATTTTAGAGCTGGGAGGTGTTCAGAATGTGAATTTATATATTCTGCTTCTCCACACACTGTAGAGTCAGTTTGAAATGGGCTTACCAGCATCATCCATTCCTCCCCACCATTCTCTTGTTATCCATATGACCTCACAGATCTGTTGCCCAGATCTGTGAGATAATGTAGTTCCCGTGGACTCCTCCACTGCTACTAGGGATGTTATCTCATGCAGGTATAGCAGCATCCAGGTCCTAGGAGCTTTAGAAAAAGAAGTTTCTAGGGCTCCTAACATCTTAGTAAAGATTTGAAGACAAATGAAGCTGACAATGAAATGAGATATAGTCATGGTGAATATTTACCTTAGTGTGTGAAAGTATATGTGCAGTTTTCCATGCTGCAATGTTTCAGTAAGAAATAAGGCCTTTTCCCAAAAATGTAACTGGGGATATGTTTCAGGTGGTGTTCATTTATGTGCATATAACAACATAACATGGCATTTAAAATATTTTTCTAGAAATTGTATCTGTAGAAATCACACCTGCGAGAATTTAATTTAAACGTAAAAGTTGACATTGAAGACATTAGATTTACAAGATTTCTGTGGTCTCCAGGTGTGAATACAACTGACAGTGAACTGTTTTCTTTGCTCTAACAAAAAAGGATGGGTGCATTTATGAATGAAGGATGGGAGGTGTAATCCTTTATTAATTAAAGTAAAAAGTTACTACAATCCGCAATGCTTTTCTTATTCTCCATTCTCCCACAAGGAAATGCTTTTTATTTCTGTATTGAACAGAAATAAATTGTTTAAAATTGGCAATGTATGCTAATTGATAGTGAAGATCATGGAGTCCTTGACTATGAGATGCCTATATGTTATCTGGTAGTGAAATATGTCACCATATAACAAACTTTCACTTTTTCTTACTTTGCAGTCCCTGGATGGATTTGTATTTGCACTAAACCAAGAGGGGAAATTTTTGTACATTTCGGAAACAGTCTCCATTTATCTTGGCCTATCCCAAGTAAGTAGAAAATTCAGTGGTGCAAGCTCAGTCTTGTGCTCATCATTTTTAAAGCAATAATCTGTTTTGCAGCATTCTGCATGTTATTGAATCTCTGATTTAATGGCTGTGTCTTATTCATCCTAGAAAATAATTGAATACTGTGATTCAGTGCTGAATGTTCAAATGGGCGAAAAAACACCAGAGCTTGAAATCTTTTTCTTCCACAAAGGATCATTATTAATTTATTGAGAACAAATGAAGTTTCTTTTCTCAGTTGTTTTGAACTTTAAACCTCAGTACCTGGTAGGAAAGGGACATACTAATAGTACTTCCCTTGTGTCCTATTACTGGATGTTTATGGAGTACCCTGCATTGTCCTGGGAGCTGACACAATGACAGGGAGTCATTCGAAGTCAAGAAAAGCTGAAAGAGACCATTAAAATGACTTGCAGAGAGGGTTTCAAGAAGGACACATTTTGCTATTTTCATAAATGTTCAGTAATCTGACTTGGATATTTTTTATAAAGTAATTGAATTTTTTAGTTTAATTGGTGACATCTTTTAATAAAAGGTTATAGAGAAAGAGAAGAATTAATTGTTGTTCTATCACTAATGGTTCTGGTTTTAGCAGCATTGGCTAGCCACATAAACCAGAACTGTCCTTATTCAGATATGGGGACACCTGGAGATTTTTTGCATAGTTGGATACTTGACTATGTCCACACTGAAGAAACTCAGTAGTTGTGACAATGCCTATGTCTACTTGTTTGGTATGGTACTGAATTGGCTGCTTTTGCTGCCATGGTGGTTTGGAGTCACTTCTCAAGAGTGATTTAGCTATATGTTTGGGCTGCCAACTCTGGGTTGGGAAATTCCTGGGGATTTGGGGTTGGGACCTGGGGAAGGTGAAGTTTGGGGAAGCAAGAAGCCATAGAGCTCATCCTTCAAAGCAGCCATTTTCTGAAGAGGTACGGATTGATGTAGTCTGGAGATCAGTTATAATGCCAGGGAATAAGCAGGCCCCACCTGGACGTTGGTGACGGTGCTGTGCACAAGGTAAACTGAAAATGTTATTCTGAAGTCATGAAAAGGAGTTTGTAAATGCCTCATGTACAAGGTGAACAAAGGGGAAACAAGAGGTGTAGGTATTATTGGAGGGTCTGTAATAATAGCCATTGAATCCTTAGATAAAATGTAGGAAGTTGCTGATGGTATATGTATTAGTTATGTGGCTATATTGTTTACAAGGAAATTTTAGCAAATAAAATAGGACTGCAAAAACTATTTGTTAACTGAGCAATGGTATTCTTGTATCTTACTACAATCCCTAATTTTGGAATAGGTCCTGATTTTGTCTCTTTCTGAACCAGTATCAGAAGTCTCATTTCTTCAAGATCAATATGCCACGTGGTTTCTAATGCAGTTTTAAAAAAACAAACACTGGGACATTCATGTTTAATATTGTCTTATGTTCATATTAGTGTATTTTATGTATGGTGTCCAACAAAGTTTAATAAACTGGTAAAGAAGGAGGCTTTAAAAATAGTTTAACAGGTAAATGCTAATTAGGGAACTCCTGAAAGGCATTCATAATAAAGTAGCTTAAAACAAATTTTATAGCCCTGTTTAGTAGTGTAACCCAAATTCTGTCAAGGCAACTGCATTTTCTGTAATTGAGATGTGTATGTTTGCTTTGCATAACAGATGGCTCTGTATGCTTAGACTGATAGCTAGGAAAATAATAATTGCATTATTCTGGCCAAAAGAATATTAGTTCTTGGGTTGGGGCCATTTCAAGCAGTTCTCCTGCCAGCACAGCATATGCACATATATGGATTCGATTTTCAAGGAAATTGATGCATCTGGAATAGTGTGGCCATCTGAAATATCATCTGTTCAAGAAAAAAGTTGGCTTTAACCCCATCCTAGTCCTTTTTAAAGCCTGCATTTACAGTGAGCTGTGGCACAGTAGACAGACTTAATATTTGAACAAATATAGACTGGAACACTGCATTTCCTTTTTCAGCTTTTAAACGTGGCGGGGGAATAGGCGTTCTGATTGTAAATAGTGAATTGGGTATAACTTAAAGCTGCTACATAAAAGTGCCTTTGTGGAAAAGACCTGATTACAAAAGGGTTGTGGATGGTACCAGTATAATGAGCAAAGGGCCTTTCCTGAGCTCAAAGTTTCCATTTTCACAAGACCAGCTTATGCTTGGAAAAGTCTGGTATTTCTGTTTGCAATAGGTAGATTGCTTTGTAAGATGGAGCACTGTAAACCAATGTGGCGTGTTCTAAAGACGTAAACAGAAGACTGTTTTGAAGTGTCCCCCAACAGCATTCTTTGAAGAATGGTTCTAAAAGTTTTGATCCAAAGGCAATAGCATAATATTCATGTAATGGATCTGTACCTGCTGCACAAGGTGAGGGTGGGGTAGCCAAGTTAATGTATTTTTAAAAAGCTGATGTGTTTTAGGTGATGTACATGATTTGAGTATCCAAATGCATAGTCTTCCAAAACAGGAGCTGTTGAGTTGAAGCTCACTACTTCTGCTGCAAAGTCCAGAATCCCTTTGGCAATTTCAGTTTAGGGACAAGTCCAACTACAGTCTCGCAGTGAGATCTGAAAAACTGCTGTTGAGAGTCCTGAGGCTAGTCAGTTTCAGTCCCCATAAGTCTATACTTCATAAACTGAGCTCTAGTGTTGGGTTCAGGATGCTCTGACCTGAATTGTAGGAGCACAGTGAAGTCTTTTTGTTCCTAGTATTTCTCTTCCACACTCTGGCCCCTCAGGTCCCACAATGTGCTATCATCCGTTGTCTCACAGGCATTGTGCAATCATCTAGCAGGTCTCTGGTGAAGCGGCACATAACATTTCTAAATAAATAAAATAAATGCATGTTCATCAAACTTATTCAGCCATGTTTTAGGCAGCATTCCAAATTCTAATCACCTGCTAGCTGGAAGAAATAATTATATTTTCCAAGTAGCAATATAATTTGAAGAACTGGAGAAAATGCTATATCCCTGAAGCAGAATGTTCTTTAACATAGGATGTCTGCAACAAATGAGCAGTAGTTGTGCATTTGTCATGCTATGAACTAACAGCCTAGAAAGGCAGTAAGAGAACACTCATCTCAGGACAGGAAAGATCAATACTTTTCTTCAAGTGGCCAACAGTGGCATCCTTAAGGGATAGTACAATCTATCCAAGCCATACCCTGTTTCCACAAGAGCCATATACAATTTCATCTTAGGTTATGTTGAAGTAGTCAGTATTGCAAGAGATCTGCACTAAGAATGTTCCAAACGAATATTCATATGATGAATACTGCATTTTACATTAGAACGCTGTATCATTCTGATCAATATAAATAATCTGGTAAATGTTTTAAATAAATGCATGTTTTGTAATGTTATAGTTCTGCAAATCATTAGAAGTTTGTGTAGTTCCAAATAACTGATCCAAAAGTAGTCTTACAGACGCATTGCTAACACTGGCAAAAGAAAAGCTGCAATCATCCACACTAAATTAAGCATTCAAAAGCTTTATTTACCGCGAAAACTTGCAGCAGAAATAGCTATGCAAACAATTCTCCTTGTTGAAAGGAAATGCTAATGTTTCACTGTAGTGATCTAAAAGTTGTCCAAAGTATGGAAGCCATTGTAGGTGGTTTTTTATGTTATTGAATTCTGCTTTGTGAGAAAGGTGCCAGGAACAAGCATTAATGGGAAATGAACACATGAGATATCTTGCTCCCAGTTCTTTATGTTCTATCTATTACTATCAGATAAACATTGCTGGGTTCCTGCCATGAGCTGGCAGAGGTTGTGGTTTTGTTGAATAAACCTTGTGACACTTTGAGCATTTACACATTCAATAATGTTGAACTTATATTCTTGAGAGTGATGGCTTGAACATTTCTTGTGTTTGCGTATTTTAGCGTCTGGCATATCTTTGATTACACTGTCCTTTGAGTTGTTTTTGTTGCTCAATTAGTGATCACATCTGTATGTCTGATTGCAGAGTTAGAGCCATTTGCTGAGTTAGGGAAGGGAGAAAGTTTACCTTTTTTGTTGTTATATGTCTCCAAAAGGTACAAAATGGATTCTGATGAGCAAGAATAATTTGAAAGAAATCTTATAGCAGTATTAATTCTGGGGGTGTATGATTAGCATGGAAATGTTGGTGACAAAATTGTTATTGACTGACCAAACTGGTACTATTTTTAACTTAGTATGTTGCAGATAGGCTGTGGTACATGTTTGAAGTCTTTTCTTTTCAAACTTTTAAGAAGGAAAGTGGAAAAATTTAAAGGTGGACTAAGTAAACAAGCCACAACATGATATTTCATTAACACCAGTATCAAACTGTATTGTAAGGGTCAGGTGCTAAGTTCAAGCACTGTGCGATGAATACCAGAATAAACATGATGCAAGAAGGCATCTTCTGCTTCTTCCTTGGAACATATTGTGGGTGTACACAGAAATAGCTAGCCGCTCAAAGTTTTGTTTTTTACTTACAAGGCTTCTACAATAATTTTTCAGTTTTCACTGCACTCATGAGTGCCTATGGATTACATGCTGATACAGAGTTTATATTGTAATAAGTTTACATCAGCACCATCAGAGACCTCAGAAATTTTAAAAAATATGTACATTCAAATATGTACATACAAACATATGTACTATTGGCCACAAATGTCACACTATACCCAGTAACATTGGAGGAAAGGTCTTATGTTATAGATCTACCTGCTGATTTGTTGAAACATGAGCTGGATCTCCCTGTTTGGTGCTACTTTTTAAAAAAATGTTGACAGCCTTTTATTTTAATTTAGCCTAGGGAGCCTCAACTGCTTACCAAGGACACTTCTTTCTGTGCCCTTGCCCATAACATTTGGTGGTCAGATGATCCCCGTGAACAAATAGTTTTGACTGTTCATAGCTATTGTAGTGGAACAAAGTGAAGAAGATCACTATGGGGGTGCCATTTGGTTGCTGCCATGTTTTCCATATTGCTTTAAAATACTTTTATGATAAATAACAAGGGCTAAAAATCTTGAACCATATCCTTAAAGTTCATGGGACTTTGCTAAAGAATGAAGTGCAGGGTATAGTGCTATAGGTATGCTTTCAAAAATGTCTGCATTAAAATCATAGCAAAGTTGTATAAATGCCAAGAAACATAGTTGGTCTTAAGCATAAGGGACCAAAACAATAGCTGCATGGTTATTTAGATGATCAAGATACAGAGGTTGCTAAACATTAGGATTTCAGAAACTTCTGACAATACAAATTAGAATCTCAGGGTAGTTAACCACACATAGGCTGAGGACAGACTGGCAATTTGCTCCAGGAGCCAGGTGCAGCAAAAAAGCTTGTTCCGGGGTTTGTTCCGGGGTTTGTTCTGGGTTTCCTGTTCACACAGCCCGGGCTGCTGCCAGAGCATACTGGGCGGAGCCACGCGGGAGAGTTCAGACTGCTGCCCCGGAGGCGCGTTGTATTCGCCGTTTCCCCATTAATTTGGCTGTGGATGTATGGGTGTATGTGCACATGAGCACTCATGCGCATAACTGCATTTTGCCCATTGGGAGAGGACCCTGCAGCGCCGGCACCGCATTGGGCAGTAGAGCGGAGCATGGCAATCATACCGCTGCTGCCTTCTGCCCAACGCGGGTTGCTTCTGGCTTATCAGCGGAGCGTTCAGACTTCCTGGAAGCGGGGAAACGCGGGACACACACGTGCTTTTGGGATTTGCTACTGGTTACATGAGTATCTTTTTAACACGGCAGTGAAGCAGAACAGCACCGGTTGGCTACGGATGGGGGACGCCAGGCAGATGTGCCTGTGTGAATGCCCTGTTTACTGCGGGTTTGAAGCGTCACTGAAACAGATCCCTACCGGGGCAAATTGCCAGTCTGAACTGAGCCATATTTGTTACTAATAACCAAGTTGATAAACATGTGCACAAACTTTTTACCATTTTCCATAAGCTTAGTCAATGCTCAATGGTAGTTGCAAATGTCAACTCTCTCTTGAAAATATTATTCTTAAGGTGAGCTCAGGTGACATGAAATTTTTGTCTGTTTTAGATCTGTATTTTGGATTGTTTGGTGCATTCCAGTAATCTCTTGATTTTATAGTTTTTGAGTGATGAACATACATCTGTCAACCAGCCTTAACCTTAATGGTTTACTCTGTTTCTCTATGGAAATGTTAATGCTACAGCCCAGTGACATGAATGTCTCCATTGTTTATTTCAGAGAAGCAACACAATACCTGCATTTATCTTTTTTCTTTGATTGTTTTTCTCTTCTTTTACCCCTAATAATTGGCCTAAGGGTAAGTTCAAGGTTGCATGGGCCAAAGATAAAGCTAAGGCATCCCGGAAGCAACCTTTGAGCCTTACTGTAGATTTACTTGGTTTATATCATCACTTATCCCAGAATATAGAGAGATGAATTCATCATAATGCTAGTGGCTACAGTTTCACTTCTGACTCAGTTTGATTCCAGGTATGTTGTATAAACAGAGCCTCTGTACAACTACGTTGTATATTTGAGGAAATGAAGAGTAATCAGTGGAATGACAAGAGCCTGAAAATAAATTAAAATATTTTTAACCAATTATTGTAATAAACAACCTAGTAAAAAAGGGGGTAGTTAGCAGAATTTTAAAAAATTTCAATACCTTTAGAAAAAACATTGTTTTATAAAAACTGGTGGTAGTCTCCATTTTGTCCAGTGTGTTCTTAACTGAACTCTTTCCCCACCCTCAAGTTTAAATCCTCAATTTAAAGTGTTCCTTGTCCTTGCTTCCCAACTATCC